>JASEVX010000008.1:6282078-6605014 GCA_031761405.1 Serripes groenlandicus | reverse complement strand
ACGCAATCAAAACGACCTTTGAAAACATCATGAGCAATGGCTCCTTATACCACACTGTGTTCAGTCCTATCGCGTAGATGGGCTGATTCACCCAGGTAGCATGTGTGCGTGAGCAGTGAGGGCTATCTAATATAAATGCGGTTGAAAACATGATGAGCAATGGCGCCTCTTACCACACTGTTTTCAGTCCTATTGCCTAGCTGGGTAGAATCACCCAGAAAACATGAGTATGTGCACTGTGATGGCGATTGGGCATACACGCTGTTGAAAACGGCCTAAAACCCCAACAATGCAAGCAGAACGACCTTTGAAAACATGATGAGCAATGGCTGTTTTTATCACAATGTTTTCGATAGTTCATTTTTAGTGAGTTGTTTATGCATGTGGGAATATCGTTCACTGTACCGCCGAAAGGGATTTGGCCTGCAGAGGTGCGAAGACCATTTAAAACATACCAACCCTTTCCCACATGTATATATTTTATACCACTTTCCACACTTATTTAGTCATGCAACATCTCGCTTCCAAGTTCAAAATCCCTACAATGCAAACAAAACGACATTTTAAAGCATGGCGGACAATTGCTCCTCTTGCCACAATGTGTTCAGGTCTATTGCGATAGCTGGGTTGATTCACCCAGGAATCACGAGTGTGTGAACTGACGGGGGTGGTATGACTGGAATGATGTTGAAAACGGCCTTAAACACCCAACAATACAAACAAGACGACCTCTGAAAGCAGGACGGGCAATTGCTCCCTTCGTCACAGTGTGTTCAGTACTATTGAGTAGCTGGATTGAATCACCCAGGACGCATGCGTATGTGAACAGTGCGGGTGATTGGACATATATGATGTTGAAAACGGCGTAAAACACCCAACAATACAAACAAACGTGATTAGCAATGGCTCCTCTTTCCACACCGTTTTCAGTCCTAACGCATAGCTGGGTTGATTCACCCAGGTCCCAGGAGTTTGTGAACTGTGAGAGTGATTGGACATAAATGCTGTTGAAAACGGCCTATAAACCCCAACAATGCAATCACATTGACCTTTGAAGACATGATGATCATCAATGGCTCCTTATACCACACTGTTTTCAGTCCTATCGCGTAGATGGGATGATTCACCCAGGAAGCATGGGTGTGTGAGCAGTGAGGGGTATTTAACATAAATGCTGTTGAAAACGGCCTAAAAAAACAAACAACGCAATCAAAACGACCTTTGAAAACATCATGAGCAATGGCTCCTTATACCACACTGTGTTCAGTCCTATCGCGTAGATGGGCTGATTCACCCAGGTAGCATGTGTGCGTGAGCAGTGAGGGCTATCTAATATAAATGCGGTTGAAAACATGATGAGCAATGGCGCCTCTTACCACACTGTTTTCAGTCCTATTGCCTAGCTGGGTAGAATCACCCAGAAAACATGAGTATGTGCACTGTGATGGCGATTGGGCATACACGCTGTTGAAAACGGCCTAAAACCCCAACAATGCAAGCAGAACGACATTTGAAAACATGATGAGCAATGGCTGTTTTTATCACAATGTTTTCGATAGTTCATTTTTAGTGAGTTGTTTATGCATGTGGGAATATCGTTCACTGTACCGCCGAAAGGGATTTGGCCTGCAGAGGTGCGAAGACCATTTAAAACATACCAACCCTTTCCCACATGTATATATTTTATACCACTTTCCACACTTATTTAGTCATGCAACATCTCGCTTCCAAGTTCAAAATCCCTACAATGCAAACAAAACGACATTTTAAAGCATGGCGGACAATTGCTCCTCTTGCCACAATGTGTTCAGGTCTATTGCGATAGCTGGGTTGATTCACCCAGGAATCACGAGTGTGTGAACTGGCGGGGGTGGTATGACTGGAATGATGTTGAAAACGGCCTTAAACACCCAACAATACAAACAAGACGACCTCTGAAAGCAGGACGGGCAATTGCTCCCTTCGTCACAGTGTGTTCAGTACTATTGAGTAGCTGGATTGAATCACCCAGGACGCATGCGTATGTGAACAGTGCGGGTGATTGGACATATATGATGTTGAAAACGGCGTAAAACACCCAACAATACAAACAAACGTGATTAGCAATGGCTCCTCTTTCCACACCGTTTTCAGTCCTAACGCATAGCTGGGTTGATTCACCCAGGTCCCAGGAGTTTGTGAACTGTGAGAGTGATTGGACATAAATGCTGTTGAAAACGGCCTATAAACCCCAACAATGCAATCACATTGACCTTTGAAGACATGATGATCATCAATGGCTCCTTATACCACACTGTTTTCAGTCCTATCGCGTAGATGGGATGATTCACCCAGGAAGCATGGGTGTGTGAGCAGTGAGGGGTATTTAACATAAATGCTGTTGAAAACGGCCTAAAAAAACAAACAACGCAATCAAAACGACCTTTGAAAACATCATGAGCAATGGCTCCTTATACCACACTGTGTTCAGTCCTATCGCGTAGATGGGCTGATTCACCCAGGTAGCATGTGTGCGTGAGCAGTGAGGGCTATCTAATATAAATGCGGTTGAAAACATGATGAGCAATGGCGCCTCTTACCACACTGTTTTCAGTCCTATTGCCTAGCTGGGTAGAATCACCCAGAAAACATGAGTATGTGCACTGTGATGGCGATTGGGCATACACGCTGTTGAAAACGGCCTAAAACCCCAACAATGCAAGCAGAACGACCTTTGAAAACATGATGAGCAATGGCTGTTTTTATCACAATGTTTTCGATAGTTCATTTTTAGTGAGTTGTTTATGCATGTGGGAATATCGTTCACTGTACCGCCGAAAGGGATTTGGCCTGCAGAGGTGCGAAGACCATTTAAAACATACCAACCCTTTCCCACATGTATATATTTTATACCACTTTCCACACTTATTTAGTCATGCAACATCTCGCTTCCAAGTTCAAAATCCCTACAATGCAAACAAAACGACATTTTAAAGCATGGCGGACAATTGCTCCTCTTGCCACAATGTGTTCAGGTCTATTGCGATAGCTGGGTTGATTCACCCAGGAATCACGAGTGTGTGAACTGACGGGGGTGGTATGACTGGAATGATGTTGAAAACGGCATTAAACACCCAACAATACAAACAAGACGACCTCTGAAAGCAGGACGGGCAATTGCTCCCTTCGTCACAGTGTGTTCAGTACTATTGAGTAGCTGGATTGAATCACCCAGGACGCATGCGTATGTGAACAGTGCGGGTGATTGGACATATATGATGTTGAAAACGGCGTAAAACACCCAACAATACAAACAAACGTGATTAGCAATGGCTCCTCTTTCCACACCGTTTTCAGTCCTAACGCATAGCTGGGTTGATTCACCCAGGTCCCAGGAGTTTGTGAACTGTGAGAGTGATTGGACATAAATGCTGTTGAAAACGGCCTATAAACCCCAACAATGCAATCACATTGACCTTTGAAGACATGATGATCATCAATGGCTCCTTATACCACACTGTTTTCAGTCCTATCGCGTAGATGGGATGATTCACCCAGGAAGCATGGGTGTGTGAGCAGTGAGGGGTATTTAACATAAATGCTGTTGAAAACGGCCTAAAAAAACAAACAACGCAATCAAAACGACCTTTGAAAACATCATGAGCAATGGCTCCTTATACCACACTGTGTTCAGTCCTATCGCGTAGATGGGCTGATTCACCCAGGTAGCATGTGTGCGTGAGCAGTGAGGGCTATCTAATATAAATGCGGTTGAAAACATGATGAGCAATGGCGCCTCTTACCACACTGTTTTCAGTCCTATTGCCTAGCTGGGTAGAATCACCCAGAAAACATGAGTATGTGCACTGTGATGGCGATTGGGCATACACGCTGTTGAAAACGGCCTAAAACCCCAACAATGCAAGCAGAACGACCTTTGAAAACATGATGAGCAATGGCTGTTTTTATCACAATGTTTTCGATAGTTCATTTTTAGTGAGTTGTTTATGCATGTGGGAATATCGTTCACTGTACCGCCGAAAGGGATTTGGCCTGCAGAGGTGCGAAGACCATTTAAAACATACCAACCCTTTCCCACATGTATATATTTTATACCACTTTCCACACTTATTTAGTCATGCAACATCTCGCTTCCAAGTTCAAAATCCCTACAATGCAAACAAAACGACATTTTAAAGCATGGCGGACAATTGCTCCTCTTGCCACAATGTGTTCAGGTCTATTGCGATAGCTGGGTTGATTCACCCAGGAATCACGAGTGTGTGAACTGACGGGGGTGGTATGACTGGAATGATGTTGAAAACGGCCTTAAACACCCAACAATACAAACAAGACGACCTCTGAAAGCAGGACGGGCAATTGCTCCCTTCGTCACAGTGTGTTCAGTACTATTGAGTAGCTGGATTGAATCACCCAGGACGCATGCGTATGTGAACAGTGCGGGTGATTGGACATATATGATGTTGAAAACGGCGTAAAACACCCAACAATACAAACAAACGTGATTAGCAATGGCTCCTCTTTCCACACCGTTTTCAGTCCTAACGCATAGCTGGGTTGATTCACCCAGGTCCCAGGAGTTTGTGAACTGTGAGAGTGATTGGACATAAATGCTGTTGAAAACGGCCTATAAACCCCAACAATGCAATCACATTGACCTTTGAAGACATGATGATCATCAATGGCTCCTTATACCACACTGTTTTCAGTCCTATCGCGTAGATGGGATGATTCACCCAGGAAGCATGGGTGTGTGAGCAGTGAGGGGTATTTAACATAAATGCTGTTGAAAACGGCCTAAAAAAACAAACAACGCAATCAAAACGACCTTTGAAAACATCATGAGCAATGGCTCCTTATACCACACTGTGTTCAGTCCTATCGCGTAGATGGGCTGATTCACCCAGGTAGCATGTGTGCGTGAGCAGTGAGGGCTATCTAATATAAATGCGGTTGAAAACATGATGAGCAATGGCGCCTCTTACCACACTGTTTTCAGTCCTATTGCCTAGCTGGGTAGAATCACCCAGAAAACATGAGTATGTGCACTGTGATGGCGATTGGGCATACACGCTGTTGAAAACGGCCTAAAACCCCAACAATGCAAGCAGAACGACCTTTGAAAACATGATGAGCAATGGCTGTTTTTATCACAATGTTTTCGATAGTTCATTTTTAGTGAGTTGTTTATGCATGTGGGAATATCGTTCACTGTACCGCCGAAAGGGATTTGGCCTGCAGAGGTGCGAAGACCATTTAAAACATACCAACCCTTTCCCACATGTATATATTTTATACCACTTTCCACACTTATTTAGTCATGCAACATCTCGCTTCCAAGTTCAAAATCCCTACAATGCAAACAAAACGACATTTTAAAGCATGGCGGACAATTGCTCCTCTTGCCACAATGTGTTCAGGTCTATTGCGATAGCTGGGTTGATTCACCCAGGAATCACGAGTGTGTGAACTGACGGGGGTGGTATGACTGGAATGATGTTGAAAACGGCCTTAAACACCCAACAATACAAACAAGACGACCTCTGAAAGCAGGACGGGCAATTGCTCCCTTCGTCACAGTGTGTTCAGTACTATTGAGTAGCTGGATTGAATCACCCAGGACGCATGCGTATGTGAACAGTGCGGGTGATTGGACATATATGATGTTGAAAACGGCGTAAAACACCCAACAATACAAACAAACGTGATTAGCAATGGCTCCTCTTTCCACACCGTTTTCAGTCCTAACGCATAGCTGGGTTGATTCACCCAGGTCCCAGGAGTTTGTGAACTGTGAGAGTGATTGGACATAAATGCTGTTGAAAACGGCCTATAAACCCCAACAATGCAATCACATTGACCTTTGAAGACATGATGATCATCAATGGCTCCTTATACCACACTGTTTTCAGTCCTATCGCGTAGATGGGATGATTCACCCAGGAAGCATGGGTGTGTGAGCAGTGAGGGGTATTTAACATAAATGCTGTTGAAAACGGCCTAAAAAAACAAACAACGCAATCAAAACGACCTTTGAAAACATCATGAGCAATGGCTCCTTATACCACACTGTGTTCAGTCCTATCGCGTAGATGGGCTGATTCACCCAGGTAGCATGTGTGCGTGAGCAGTGAGGGCTATCTAATATAAATGCGGTTGAAAACATGATGAGCAATGGCGCCTCTTACCACACTGTTTTCAGTCCTATTGCCTAGCTGGGTAGAATCACCCAGAAAACATGAGTATGTGCACTGTGATGGCGATTGGGCATACACGCTGTTGAAAACGGCCTAAAACCCCAACAATGCAAGCAGAACGACCTTTGAAAACATGATGAGCAATGGCTGTTTTTATCACAATGTTTTCGATAGTTCATTTTTAGTGAGTTGTTTATGCATGTGGGAATATCGTTCACTGTACCGCCGAAAGGGATTTGGCCTGCAGAGGTGCGAAGACCATTTAAAACATACCAACCCTTTCCCACATGTATATATTTTATACCACTTTCCACACTTATTTAGTCATGCAACATCTCGCTTCCAAGTTCAAAATCCCTACAATGCAAACAAAACGACATTTTAAAGCATGGCGGACAATTGCTCCTCTTGCCACAATGTGTTCAGGTCTATTGCGATAGCTGGGTTGATTCACCCAGGAATCACGAGTGTGTGAACTGACGGGGGTGGTATGACTGGAATGATGTTGAAAACGGCCTTAAACACCCAACAATACAAACAAGACGACCTCTGAAAGCAGGACGGGCAATTGCTCCCTTCGTCACAGTGTGTTCAGTACTATTGAGTAGCTGGATTGAATCACCCAGGACGCATGCGTATGTGAACAGTGCGGGTGATTGGACATATATGATGTTGAAAACGGCGTAAAACACCCAACAATACAAACAAACGTGATTAGCAATGGCTCCTCTTTCCACACCGTTTTCAGTCCTAACGCATAGCTGGGTTGATTCACCCAGGTCCCAGGAGTTTGTGAACTGTGAGAGTGATTGGACATAAATGCTGTTGAAAACGGCCTATAAACCCCAACAATGCAATCACATTGACCTTTGAAGACATGATGATCATCAATGGCTCCTTATACCACACTGTTTTCAGTCCTATCGCGTAGATGGGATGATTCACCCAGGAAGCATGGGTGTGTGAGCAGTGAGGGGTATTTAACATAAATGCTGTTGAAAACGGCCTAAAAAAACAAACAACGCAATCAAAACGACCTTTGAAAACATCATGAGCAATGGCTCCTTATACCACACTGTGTTCAGTCCTATCGCGTAGATGGGCTGATTCACCCAGGTAGCATGTGTGCGTGAGCAGTGAGGGCTATCTAATATAAATGCGGTTGAAAACATGATGAGCAATGGCGCCTCTTACCACACTGTTTTCAGTCCTATTGCCTAGCTGGGTAGAATCACCCAGAAAACATGAGTATGTGCACTGTGATGGCGATTGGGCATACACGCTGTTGAAAACGGCCTAAAACCCCAACAATGCAAGCAGAACGACCTTTGAAAACATGATGAGCAATGGCTGTTTTTATCACAATGTTTTCGATAGTTCATTTTTAGTGAGTTGTTTATGCATGTGGGAATATCGTTCACTGTACCGCCGAAAGGGATTTGGCCTGCAGAGGTGCGAAGACCATTTAAAACATACCAACCCTTTCCCACATGTATATATTTTATACCACTTTCCACACTTATTTAGTCATGCAACATCTCGCTTCCAAGTTCAAAATCCCTACAATGCAAACAAAACGACATTTTAAAGCATGGCGGACAATTGCTCCTCTTGCCACAATGTGTTCAGGTCTATTGCGATAGCTGGGTTGATTCACCCAGGAATCACGAGTGTGTGAACTGACGGGGGTGGTATGACTGGAATGATGTTGAAAACGGCCTTAAACACCCAACAATACAAACAAGACGACCTCTGAAAGCAGGACGGGCAATTGCTCCCTTCGTCACAGTGTGTTCAGTACTATTGAGTAGCTGGATTGAATCACCCAGGACGCATGCGTATGTGAACAGTGCGGGTGATTGGACATATATGATGTTGAAAACGGCGTAAAACACCCAACAATACAAACAAACGTGATTAGCAATGGCTCCTCTTTCCACACCGTTTTCAGTCCTAACGCATAGCTGGGTTGATTCACCCAGGTCCCAGGAGTTTGTGAACTGTGAGAGTGATTGGACATAAATGCTGTTGAAAACGGCCTATAAACCCCAACAATGCAATCACATTGACCTTTGAAGACATGATGATCATCAATGGCTCCTTATACCACACTGTTTTCAGTCCTATCGCGTAGATGGATGATTCACCCAGGAAGCATGGGTGTGTGAGCAGTGAGGGGTATTTAACATAAATGCTGTTGAAAACGGCCTAAAAAAACAAACAACGCAATCAAACGACCTTTGGAAACATCATGAGCAATGGCTCCTTATACCACACTGTGTTCAGTCCTATCGCGTAGATGGGCTGATTCACCCAGGTAGCATGTGTGCGTGAGCAGTGAGGGCTATCTAATATAAATGCGGTTGAAAACATGATGAGCAATGGCGCCTCTTACCACACTGTTTTCAGTCCTATTGCCTAGCTGGGTAGAATCACCCAGAAAACATGAGTATGTGCACTGTGATGGCGATTGGGCATACACGCTGTTGAAAACGGCCTAAAACCCCAACAATGCAAGCAGAACGACCTTTGAAAACATGATGAGCAATGGCTGTTTTTATCACAATGTTTTCGATAGTTCATTTTTAGTGAGTTGTTTATGCATGTGGGAATATCGTTCACTGTACCGCCGAAAGGGATTTGGCCTGCAGAGGTGCGAAGACCATTTAAAACATACCAACCCTTTCCCACATGTATATATTTTATACCACTTTCCACACTTATTTAGTCATGCAACATCTCGCTTCCAAGTTCAAAATGTGTTCAGGTCTATTGCGATAGCTGGGTTGATTCACCCAGGAATCACGAGTGTGTGAACTGACGGGGGTGGTATGACTGGAATGATGTTGAAAACGGCCTTAAACACCCAACAATACAAACAAGACGACCTCTGAAAGCAGGACGGGCAATTGCTCCCTTCGTCACAGTGTGTTCAGTACTATTGAGTAGCTGGATTGAATCACCCAGGACGCATGCGTATGTGAACAGTGCGGGTGATTGGACATATATGATGTTGAAAACGGCGTAAAACACCCAACAATACAAACAAACGTGATTAGCAATGGCTCCTCTTTCCACACCGTTTTCAGTCCTAACGCATAGCTGGGTTGATTCACCCAGGTCCCAGGAGTTTGTGAACTGTGAGAGTGATTGGACATAAATGCTGTTGAAAACGGCCTATAAACCCCAACAATGCAATCACATTGACCTTTGAAGACATGATGATCATCAATGGCTCCTTATACCACACTGTTTTCAGTCCTATCGCGTAGATGGGATGATTCACCCAGGAAGCATGGGTGTGTGAGCAGTGAGGGGTATTTAACATAAATGCTGTTGAAAACGGCCTAAAAAAACAAACAACGCAATCAAAACGACCTTTGGAAACATCATGAGCAATGGCTCCTTATACCACACTGTGTTCAGTCCTATCGCGTAGATGGGCTGATTCACCCAGGTAGCATGTGTGCGTGAGCAGTGAGGGCTATCTAATATAAATGCGGTTGAAAACATGATGAGCAATGGCGCCTCTTACCACACTGTTTTCAGTCCTATTGCCTAGCTGGGTAGAATCACCCAGAAAACATGAGTATGTGCGCTGTGATGGCGATTGGGCATACACGCTGTTGAAAACGGCCTAAAACCCCAACAATGCAAGCAGAACGACCTTTGAAAACATGATGAGCAATGGCTGTTTTTATCACAATGTTTTCGATAGTTCATTTTTAGTGAGTTGTTTATGCATGTGGGAATATCGTTCACTGTACCGCCGAAAGGGATTTGGCCTGCAGAGGTGCGAAGACCATTTAAAACATACCAACCCTTTCCCACATGTATATATTTTATACCACTTTCCACACTTATTTAGTCATGCAACATCTCGCTTCCAAGTTCAAAATCCCTACAATGCAAACAAAACGACATTTTAAAGCATGGCGGACAATTGCTCCTCTTGCCACAATGTGTTCAGGTCTATTGCGATAGCTGGGTTGATTCACCCAGGAATCACGAGTGTGTGAACTGACGGGGGTGGTATGACTGGAATGATGTTGAAAACGGCCTTAAACACCCAACAATACAAACAAGACGACCTCTGAAAGCAGGACGGGCAATTGCTCCCTTCGTCACAGTGTGTTCAGTACTATTGAGTAGCTGGATTGAATCACCCAGGACGCATGCGTATGTGAACAGTGCGGGTGATTGGACATATATGATGTTGAAAACGGCGTAAAACACCCAACAATACAAACAAACGTGATTAGCAATGGCTCCTCTTTCCACACCGTTTTCAGTCCTAACGCATAGCTGGGTTGATTCACCCAGGTCCCAGGAGTTTGTGAACTGTGAGAGTGATTGGACATAAATGCTGTTGAAAACGGCCTATAAACCCCAACAATGCAATCACATTGACCTTTGAAGACATGATGATCATCAATGGCTCCTTATACCACACTGTTTTCAGTCCTATCGCGTAGATGGGATGATTCACCCAGGAAGCATGGGTGTGTGAGCAGTGAGGGGTATTTAACATAAATGCTGTTGAAAACGGCCTAAAAAAACAAACAACGCAATCAAAACGACCTTTGAAAACATCATGAGCAATGGCTCCTTATACCACACTGTGTTCAGTCCTATCGCGTAGATGGGCTGATTCACCCAGGTAGCATGTGTGCGTGAGCAGTGAGGGCTATCTAATATAAATGCGGTTGAAAACATGATGAGCAATGGCGCCTCTTACCACACTGTTTTCAGTCCTATTGCCTAGCTGGGTAGAATCACACAGAAAACATGAGTATGTGCACTGTGATGGCGATTGGGCATACACGCTGTTGAAAACGGCCTAAAACCCCAACAATGCAAGCAGAACGACCTTTGAAAACATGATGAGCAATGGCTGTTTTTATCACAATGTTTTCGATAGTTCATTTTTAGTGAGTTGTTTATGCATGTGGGAATATCGTTCACTGTACCGCCGAAAGGGATTTGGCCTGCAGAGGTGCGAAGACCATTTAAAACATACCAACCCTTTCCCACATGTATATATTTTATACCACTTTCCACACTTATTTAGTCATGCAACATCTCGCTTCCAAGTTCAAAATCCCTACAATGCAAACAAAACGACATTTTAAAGCATGGCGGACAATTGCTCCTCTTGCCACAATGTGTTCAGGTCTATTGCGATAGCTGGGTTGATTCACCCAGGAATCACGAGTGTGTGAACTGGCGGGGGTGGTATGACTGGAATGATGTTGAAAACGGCCTTAAACACCCAACAATACAAACAAGACGACCTCTGAAAGCAGGACGGGCAATTGCTCCCTTCGTCACAGTGTGTTCAGTACTATTGAATAGCTGGATTGAATCACCCAGGACGCATGCGTATGTGAACAGTGCGGGTGATTGGACATATATGATGTTGAAAACGGCGTAAAACACCCAACAATACAAACAAACGTGATTAGCAATGGCTCCTCTTTCCACACCGTTTTCAGTCCTAACGCATAGCTGGGTTGATTCACCCAGGTCCCAGGAGTTTGTGAACTGTGAGAGTGATTGGACATAAATGCTGTTGAAAACGGCCTATAAACCCCAACAATGCAATCACATTGACCTTTGAAGACATGATGATCATCAATGGCTCCTTATACCACACTGTTTTCAGTCCTATCGCGTAGATGGGATGATTCACCCAGGAAGCATGGGTGTGTGAGCAGTGAGGGGTATTTAACATAAATGCTGTTGAAAACGGCCTAAAAAAACAAACAACGCAATCAAAACGACCTTTGAAAACATCATGAGCAATGGCTCCTTATACCACACTGTGTTCAGTCCTATCGCGTAGATGGGCTGATTCACCCAGGTAGCATGTGTGCATGAGCAGTGAGGGCTATCTAATATAAATGCGGTTGAAAACATGATGAGCAATGGCGCCTCTTACCACACTGTTTTCAGTCCTATTGCCTAGCTGGGTAGAATCACCCAGAAAACATGAGTATGTGCACTGTGATGGCGATTGGGCATACACGCTGTTGAAAACGGCCTAAAACCCCAACAATGCAAGCAGAACGACCTTTGAAAACATGATGAGCAATGGCTGTTTTTATCACAATGTTTTCGATAGTTCATTTTTAGTGAGTTGTTTATGCATGTGGGAATATCGTTCACTGTACCGCCGAAAGGGATTTGGCCTGCAGAGGTGCGAAGACCATTTAAAACATACCAACCCTTTCCCACATGTATATATTTTATACCACTTTCCACACTTATTTAGTCATGCAACATCTCGCTTCCAAGTTCAAAATCCCTACAATGCAAACAAAACGACATTTTAAAGCATGGCGGACAATTGCTCCTCTTGCCACAATGTGTTCAGGTCTATTGCGATAGCTGGGTTGATTCACCCAGGAATCACGAGTGTGTGAACTGACGGGGGTGGTATGACTGGAATGATGTTGAAAACGGCCTTAAACACCCAACAATACAAACAAGACGACCTCTGAAAGCAGGACGGGCAATTGCTCCCTTCGTCACAGTGTGTTCAGTACTATTGAGTAGCTGGATTGAATCACCCAGGACGCATGCGTATGTGAACAGTGCGGGTGATTGGACATATATGATGTTGAAAACGGCGTAAAACACCCAACAATACAAACAAACGTGATTAGCAATGGCTCCTCTTTCCACACCGTTTTCAGTCCTAACGCATAGCTGGGTTGATTCACCCAGGTCCCAGGAGTTTGTGAACTGTGAGAGTGATTGGACATAAATGCTGTTGAAAACGGCCTATAAACCCCAACAATGCAATCACATTGACCTTTGAAGACATGATGATCATCAATGGCTCCTTATACCACACTGTTTTCAGTCCTATCGCGTAGATGGGATGATTCACCCAGGAAGCATGGGTGTGTGAGCAGTGAGGGGTATTTAACATAAATGCTGTTGAAAACGGCCTAAAAAAACAAACAACGCAATCAAAACGACCTTTGAAAACATCATGAGCAATGGCTCCTTATACCACACTGTGTTCAGTCCTATCGCGTAGATGGGCTGATTCACCCAGGTAGCATGTGTGCGTGAGCAGTGAGGGCTATCTAATATAAATGCGGTTGAAAACATGATGAGCAATGGCGCCTCTTACCACACTGTTTTCAGTCCTATTGCCTAGCTGGGTAGAATCACCCAGAAAACATGAGTATGTGCACTGTGATGGCGATTGGGCATACACGCTGTTGAAAACGGCCTAAAACCCCAACAATGCAAGCAGAACGACCTTTGAAAACATGATGAGCAATGGCTGTTTTTATCACAATGTTTTCGATAGTTCATTTTTAGTGAGTTGTTTATGCATGTGGGAATATCGTTCACTGTACCGCCGAAAGGGATTTGGCCTGCAGAGGTGCGAAGACCATTTAAAACATACCAACCCTTTCCCACATGTATATATTTTATACCACTTTCCACACTTATTTAGTCATGCAACATCTCGCTTCCAAGTTCAAAATCCCTACAATGCAAACAAAACGACATTTTAAAGCATGGCGGACAATTGCTCCTCTTGCCACAATGTGTTCAGGTATATTGCGATAGCTGGGTTGATTCACCCAGGAATCACGAGTGTGTGAACTGACGGGGGTGGTATGACTGGAATGATGTTGAAAACGGCCTTAAACACCCAACAATACAAACAAGACGACCTCTGAAAGCAGGACGGGCAATTGCTCCCTTCGTCACAGTGTGTTCAGTACTATTGAGTAGCTGGATTGAATCACCCAGGACGCATGCGTATGTGAACAGTGCGGGTGATTGGACATATATGATGTTGAAAACGGCGTAAAACACCCAACAATACAAACAAACGTGATTAGCAATGGCTCCTCTTTCCACACCGTTTTCAGTCCTAACGCATAGCTGGGTTGATTCACCCAGGTCCCAGGAGTTTGTGAACTGTGAGAGTGATTGGACATAAATGCTGTTGAAAACGGCCTATAAACCCCAACAATGCAATCACATTGACCTTTGAAGACATGATGATCATCAATGGCTCCTTATACCACACTGTTTTCAGTCCTATCGCGTAGATGGGATGATTCACCCAGGAAGCATGGGTGTGTGAGCAGTGAGGGGTATTTAACATAAATGCTGTTGAAAACGGCCTAAAAAAACAAACAACGCAATCAAAACGACCTTTGAAAACATCATGAGCAATGGCTCCTTATACCACACTGTGTTCAGTCCTATCGCGTAGATGGGCTGATTCACCCAGGTAGCATGTGTGCGTGAGCAGTGAGGGCTATCTAATATAAATGCGGTTGAAAACATGATGAGCAATGGCGCCTCTTACCACACTGTTTTCAGTCCTATTGCCTAGCTGGGTAGAATCACCCAGAAAACATGAGTATGTGCACTGTGATGGCGATTGGGCATACACGCTGTTGAAAACGGCCTAAAACCCCAACAATGCAAGCAGAACGACCTTTGAAAACATGATGAGCAATGGCTGTTTTTATCACAATGTTTTCGATAGTTCATTTTTAGTGAGTTGTTTATGCATGTGGGAATATCGTTCACTGTACCGCCGAAAGGGATTTGGCCTGCAGAGGTGCGAAGACCATTTAAAACATACCAACCCTTTCCCACATGTATATATTTTATACCACTTTCCACACTTATTTAGTCATGCAACATCTCGCTTCCAAGTTCAAAATCCCTACAATGCAAACAAAACGACATTTTAAAGCATGGCGGACAATTGCTCCTCTTGCCACAATGTGTTCAGGTCTATTGCGATAGCTGGGTTGATTCACCCAGGAATCACGAGTGTGTGAACTGACGGGGGTGGTATGACTGGAATGATGTTGAAAACGGCCTTAAACACCCAACAATACAAACAAGACGACCTCTGAAAGCAGGACGGGCAATTGCTCCCTTCGTCACAGTGTGTTCAGTACTATTGAGTAGCTGGATTGAATCACCCAGGACGCATGCGTATGTGAACAGTGCGGGTGATTGGACATATATGATGTTGAAAACGGCGTAAAACACCCAACAATACAAACAAACGTGATTAGCAATGGCTCCTCTTTCCACACCGTTTTCAGTCCTAACGCATAGCTGGGTTGATTCACCCAGGTCCCAGGAGTTTGTGAACTGTGAGAGTGATTGGACATAAATGCTGTTGAAAACGGCCTATAAACCCCAACAATGCAATCACATTGACCTTTGAAGACATGATGATCATCAATGGCTCCTTATACCACACTGTTTTCAGTCCTATCGCGTAGATGGGATGATTCACCCAGGAAGCATGGGTGTGTGAGCAGTGAGGGGTATTTAACATAAATGCTGTTGAAAACGGCCTAAAAAAACAAACAACGCAATCAAAACGACCTTTGAAAACATCATGAGCAATGGCTCCTTATACCACACTGTGTTCAGTCCTATCGCGTAGATGGGCTGATTCACCCAGGTAGCATGTGTGCGTGAGCAGTGAGGGCTATCTAATATAAATGCGGTTGAAAACATGATGAGCAATGGCGCCTCTTACCACACTGTTTTCAGTCCTATTGCCTAGCTGGGTAGAATCACCCAGAAAACATGAGTATGTGCACTGTGATGGCGATTGGGCATACACGCTGTTGAAAACGGCCTAAAACCCCAACAATGCAAGCAGAACGACCTTTGAAAACATGATGAGCAATGGCTGTTTTTATCACAATGTTTTCGATAGTTCATTTTTAGTGAGTTGTTTATGCATGTGGGAATATCGTTCACTGTACCGCCGAAAGGGATTTGGCCTGCAGAGGTGCGAAGACCATTTAAAACATACCAACCCTTTCCCACATGTATATATTTTATACCACTTTCCACACTTATTTAGTCATGCAACATCTCGCTTCCAAGTTCAAAATCCCTACAATGCAAACAAAACGACATTTTAAAGCATGGCGGACAATTGCTCCTCTTGCCACAATGTGTTCAGGTCTATTGCGATAGCTGGGTTGATTCACCCAGGAATCACGAGTGTGTGAACTGACGGGGGTGGTATGACTGGAATGATGTTGAAAACGGCCTTAAACACCCAACAATACAAACAAGACGACCTCTGAAAGCAGGACGGGCAATTGCTCCCTTCGTCACAGTGTGTTCAGTACTATTGAGTAGCTGGATTGAATCACCCAGGACGCATGCGTATGTGAACAGTGCGGGTGATTGGACATATATGATGTTGAAAACGGCGTAAAACACCCAACAATACAAACAAACGTGATTAGCAATGGCTCCTCTTTCCACACCGTTTTCAGTCCTAACGCATAGCTGGGTTGATTCACCCAGGTCCCAGGAGTTTGTGAACTGTGAGAGTGATTGGACATAAATGCTGTTGAAAACGGCCTATAAACCCCAACAATGCAATCACATTGACCTTTGAAGACATGATGATCATCAATGGCTCCTTATACCACACTGTTTTCAGTCCTATCGCGTAGATGGGATGATTCACCCAGGAAGCATGGGTGTGTGAGCAGTGAGGGGTATTTAACATAAATGCTGTTGAAAACGGCCTAAAAAAACAAACAACGCAATCAAAACGACCTTTGAAAACATCATGAGCAATGGCTCCTTATACCACACTGTGTTCAGTCCTATCGCGTAGATGGGCTGATTCACCCAGGTAGCATGTGTGCGTGAGCAGTGAGGGCTATCTAATATAAATGCGGTTGAAAACATGATGAGCAATGGCGCCTCTTACCACACTGTTTTCAGTCCTATTGCCTAGCTGGGTAGAATCACCCAGAAAACATGAGTATGTGCACTGTGATGGCGATTGGGCATACACGCTGTTGAAAACGGCCTAAAACCCCAACAATGCAAGCAGAACGACCTTTGAAAACATGATGAGCAATGGCTGTTTTTATCACAATGTTTTCGATAGTTCATTTTTAGTGAGTTGTTTATGCATGTGGGAATATCGTTCACTGTACCGCCGAAAGGGATTTGGCCTGCAGAGGTGCGAAGACCATTTAAAACATACCAACCCTTTCCCACATGTATATATTTTATACCACTTTCCACACTTATTTAGTCATGCAACATCTCGCTTCCAAGTTCAAAATCCCTACAATGCAAACAAAACGACATTTTAAAGCATGGCGGACAATTGCTCCTCTTGCCACAATGTGTTCAGGTCTATTGCGATAGCTGGGTTGATTCACCCAGGAATCACGAGTGTGTGAACTGACGGGGGTGGTATGACTGGAATGATGTTGAAAACGGCCTTAAACACCCAACAATACAAACAAGACGACCTCTGAAAGCAGGACGGGCAATTGCTCCCTTCGTCACAGTGTGTTCAGTACTATTGAGTAGCTGGATTGAATCACCCAGGACGCATGCGTATGTGAACAGTGCGGGTGATTGGACATATATGATGTTGAAAACGGCGTAAAACACCCAACAATACAAACAAACGTGATTAGCAATGGCTCCTCTTTCCACACCGTTTTCAGTCCTAACGCATAGCTGGGTTGATTCACCCAGGTCCCAGGAGTTTGTGAACTGTGAGAGTGATTGGACATAAATGCTGTTGAAAACGGCCTATAAACCCCAACAATGCAATCACATTGACCTTTGAAGACATGATGATCATCAATGGCTCCTTATACCACACTGTTTTCAGTCCTATCGCGTAGATGGGATGATTCACCCAGGAAGCATGGGTGTGTGAGCAGTGAGGGGTATTTAACATAAATGCTGTTGAAAACGGCCTAAAAAAACAAACAACGCAATCAAAACGACCTTTGAAAACATCATGAGCAATGGCTCCTTATACCACACTGTGTTCAGTCCTATCGCGTAGATGGGCTGATTCACCCAGGTAGCATGTGTGCGTGAGCAGTGAGGGCTATCTAATATAAATGCGGTTGAAAACATGATGAGCAATGGCGCCTCTTACCACACTGTTTTCAGTCCTATTGCCTAGCTGGGTAGAATCACCCAGAAAACATGAGTATGTGCACTGTGATGGCGATTGGGCATACACGCTGTTGAAAACGGCCTAAAACCCCAACAATGCAAGCAGAACGACCTTTGAAAACATGATGAGCAATGGCTGTTTTTATCACAATGTTTTCGATAGTTCATTTTTAGTGAGTTGTTTATGCATGTGGGAATATCGTTCACTGTACCGCCGAAAGGGATTTGGCCTGCAGAGGTGCGAAGACCATTTAAAACATACCAACCCTTTCCCACATGTATATATTTTATACCACTTTCCACACTTATTTAGTCATGCAACATCTCGCTTCCAAGTTCAAAATCCCTACAATGCAAACAAAACGACATTTTAAAGCATGGCGGACAATTGCTCCTCTTGCCACAATGTGTTCAGGTCTATTGCGATAGCTGGGTTGATTCACCCAGGAATCACGAGTGTGTGAACTGACGGGGGTGGTATGACTGGAATGATGTTGAAAACGGCCTTAAACACCCAACAATACAAACAAGACGACCTCTGAAAGCAGGACGGGCAATTGCTCCCTTCGTCACAGTGTGTTCAGTACTATTGAGTAGCTGGATTGAATCACCCAGGACGCATGCGTATGTGAACAGTGCGGGTGATTGGACATATATGATGTTGAAAACGGCGTAAAACACCCAACAATACAAACAAACGTGATTAGCAATGGCTCCTCTTTCCACACCGTTTTCAGTCCTAACGCATAGCTGGGTTGATTCACCCAGGTCCCAGGAGTTTGTGAACTGTGAGAGTGATTGGACATAAATGCTGTTGAAAACGGCCTATAAACCCCAACAATGCAATCACATTGACCTTTGAAGACATGATGATCATCAATGGCTCCTTATACCACACTGTTTTCAGTCCTATCGCGTAGATGGGATGATTCACCCAGGAAGCATGGGTGTGTGAGCAGTGAGGGGTATTTAACATAAATGCTGTTGAAAACGGCCTAAAAAAACAAACAACGCAATCAAAACGACCTTTGAAAACATCATGAGCAATGGCTCCTTATACCACACTGTGTTCAGTCCTATCGCGTAGATGGGCTGATTCACCCAGGTAGCATGTGTGCGTGAGCAGTGAGGGCTATCTAATATAAATGCGGTTGAAAACATGATGAGCAATGGCGCCTCTTACCACACTGTTTTCAGTCCTATTGCCTAGCTGGGTAGAATCACCCAGAAAACATGAGTATGTGCACTGTGATGGCGATTGGGCATACACGCTGTTGAAAACGGCCTAAAACCCCAACAATGCAAGCAGAACGACCTTTGAAAACATGATGAGCAATGGCTGTTTTTATCACAATGTTTTCGATAGTTCATTTTTAGTGAGTTGTTTATGCATGTGGGAATATCGTTCACTGTACCGCCGAAAGGGATTTGGCCTGCAGAGGTGCGAAGACCATTTAAAACATACCAACCCTTTCCCACATGTATATATTTTATACCACTTTCCACACTTATTTAGTCATGCAACATCTCGCTTCCAAGTTCAAAATCCCTACAATGCAAACAAAACGACATTTTAAAGCATGGCGGACAATTGCTCCTCTTGCCACAATGTGTTCAGGTCTATTGCGATAGCTGGGTTGATTCACCCAGGAATCACGAGTGTGTGAACTGACGGGGGTGGTATGACTGGAATGATGTTGAAAACGGCCTTAAACACCCAACAATACAAACAAGACGACCTCTGAAAGCAGGACGGGCAATTGCTCCCTTCGTCACAGTGTGTTCAGTACTATTGAGTAGCTGGATTGAATCACCCAGGACGCATGCGTATGTGAACAGTGCGGGTGATTGGACATATATGATGTTGAAAACGGCGTAAAACACCCAACAATACAAACAAACGTGATTAGCAATGGCTCCTCTTTCCACACCGTTTTCAGTCCTAACGCATAGCTGGGTTGATTCACCCAGGTCCCAGGAGTTTGTGAACTGTGAGAGTGATTGGACATAAATGCTGTTGAAAACGGCCTATAAACCCCAACAATGCAATCACATTGACCTTTGAAGACATGATGATCATCAATGGCTCCTTATACCACACTGTTTTCAGTCCTATCGCGTAGATGGGATGATTCACCCAGGAAGCATGGGTGTGTGAGCAGTGAGGGGTATTTAACATAAATGCTGTTGAAAACGGCCTAAAAAAACAAACAACGCAATCAAAACGACCTTTGAAAACATCATGAGCAATGGCTCCTTATACCACACTGTGTTCAGTCCTATCGCGTAGATGGGCTGATTCACCCAGGTAGCATGTGTGCGTGAGCAGTGAGGGCTATCTAATATAAATGCGGTTGAAAACATGATGAGCAATGGCGCCTCTTACCACACTGTTTTCAGTCCTATTGCCTAGCTGGGTAGAATCACCCAGAAAACATGAGTATGTGCACTGTGATGGCGATTGGGCATACACGCTGTTGAAAACGGCCTAAAACCCCAACAATGCAAGCAGAACGACCTTTGAAAACATGATGAGCAATGGCTGTTTTTATCACAATGTTTTCGATAGTTCATTTTTAGTGAGTTGTTTATGCATGTGGGAATATCGTTCACTGTACCGCCGAAAGGGATTTGGCCTGCAGAGGTGCAAAGACCATTTAAAACATACCAACCCTTTCCCACATGTATATATTTTATACCACTTTCCACACTTATTTAGTCATGCAACATCTCGCTTCCAAGTTCAAAATCCCTACAATGCAAACAAAACGACATTTTAAAGCATGGCGGACAATTGCTCCTCTTGCCACAATGTGTTCAGGTCTATTGCGATAGCTGGGTTGATTCACCCAGGAATCACGAGTGTGTGAACTGACGGGGGTGGTATGACTGGAATGATGTTGAAAACGGCCTTAAACACCCAACAATACAAACAAGACGACCTCTGAAAGCAGGACGGGCAATTGCTCCCTTCGTCACAGTGTGTTCAGTACTATTGAGTAGCTGGATTGAATCACCCAGGACGCATGCGTATGTGAACAGTGCGGGTGATTGGACATATATGATGTTGAAAACGGCGTAAAACACCCAACAATACAAACAAACGTGATTAGCAATGGCTCCTCTTTCCACACCGTTTTCAGTCCTAACGCATAGCTGGGTTGATTCACCCAGGTCCCAGGAGTTTGTGAACTGTGAGAGTGATTGGACATAAATGCTGTTGAAAACGGCCTATAAACCCCAACAATGCAATCACATTGACCTTTGAAGACATGATGATCATCAATGGCTCCTTATACCACACTGTTTTCAGTCCTATCGCGTAGATGGGATGATTCACCCAGGAAGCATGGGTGTGTGAGCAGTGAGGGGTATTTAACATAAATGCTGTTGAAAACGGCCTAAAAAAACAAACAACGCAATCAAAACGACCTTTGAAAACATCATGAGCAATGGCTCCTTATACCACACTGTGTTCAGTCCTATCGCGTAGATGGGCTGATTCACCCAGGTAGCATGTGTGCGTGAGCAGTGAGGGCTATCTAATATAAATGCGGTTGAAAACATGATGAGCAATGGCGCCTCTTACCACACTGTTTTCAGTCCTATTGCCTAGCTGGGTAGAATCACCCAGAAAACATGAGTATGTGCACTGTGATGGCGATTGGGCATACACGCTGTTGAAAACGGCCTAAAACCCCAACAATGCAAGCAGAACGACCTTTGAAAACATGATGAGCAATGGCTGTTTTTATCACAATGTTTTCGATAGTTCATTTTTAGTGAGTTGTTTATGCATGTGGGAATATCGTTCACTGTACCGCCGAAAGGGATTTGGCCTGCAGAGGTGCGAAGACCATTTAAAACATACCAACCCTTTCCCACATGTATATATTTTATACCACTTTCCACACTTATTTAGTCATGCAACATCTCGCTTCCAAGTTCAAAATCCCTACAATGCAAACAAAACGACATTTTAAAGCATGGCGGACAATTGCTCCTCTTGCCACAATGTGTTCAGGTCTATTGCGATAGCTGGGTTGATTCACCCAGGAATCACGAGTGTGTGAACTGACGGGGGTGGTATGACTGGAATGATGTTGAAAACGGCCTTAAACACCCAACAATACAAACAAGACGACCTCTGAAAGCAGGACGGGCAATTGCTCCCTTCGTCACAGTGTGTTCAGTACTATTGAGTAGCTGGATTGAATCACCCAGGACGCATGCGTATGTGAACAGTGCGGGTGATTGGACATATATGATGTTGAAAACGGCGTAAAACACCCAACAATACAAACACACGTGATTAGCAATGGCTCCTCTTTCCACACCGTTTTCAGTCCTAACGCATAGCTGGGTTGATTCACCCAGGTCCCAGGAGTTTGTGAACTGTGAGAGTGATTGGACATAAATGCTGTTGAAAACGGCCTATAAACCCCAACAATGCAATCACATTGACCTTTGAAGACATGATGATCATCAATGGCTCCTTATACCACACTGTTTTCAGTCCTATCGCGTAGATGGGATGATTCACCCAGGAAGCATGGGTGTGTGAGCAGTGAGGGGTATTTAACATAAATGCTGTTGAAAACGGCCTAAAAAAACAAACAACGCAATCAAAACGACCTTTGAAAACATCATGAGCAATGGCTCCTTATACCACACTGTGTTCAGTCCTATCGCGTAGATGGGCTGATTCACCCAGGTAGCATGTGTGCGTGAGCAGTGAGGGCTATCTAATATAAATGCGGTTGAAAACATGATGAGCAATGGCGCCTCTTACCACACTGTTTTCAGTCCTATTGCCTAGCTGGGTAGAATCACCCAGAAAACATGAGTATGTGCACTGTGATGGCGATTGGGCATACACGCTGTTGAAAACGGCCTAAAACCCCAACAATGCAAGCAGAACGACCTTTGAAAACATGATGAGCAATGGCTGTTTTTATCACAATGTTTTCGATAGTTCATTTTTAGTGAGTTGTTTATGCATGTGGGAATATCGTTCACTGTACCGCCGAAAGGGATTTGGCCTGCAGAGGTGCGAAGACCATTTAAAACATACCAACCCTTTCCCACATGTATATATTTTATACCACTTTCCACACTTATTTAGTCATGCAACATCTCGCTTCCAAGTTCAAAATCCCTACAATGCAAACAAAACGACATTTTAAAGCATGGCGGACAATTGCTCCTCTTGCCACAATGTGTTCAGGTCTATTGCGATAGCTGGGTTGATTCACCCAGGAATCACGAGTGTGTGAACTGACGGGGGTGGTATGACTGGAATGATGTTGAAAACGGCCTTAAACACCCAACAATACAAACAAGACGACCTCTGAAAGCAGGACGGGCAATTGCTCCCTTCGTCACAGTGTGTTCAGTACTATTGAGTAGCTGGATTGAATCACCCAGGACGCATGCGTATGTGAACAGTGCGGGTGATTGGACATATATGATGTTGAAAACGGCGTAAAACACCCAACAATACAAACAAACGTGATTAGCAATGGCTCCTCTTTCCACACCGTTTTCAGTCCTAACGCATAGCTGGGTTGATTCACCCAGGTCCCAGGAGTTTGTGAACTGTGAGAGTGATTGGACATAAATGCTGTTGAAAACGGCCTATAAACCCCAACAATGCAATCACATTGACCTTTGAAGACATGATGATCATCAATGGCTCCTTATACCACACTGTTTTCAGTCCTATCGCGTAGATGGGATGATTCACCCAGGAAGCATGGGTGTGTGAGCAGTGAGGGGTATTTAACATAAATGCTGTTGAAAACGGCCTAAAAAAACAAACAACGCAATCAAAACGACCTTTGAAAACATCATGAGCAATGGCTCCTTATACCACACTGTGTTCAGTCCTATCGCGTAGATGGGCTGATTCACCCAGGTAGCATGTGTGCGTGAGCAGTGAGGGCTATCTAATATAAATGCGGTTGAAAACATGATGAGCAATGGCGCCTCTTACCACACTGTTTTCAGTCCTATTGCCTAGCTGGGTAGAATCACCCAGAAAACATGAGTATGTGCACTGTGATGGCGATTGGGCATACACGCTGTTGAAAACGGCCTAAAACCCCAACAATGCAAGCAGAACGACCTTTGAAAACATGATGAGCAATGGCTGTTTTTATCACAATGTTTTCGATAGTTCATTTTTAGTGAGTTGTTTATGCATGTGGGAATATCGTTCACTGTACCGCCGAAAGGGATTTGGCCTGCAGAGGTGCGAAGACCATTTAAAACATACCAACCCTTTCCCACATGTATATATTTTATACCACTTTCCACACTTATTTAGTCATGCAACATCTCGCTTCCAAGTTCAAAATCCCTACAATGCAAACAAAACGACATTTTAAAGCATGGCGGACAATTGCTCCTCTTGCCACAATGTGTTCAGGTCTATTGCGATAGCTGGGTTGATTCACCCAGGAATCACGAGTGTGTGAACTGACGGGGGTGGTATGACTGGAATGATGTTGAAAACGGCCTTAAACACCCAACAATACAAACAAGACGACCTCTGAAAGCAGGACGGGCAATTGCTCCCTTCGTTACAGTGTGTTCAGTACTATTGAGTAGCTGGATTGAATCACCCAGGACGCATGCGTATGTGAACAGTGCGGGTGATTGGACATATATGATGTTGAAAACGGCGTAAAACACCCAACAATACAAACAAACGTGATTAGCAATGGCTCCTCTTTCCACACCGTTTTCAGTCCTAACGCATAGCTGGGTTGATTCACCCAGGTCCCAGGAGTTTGTGAACTGTGAGAGTGATTGGACATAAATGCTGTTGAAAACGGCCTATAAACCCCAACAATGCAATCACATTGACCTTTGAAGACATGATGATCATCAATGGCTCCTTATACCACACTGTTTTCAGTCCTATCGCGTAGATGGGATGATTCACCCAGGAAGCATGGGTGTGTGAGCAGTGAGGGGTATTTAACATAAATGCTGTTGAAAACGGCCTAAAAAAACAAACAACGCAATCAAAACGACCTTTGAAAACATCATGAGCAATGGCTCCTTATACCACACTGTGTTCAGTCCTATCGCGTAGATGGGCTGATTCACCCAGGTAGCATGTGTGCGTGAGCAGTGAGGGCTATCTAATATAAATGCGGTTGAAAACATGATGAGCAATGGCGCCTCTTACCACACTGTTTTCAGTCCTATTGCCTAGCTGGGTAGAATCACCCAGAAAACATGAGTATGTGCACTGTGATGGCGATTGGGCATACACGCTGTTGAAAACGGCCTAAAACCCCAACAATGCAAGCAGAACGACCTTTGAAAACATGATGAGCAATGGCTGTTTTTATCACAATGTTTTCGATAGTTCATTTTTAGTGAGTTGTTTATGCATGTGGGAATATCGTTCACTGTACCGCCGAAAGGGATTTGGCCTGCAGAGGTGCGAAGACCATTTAAAACATACCAACCCTTTCCCACATGTATATATTTTATACCACTTTCCACACTTATTTAGTCATGCAACATCTCGCTTCCAAGTTCAAAATCCCTACAATGCAAACAAAACGACATTTTAAAGCATGGCGGACAATTGCTCCTCTTGCCACAATGTGTTCAGGTCTATTGCGATAGCTGGGTTGATTCACCCAGGAATCACGAGTGTGTGAACTGACGGGGGTGGTATGACTGGAATGATGTTGAAAACGGCCTTAAACACCCAACAATACAAACAAGACGACCTCTGAAAGCAGGACGGGCAATTGCTCCCTTCGTCACAGTGTGTTCAGTACTATTGAGTAGCTGGATTGAATCACCCAGGACGCATGCGTATGTGAACAGTGCGGGTGATTGGACATATATGATGTTGAAAACGGCGTAAAACACCCAACAATACAAACAAACGTGATTAGCAATGGCTCCTCTTTCCACACCGTTTTCAGTCCTAACGCATAGCTGGGTTGATTCACCCAGGTCCCAGGAGTTTGTGAACTGTGAGAGTGATTGGACATAAATGCTGTTGAAAACGGCCTATAAACCCCAACAATGCAATCACATTGACCTTTGAAGACATGATGATCATCAATGGCTCCTTATACCACACTGTTTTCAGTCCTATCGCGTAGATGGGATGATTCACCCAGGAAGCATGGGTGTGTGAGCAGTGAGGGGTATTTAACATAAATGCTGTTGAAAACGGCCTAAAAAAACAAACAACGCAATCAAAACGACCTTTGAAAACATCATGAGCAATGGCTCCTTATACCACACTGTGTTCAGTCCTATCGCGTAGATGGGCTGATTCACCCAGGTAGCATGTGTGCGTGAGCAGTGAGGGCTATCTAATATAAATGCGGTTGAAAACATGATGAGCAATGGCGCCTCTTACCACACTGTTTTCAGTCCTATTGCCTAGCTGGGTAGAATCACCCAGAAAACATGAGTATGTGCACTGTGATGGCGATTGGGCATACACGCTGTTGAAAACGGCCTAAAACCCCAACAATGCAAGCAGAACGACCTTTGAAAACATGATGAGCAATGGCTGTTTTTATCACAATGTTTTCGATAGTTCATTTTTAGTGAGTTGTTTATGCATGTGGGAATATCGTTCACTGTACCGCCGAAAGGGATTTGGCCTGCAGAGGTGCGAAGACCATTTAAAACATACCAACCCTTTCCCACATGTATATATTTTATACCACTTTCCACACTTATTTAGTCATGCAACATCTCGCTTCCAAGTTCAAAATCCCTACAATGCAAACAAAACGACATTTTAAAGCATGGCGGACAATTGCTCCTCTTGCCACAATGTGTTCAGGTCTATTGCGATAGCTGGGTTGATTCACCCAGGAATCACGAGTGTGTGAACTGACGGGGGTGGTATGACTGGAATGATGTTGAAAACGGCCTTAAACACCCAACAATACAAACAAGACGACCTCTGAAAGCAGGACGGGCAATTGCTCCCTTCGTCACAGTGTGTTCAGTACTATTGAGTAGCTGGATTGAATCACCCAGGACGCATGCGTATGTGAACAGTGCGGGTGATTGGACATATATGATGTTGAAAACGGCGTAAAACACCCAACAATACAAACAAACGTGATTAGCAATGGCTCCTCTTTCCACACCGTTTTCAGTCCTAACGCATAGCTGGGTTGATTCACCCAGGTCCCAGGAGTTTGTGAACTGTGAGAGTGATTGGACATAAATGCTGTTGAAAACGGCCTATAAACCCCAACAATGCAATCACATTGACCTTTGAAGACATGATGATCATCAATGGCTCCTTATACCACACTGTTTTCAGTCCTATCGCGTAGATGGGATGATTCACCCAGGAAGCATGGGTGTGTGAGCAGTGAGGGGTATTTAACATAAATGCTGTTGAAAACGGCCTAAAAAAACAAACAACGCAATCAAAACGACCTTTGAAAACATCATGAGCAATGGCTCCTTATACCACACTGTGTTCAGTCCTATCGCGTAGATGGGCTGATTCACCCAGGTAGCATGTGTGCGTGAGCAGTGAGGGCTATCTAATATAAATGCGGTTGAAAACATGATGAGCAATGGCGCCTCTTACCACACTGTTTTCAGTCCTATTGCCTAGCTGGGTAGAATCACCCAGAAAACATGAGTATGTGCACTGTGATGGCGATTGGGCATACACGCTGTTGAAAACGGCCTAAAACCCCAACAATGCAAGCAGAACGACCTTTGAAAACATGATGAGCAATGGCTGTTTTTATCACAATGTTTTCGATAGTTCATTTTTAGTGAGTTGTTTATGCATGTGGGAATATCGTTCACTGTACCGCCGAAAGGGATTTGGCCTGCAGAGGTGCGAAGACCATTTAAAACATACCAACCCTTTCCCACATGTATATATTTTATACCACTTTCCACACTTATTTAGTCATGCAACATCTCGCTTCCAAGTTCAAAATCCCTACAATGCAAACAAAACGACATTTTAAAGCATGGCGGACAATTGCTCCTCTTGCCACAATGTGTTCAGGTCTATTGCGATAGCTGGGTTGATTCACCCAGGAATCACGAGTGTGTGAACTGACGGGGGTGGTATGACTGGAATGATGTTGAAAACGGCCTTAAACACCCAACAATACAAACAAGACGACCTCTGAAAGCAGGACGGGCAATTGCTCCCTTCGTCACAGTGTGTTCAGTACTATTGAGTAGCTGGATTGAATCACCCAGGACGCATGCGTATGTGAACAGTGCGGGTGATTGGACATATATGATGTTGAAAACGGCGTAAAACACCCAACAATACAAACAAACGTGATTAGCAATGGCTCCTCTTTCCACACCGTTTTCAGTCCTAACGCATAGCTGGGTTGATTCACCCAGGTCCCAGGAGTTTGTGAACTGTGAGAGTGATTGGACATAAATGCTGTTGAAAACGGCCTATAAACCCCAACAATGCAATCACATTGACCTTTGAAGACATGATGATCATCAATGGCTCCTTATACCACACTGTTTTCAGTCCTATCGCGTAGATGGGATGATTCACCCAGGAAGCATGGGTGTGTGAGCAGTGAGGGGTATTTAACATAAATGCTGTTGAAAACGGCCTAAAAAAACAAACAACGCAATCAAAACGACCTTTGAAAACATCATGAGCAATGGCTCCTTATACCACACTGTGTTCAGCCCTATCGCGTAGATAGGCTGATTCACCCAGGAAGCATGTGTGTGTGAGCAGTGAGGGCTATCTAATATAAATGCTGTTGAAAACATGATGAGCAATGGCGCCTCTTACCACACTGTTTTTAGTAATATTGCCTAGCTGGGTAGAATCACCCAGAAAACATGAGTATGTGCACTGTGATGGCGATTGGGCATACACGCTGTTGAAAACGGCCTAAAACCCCAACAATGCAAGCAGAACGACATTTGAAAACATGATGAGCAATGGCTGTTTTTTATCACAATGTTTTCGAGAGTTCATTTATAGTGAGTTTTTATGCATGTGGGAATATCGTTCACTGTACCGCCGAAAGGGATTTGGCCTGCAGAGGTGCGAAGACCATTTAAAACATACCAACCCTTTCCCACATGCATATATTTTATACCACTTTCCACATTTATTTAGTCATGCAACAACTCGCTTCCAAGATCAAAATCCCTACAATGCAAACAAAACGACATTTTAAAGCATGGCGGACAATTGCTCCTCTTGCCATAATGTGTTCAGGTCTATTGCATAGCTGGGTTGATTCACCCAGGAATCACGAGTGTGTGAACTGACGGGGGTGGTATGACTGGAATGATGTTGAAAACGGCCTTAAACACCCAACACTACAAACAAGACGACCTCTGAAAGCAGGGCGGGCAATTGCTCCCTTTGTCACAGTGTGTTCAGTACTATTGAGTAGCTGGATTGAATCACCCAGGACGCATGCGTATGTGAACAGTGCCGGTGATTGGACATATATGATGTTGAAAACGGCGTAAAACACCCAACATTCATTGACTGATAGATAGCCCTCGCAAAGACAAGAACAATGTTCTTTTGAAACCGGTGTGTCAATGTTTTCAGTATTAATGTTCCCCTTTGAATATAAGTTTGAATAAAAGTCTGCTTCCGCTCTAAGGATGTCATCTCGTGCACGTGCCTTTAGCGGGCCGTGTATCAATGTAGTAAATACAATTCGATGCAACTGTCCTGTTCCACTTTGTCACTCTCTTCATCATTATAATTATAGCATGTTTAAAATTCTTTTGGACCCACATATTTAAAACAAAAAGTGATGCAATATTATTTGACACTTCATTTTGCTTCAAACTGTGTTCAACATATAATGTGTGATCTCTAACAGTTATCACCTTGCGTGAGGTATAAACCCGAGACATAAATCGTTCTATAGACATCATATAATCGTTTTCCTTTTCACGTGTGTCCGTATATCGTTCAAGTATCGTCATGAATATAACACTGGTATAAAGGTACAACTTATTCAGTATCACTGTTCAAGTTAGAATCCGAGTCGGAGCCAACTTTTCCTTTCTTGGATTGATCGTTAAGTGTTTCTGCCGGTGTTGGCGATGATCGGCCTCCCGTATTGGTCTTTGTTCCTCTAGCCGGATTGGAAGTAGTTGTTTGAACGTAACTGTCCATCATGGTCTGGCGATTGGATGTACTCGATTTCTTACCGGAGTTCTTGCCCTTTGTATCTTTTGCGTATTTTGTTTGTTCTGGTGTTTACACTTTCGTTAACGCTTACATTAGTCAACACAGGGGTATTCGACAGGTTACTTTCAGCTGGACATTCTGTCAACACAGGGGTACTCGACGAGTTATTTTCAACTGGACATTCACTTTTACGATGCCCCAAGGCTTTGCATGACAAGCATGTTCACTCGTTCGTGCATTCTGCTTTCTTGTGTCTAGGTTGAAGGAATTTTCACACAAATCTGAAGCTGAAACTTCAGTTATAGATACTTCCATATATTTAGAAAAAATCTATCCGTTACGATTTTTTATTATGCCTTTGTTTCCAAATGGTAGCCTTTCAAAGATAGGGTATTTTTACAGTAATTTTTGACTTCAATCGCCCCTAGCGCTGCAGTGGTAGTATTCGATAGCGATTTTATTACACTATCTCATAGAGCTATTGAGAAGCTACAAAAAGTTATTGTACGTAATTGACCTCCGCCCTCGCGTTTCTGAGCAAGAGCCGGAAGTTTGCAAACTATACCAAGGCGAAACGGTTCGGTGTATACGGGTTCGTCTTGGTATGGTATTAACACATGGTTGGTTGACCAGAAAGTGTTTTTACAAGCTGCACACTTTTCACCAGTGTTCACCAAGTCACCACAATAGTTACTCTATCACAATAGTTCTACATATATATGTATGCAAAGGCGAATCCCACGTCGCCTACCAGCTTGTCTGTCTGTGTGTCTGTCTGTCCAAATATTTGTAAAGCACAACTCTACAGCAAAAACTGACGGATCGATTTCAATGAAACTTAATGAACTGATGTTAAATAAGCTCAGGGTGTGCGCATTTGAGTTTCGTTGCTAAGGACCTAACCGTTGCTATGCAGCTAGCAAAAAAGCACGTTTTATGAACAAAAATACTTTTTTCTACGTTCTCCTACAGTGTTGAATGTGGAGAGCTGAAACTTCGGTTATAGATACTTCAAAATATTAAGAAAAGACGCATCAGTTACGATTTTTAATTCAGGCCTTTGTTTTCAAATGGTAGCCGTTGCTATGCAGCTAGCAAATAAACGCGTTTTAAGGACCCTAATCATTTTGCTATCTTCTCTTACAGTTTGTAGAGAGCTGAAACTTCAGTTATAGATACTTCTAGATGTTTAGAAAAAATATATCCGTTACGGTTTTTGATTTAGGCCTTTGTTTTCAAATGGTAGCCTTTCATATTTTTACAGTCATTTTTGACTTCAATCGCCCCTAGCGCTGCAGTGGTAGTATTCGATAGCGATTTTATTATACTATTTCAGAGACCTACTTAAGAGCTACAAAATGTTTTTTTACGTCATTGACCTCCGACCTCGGGTTTCCGAGCTACAGCCGGAAGTTTGCAAACTATACCAAGGCGAAACGGTTCGGTGTATACGGGTGCGTCTTTGCATGGTAATAAAAGATGGTTGGTTGACCAGAGATTGTTTTTACAAGCTGCACACTTTTCACCAGTGTTCACCAAGTCACCACAATAGTGACCCGATCGCACTAGTTCTTCATATATATGCAGAGGCGAATCCCACTTCGCCACCGGCTTGTGAGTCTGTTTGTAAATCGACGCTCCACAGCCCAAAACGATGAGCCGATTTCGATGAAACTTGGTGAATAGGTGCCATAGTCGATCAGGGTATGCGCGTTTTAGTTTCGTTGCTAAGGACCCACCCGTTGCTATTCAGCTAGCAAACAAATGGGTTTTAAGAACCCAAACCATTTTTCTATCTTCTCCTACAGTTTTGAATGTGGAGAGTTGAAACCTCCCACCTCTGTTTTCCGAGCTACAGTCGGAGGTTTGCAAAATATACCAAGGCGAAACGGTTGGGTGTAGACGGACTCGTCTTGGCATGGTGATAAAACATGGTTGGTTGACCAGAAAGTGTTTTTACAAGGTGCACACTTTTCACCAGTGTTCACCAAGTCACCACAATAGTGACCCTATCGCACTAGTTCTTCATATATATGCATAGGTGAATCCCACGTAGCCTACCGGCTTTTGTCATTTATTTGTTCATCTTTTACAGTACATTTACAGTTCAATGCAAAAGACAAAGGTGCATGGTTCGACCACTCATTAAAATGTTCAACACAAACATCAAACAATGAAGAAAAGTCATTCTCCTTCAAAATTAAATAGTCAATCACGCTTGACGAGCTACTGCGCGCACGTAAGTAAAATCACAATTTGTATCACTGCAAAGTTTACCGTTTGCGATTCGCATCGAATTCGATTTGCAAAGATCCAAAAGTTTTGATCCGTATGCGTTACAAACAGTATCAGCAGATCGACGAATAGGCTGATCAGGGATGTAGTCGTCATAATCGATCGATCCAATATTCCTGTCATACTCAATATAATCAGGGCGAGAACCATTTCCTACACATGAGTTCATGTCGCCAATAACGTATACTTTTCCCATGCTATTATAACAGTTAATGTCTTCTTGTAATAACTGAAAAAAGATCCACGTTATGCACATGTTATGCGAGGGAGTTCTCGTACCATATATAAACTCCTGCTAGATAAACATCGTAGGGAAAACCAAAACAATCTTTATTTAGCTTTAACCTTTTTTAATATTGTATCGTAAATATTTTTAACTATCTGTACACCACCATTAATACTGTTTATAGTAAATTGAAACATCGCCACTATTTCGACGGGCTTTTTTTATTCTGGAATTTTCTGTAGAAATTATGACACACATAACCATTCAAATCAACGATTCATTCTTTATCTAACCATGTTTCATACAAAAATATAATGTCATTTGCTGCTAGTCTATTTACAAAATCCGTATCCTCCCTTTTACTACTGGCAAGTCCATTCACATTCCACGAAAATAACTTTAATCTTTCCTCAGCGCAGCCCTATGTTGTCTTACTGTGTGCCTTCATTGGACGCCCATTGACGTAAAGGGTATCGTAACTGATCCACGCTTTATTTCCTTTCCAGATCTCTTCCTCCATTATCTGTACGGACTCTTTCCTTTTATCAGCAATGGCTTTCGTTTATTGCTCAAACATAAAGTAATTAGTCTTCTGCAAATTCTTACTTTGTTTCCTGAACATTTCTCTGTCCTTATACAACGTGAATGTTGATACAATTAGTCTGTGTTTGCCAGCGACCATTCTTCCCATCCGATGTACACGTTCGAATCTCATTTCATCCACCAGTCATATACACATTTGAGTGAAGTCGAAATTCCACCATTGGATAATGAATCCGAGATACTACTGTTAATAGTTCGTGACGTACCAGAGGCACACCACGTATATAAGCAGTGTACTGGACCTAAAGGAACTCAATTTGCCCAAAATATGACGTTAGGTTGGGTTCTGGTTGACAATGTTTGCCTGAACAAGAAGCATCTTCCTGAAAATTCAACATTACTGAAGACTACCATCAGTAAGAATGGACATAGATCAATTTTCGAGGAGTGCAAATCAAGTTTGAAAATTAAAGACCAGCATAGTCACCTCTTCACAAGAGTAAAGAATCATGAACCTACAGATTCGAACACGGCAGATCATGGAACTAGAAGACCATCCCCAGAAAATATTATGAACAGTTAGTGGTTAAACGGACCAGTGTTATTACACAACAATACAGAATGTGCATATAATACATTATTTCCATTGGTGAATCCCGACAAAGACATATACATTCTACCGGAAGAGAAAGAGCTGAATAATTTATCTTCCGGTAATCAACTGGGGTTATCACGTTTTAAGAGATTCAGCAGTTGGAAATCACTACTTGTTTTTCAATACTTACGCTTCAGATTACGACGGCAGATAGACAACCACGAGAGGCCATCTACAGACGAATTTGAACGTTTCATTATTAAACTGATTCAACAAGAGCACTTTGAGAAGGACTTGTCAGCTTTGCGTAATTCCAAGAATCTTCCTTCAGACAGCAAATGTCTTGTCCTGTCACCATATGTAGATGAAGATGGAAACCTTCGAGTTGCTGGACGTATTAAGCATGCTGAAATGTCGTTACAAGAAAATATGACACTTTTGATTATTGGTACCACTCGCATCGCTATGTTACCATGAGAATGTATGCCATCAGGGACGTCATATAACTGAAGGTTCGATTCGCAGCGCTGGCTCATGAATAACTGGCGTCAAAAGACTGGTAGCCAATGTGATACATCATTGTGTAGTATGCCGCAATCTACGAGGAAAGAATGCCTCACAGAAAATGGCAGACTTGCCAAAAGATTGCCTAACTATGACACCAACTTTTACATATTTATGGAGTTGACGTATTCGGCCCATGGGAGGTCTCTACGTGACGTACAGGAGGTGGCAGCGCAAATACCAAACGTTGGGCTGTTCTTTCTACATGCTTATACAGCAGAGCGGTTCATATTGAACTTGTGGAGGAGATGTCTACGTCCTCATTTATCAACGCTATGCGACGTTTTGTATTGAAACTGAATACAATTAGTGTAGACGGCGATGAGATTCGATCATATCTAGAAGACAATAGGATAACTTGGCATTTCAACCCACCCCATGCTTTACACTTTGGTGGCGTGTGAGAACGCATGATTGGTGTGTCACAACGTATTCTTGATACTCTGAAAGACATGTATCGCACTCAATTGAAGACTGACCAGTTACTGGCAAATACATTCTGAAAACAAGATGTGTTTGTGAAACACTGATGCCCCCGAATGGCAACATCTAGGTCAAAGGTCAAGGTCGCAAGGTCAAACATTTTGGTACTGACAGAAAGGTCATGTCACAAGGAATACACATGTGAAATATGGTAGCCGTACCTGTTATGGTTCAAAAGTAGTGGTCAAGGTTAAAGTTTTTTTCGACAGACAGTCAAAGAGACGGACAGACAGACAGACAGACAGACAGGCCAAAAACTAGAAGCCCACCGAATCGGTGATTCCGGGGGCATAAAAAGTGGAAAATGAGTATCTCTCTTCGCTTCAGCCGCGTAAAAAGTGGACAACATCACATGGCAACCTGAAGTCAGACCACTTAGTGTTATTACGCGACAAAGAATGTGCGCGCAACGACTAGCCTACGGGCTTAATTACTCAAGTGTTTCCAAGTCAGGATGGCTTAGTTAGAAAATTAGAGATTCACATCATGAAGAATGGAAAATCATGTACCTATCAAAAGCCAATGTGTGAAGTGATTCTATTAGTAGAAGCATCATATTTTAAACAAAAGATATGTACTCAGCACTGCAGAGTGTGATTAGTGATCGTTAGTGCAAATGTTAATTTGTGTAGTTGATATCTGAATCACAAAATGATAATTTGCAGCATAAAGCCTAAAAACATACATGCTCAAATTGAAAACATTGCATATAAAGTGATTTGCGATTGATGACAAAATCAAGAATGTCATAAAATATGTTCCTGACTGATTAAGAGATATTGCTTGTATCAGACATTTTATTCAAAAATGTGAGCAAGAGTTGTTGTGATCAGATTTCTACTTTTATCCATTGAAAGGCTTGATTGTATTGAAGTTATTATTGCTTAGTCTGAAAAGATGTTAGTTTTAACTGAATGGCCATTATTTAGAAATATTCCGTCCACATTGCAATGTGTTTCACCACTAAAAAAATGGAGTGGATGTCAAGCAGCAGAAACGTAAGATATTGCGTCATGAAATGTGTAAACAATCTGCAGTTGAGTTTCCAATAACACTTCTAAAAATAGATTTACTTTTTCTTCTTATAAATGTGCGGTTTTAGTGGTCGCATTTAATTCTGAATGGGGTATGGCGGTAACGAAATTTTAACCATTTGCATTTTCAGAAAAAAAAATCCCCAAAGCGAGTCCACAGGGAGGTGCTCCTGTGTGATCTAGAAAAGAATATGACCCTATGCACAAATTTAGACATACAGGAGAACGTCCCTGTGATTCAACTCTGTGTTGGTGTACAGTCTTGGGTAGACATAAATATACATGTCTCTGATTTGTCTCACAGGGTGTTTCGTGTAACCGCTATGTTCAGCCAATTATTGCATTGATCTTTGATTGAGTATTTGTCAGGAGGACATACGTTTTCAGCGAAGTCTGCGTAGCATTGAGGGTTAAACAAATTGACCATAGATAAAGAGCATCTTAGATCAGACAGTGAAAACAAAATATTCCAGCGACAGAACATACGTCAATGAATACAACCTGTCGCTGATTCTCAGATTCACAGTACAGCTTGATTTTATATCAACGCCAAAATGAAATTTTCTGTGTTAATTTATGTAATTCATTGGAAAACGAGAGCGATAAAATTCTTACCTGACGCAAAGAAACTCGCAGCCGATTAAGTTATGGTTGTCAGCCTTTAATAAAAACAGCACAGTTGTTCTAGTTATCTCGGGTACCAGCTGAATATGACGTCACCGGATGTGGATAATTGTCGGTCATGGTTCCCTGCTTTGTTCTATGTAATTTTACTTGGAATTTCACGAGCAGGGCCATAGTAACATTTTGCACCCAATTTTTTTCCATACTGATTATAGGAAATTTCCTATAATTAAGGTAATACCTAAGAACGAGCTGCGCTCGTTATTAAGTTATTCTCCGGACAAGAAATAGTAACACAGGGCAATAACTCTGTATTAGGTAAAACAGATACCCATCTTTGAAAGGGTACCATTTGGAAACAAAGACTGAAATCAGAGATCGTAACGGATACGTTATTTTTAAATATCTCGAAATATATAATTAACGAAATTTCAGCTCTCCACATTCAAAAATGTAGGAGAATATACAAAAATGGTTTGGTGTCTTACAAAGCGATTTTTTTGCTAGCTGCATAGCAACGGATGGGTCCTTAGTAACGAAACTCAAACGCGCACATCCTGAGCCGACATGGCACCTGTTCACCAAGTTTCATGACGCATACGTCTACACCCAAATGTTTCGCTTTGGTTATTTTCGCTTTTGCATATTTTGCAAACTTCCAGCTCTACCTCGGAAACCCGAGGTCGGAGGTCAATCACGTAAACAAACGTTTTGTAGCTCTTGAATAGCTCTATCAGACGGTGCAATATCGCTATCGAATACTACCACTGCAGCGCTAGTGGCGATTGAAGTAAAAACCGACTGTAAAAAGATACCCTATCTTTGAAAGGCCACCATTTGAAAACAAAGGCCCAAATCAAAAATCGTAACGGATACGTTTTGTTCTAAATATTTCGAAGTATCTATAACCGTTGTTTCAGCTCTCCATATTCAAAACTGTAGGAGAAGATAGAAAAATGGTTTGGGTTTTTTGCAACCTTCTTAGCAATGGGAAAGTCTTTAGTAACGAAACTCAAACGCGCGCACCCTGAGCCGATATGGCACCTGTTCACCAAGTTTCATCGGAATCGGTCTGTCGGTTTGGGCTGTGGAGCGTCGATTTACATAAATTTGGACACAGAGACAGACGGAAAAGCCTGACAATAAGGGATACCTAACTCATTTTGCCACAATGTTTTTTAGAAAGAAACCGCGGCGACCACAAAAGGAACACTTTGTTTTATTTCAACAGTCTTCCCTAGTAAATTTCCCACATGTAGACGCATTTTGACGCAGGTGTTCAACGTTTTTTGAGATGTGTTGTTTGTGGGAAAGGGTTAGTACATTTCATGTTTTCCCGACACCGATGAGTCACGCGCAATGCTATCCCAGCAACCCTGAGCGATATAGAGAAAAGTCATTAGTACCCGTGTTAACGTCCTTGGTGTGCCCCGTCCAGAGTTCGAACCCTGGTCCGTCTGGTTACTGGTCAAGTCGGCCTGTAACAAAATCGTCCCCCGAGTCTACAGTCGGTCTCGGCTCGATTCAGCCGGGTTAACTCTGCCTAGTGATGTAGTTAAGATAGCCGGTATTATCAGTATCAACTTAATTATAAATTCACGTCAACTATTATTTCAACTATAAAATTATCAAAGGAAATCGATCTTATATTGAAGTTTTCTCTCTATTATCTATTTTAAGACATTGTAGTTTACTGAATTCGACATCTAAATAAAGCATAAAGAGAGAAAACTCAAAATTGTAAAATATATTTTATTCTTGGTTTCTTTCTCGTGTCAATGATATAAAACTACACAAAATTATTAGTTTGTGGTTCTAGTGTCAGTGGCTCTAGACATTTTGTAACTATAATACTCAAGTATACTTTTTTCATAAAAATTGCGTGGATGGGGATAACCTTTTTATTTAGAAAAGTATGAAGTGTCAAATATATAATTATATAATTAACCTTCAACAACAACAAACAATTCAATGCAAATCGAGGGCTAGTCGTGAAAAGTTGTAACTAAAAACCTATTTCGAAAACCCTGGTTTAGGGGCAATTTTTACCGCTTTGTAAACAATGAAAATTTAGGTGCCATTGCTCAGAATGAGCAATGGCTCCTAAATTTCCATTGTTTACCAAGAAAAAATATTTAACGCTTTTAAAGACTTAGGTGATTAACCTTGGTAATAAATATCAATTTTAGCTACAACCGTTTCACGCCAAGCCCTCGAAATAATGTTTATGAAATACTTCAGAGGTCGTCGAAAAAAGACCGGACACTACAAACATACATATACAGTACATACCGAGATGACCTGGATTTATTTGCCTTTATTGATAGATCAAAATGTGGATCTTATTAGTAATATGCGACCTATATGATAACATTAAATTCTGACCCCCATTGAAAATTAACTTAAAAACCGACTCCTGACCGCATTTAAACATTGAAAATTGTAATCTAGAAGTGATTGGCCAGGTCAATCCCGGGTTCGGACTAATAACTTCACCGTGGGAGGTAACGAATCCGGATCAACTCGGCCTCGAACTAATAACTTCACTGTGGTAGGTAACATCATTAGTCGCCGGGCAGAAGCCCGCGACTTCTATTTTTAATAGGTTTTCTGAAATCACATGGGAGGAGGGGATAATTATTAGAAAGAAACACATTTAGATGTCTTGAACATATTACAATTGTGTTTGTTTAAAAACACTAAGTAAAGACACATCTAAAATGAAATAAATATTCCGATGTTTTAGGTATTTTCAGTTTCTTTATTTTGACTCGCATTTATGTTTTTTTGTTTTATTTACGAAGACAAAACAGTCCCTATTAGCTAGACTGGTATACTTTATTTTACACTATATACTACATGTAATCAAAAGTCGATAACTACAAACCTTTACGTCGCAGTCTAATTTGTTTACTTACGCGCACCAGTGACTCGCGAATACCAACTGCGTAGATCAATCTCCTTTGCAGAGAGCCGCTCTTTACACTCACTTACAAATCGTAAATTAAAGGTGATTTAAAATGTTTATTTGGTTCGAAACAAATGAAGAAAGGAACAAACCGAGATAAAACTGGTTTTAATGGAAAAAATACTTTGAACGAACACTCTCTGCCTATAAAGAGAGTTTCAAGAACGACACCTCTGCGAATAAGAAAGAATCGGGTATTTCGTACAAAATTATTTCGTCCTTGACAATTTTAAATGTGTCATTTAATTCCCTAAAGGCATATTGCTTCCGATCTGCATATTGTTATGCATTATTGACACAAGGGTGCTCATCAGAATATAATTTTAAAACATGAGTAGTTTGTTGTTTTCATTATAAAAAAGGAAGGAAAGAATTAAAATAAATTAACATGTTGTAGGGCTAAGTTTATGTTCGAAATTAAGTTTAAATTATTCAACAATTTCAATGAGATTTAACTGTTTAGTTGATATTATATTTCGAAGGTGGTCTAATTTATAAATATTGGACTACATTTCAACATTTGTTAAAGTATGATATAATTTGGATGCTAAGCTAATATCATTTTGAGAAAAAGAGAAAACTCATGTCTTCAGCGATATCACCCTTATCTCATTGTTTTAAAAGTAGATTGCCGCAAAGGTGTCCACTGTTGACTTTAAAAGAGGAAAGGTAAAATGACGTGCTATTGCATGCAAATCCTAAATTGTCTGTTTTGTGGTTTTATTGAAAAATAATAAAATTCAAATATTCTTACAAACATCTTGAAAAGTGTATGTGGAATTCACAAATCTTATAATTATTCCTTAATGACAGTTCTGTATACATACTAAGACTAATGATTGGCAAGATTACTCATTTCCATTACTGTTTATGAGCAATAATTAGTTGGTTGTGTGTATGGTCAACCTACTTTGGAATGGAGATTGATCATAAACAATGAAAGGCTTCAATTATCATTCACTTCGTTGACAAAACAATGCAAGTTATGATGCATTTTCACTTGACCCCACCCCTGATGTTCCAATATGCCCCTCAGTTGATAACTGTTTATTCGACTACTATAATGTAAGTGTTAGGCATAACTGCACTATGAATATCCGGCGACATTGATGCGTTGCATCAACTTTCTCTTGTCACTAGATTATAAAGGTTTTTTTAAGGATTGCGTTCGGTTAAAAACACTAAGTTATGACACATCTAAAATGAAATAAATATTCCGATGTTTTAAGTATTTGCAGTTTCTTTATTTTGACTCGCATTTATGTTTTTTTGTTTTATTTACGAAGATAAAACAGTCCCTATTTGCTAGACTGATATACTTTATTTTACACTATATACTACATGTTATCAAAAGGCGATAACTACAAACCTTTACGTCGCACAGTCTAACTTGTTTACATACGCGCACCTGCTTGCAGCAGACTGTTATGTGTAAATATCGACATGAAAATGACGTCGAATATTCTCCTTTTAATGACAATTTTAACTTACTGAATGTTATTTTCATGTCCAAAGAGATGTCTTGATTTGTGAAGAAGGCATTTTATAATGTTTATCCCTGTATATCTAAAATATGAACTGTTTCTAAGCTATAACTGTTGATCGCGTGACTCGCGAATACCAACTGCGTAGATCAATCTCCTTTGCACTCACTTACAAATAGTAAATCATAGGTGATTTAAAATGTATATTTGGTTCGAAACAAATGAAGAAAAGAACAAACTGAGATACAACTGGTTTTAATAGAAAAATTACTTTGAACGAACACTCTCTGCATATAAAGAGAGTTTCAAGAACGACACCTCTGCGAATAAGAAAGAATCGGGTATTTCGTACAAAGTTATTTCGTCATTGACAATTTTAAATGTGTCATTTAATTCCCTAAAGGCATATTGCTTCCGATCTGCATATTGTTATGCATCATTGACACAAGGGCGCTCATCATAATATAATTTTAAAACATGAGTAGTTTGTTATTTTCATTATAAAAAAGGAAGGAAAGAATTACAATAAATTAACTTGTTTTAGGGCTCAGTTTATGTTCGAAATTAAGTTTAAATTATACAACAATTTCAATGAGATTTAACTGTTTAGTTGATATTATATTTCGAAGGTGGTCTAACTTATAAATATTGGACTACATTTCAACATTTGTTAAAGTATGATATAATTAGGATGCCAAGCTAATATCCTCTTCAGCGATTTAACCCTTATCTCATTGTTTTAAAAGTAGATTGCTGCAAAGGTGTCCACTGTTGACTTTAATAGGGGAAAGGTAAAATGACGTGCTGTTGCATGCAAATCCTAAATTTTCTGTTTTATGGTTTTATTGAAAAATAATAAAATTCAAATATTCTGACAAACATCTTGAAAAGTGTATGTGGAATTCACAAATCTTCTTCAGCGATTTAACCCTTATCTCATTGTTTTAAAAGTAGATTGCTGCAAAGGTGTCCACTGTTGACTTTAATAGGGGAAAGGTAAAATGACGTGCTATTGCATGCAAATCCTAAATTTTCTGTTTTATGGTTTTATTGAAAAATAATAAAATTCAAATATTCTGACAAACATCTTGAAAAGTGTATGTGGAATTCACAAATCTTATAAATATTCCTTAATGAAAGCACTGTATACATACTAAGACTAATGATTGGCAAGATTACTCACTTCTATTACTGTTTATGATCAATAATTAGTTGGTTTTGTGAATGGTCAACCTACTTTGGAATGGAGATTGATCATAAACAATGAAAGGCTTCAATTATCATTCACTTCGTTGACAAAACAATGCAAATTATGATACATTTTCACTTGACCCCACCCCTGATGTTCCAATATGCCCCTTAGTTGATAACTGTTTATTCAACTACTATAATGTAAGTGTTAGGCATAACTGCAGTATGGATTTCCGGCGACATTGATGCGTTGCATCAACTTTCTCTTGTATATCATACGATGTAAGGAACCAGACTAAGCTAAGCGCCTTTTTTGCTTCCCAGTTATAAAGATATTATCGAAATAATAAAGCGTATGAGGCAGGTAACCAACTCAGTAGAAGGGTTCTATATTTTACTGTTTCAACTAGATACAGTATGAATTTCGCTTAACTAAAAATGAACATACATTAAAAGTATATACCGGCCTAATATATTGAACATTAAGCTTAAATTCGCCGGCGTATTTGTCGGTTGGCAAATATTGATGTGGTGGATCACGAGAAAAATCATTTATCAACCTGTCTCTACCTGGGACCAGGTCGTTTTAGACTTTTTTCTGCAGAAATTATAGACCGAATCGAGCGAGGGGGTAAAATACCGTTGCACACCTTGTCATTATTATTCTATATGGACGTATAGAGAGGCTATTTATAGTAACACGTGTGGGATTCCTCAAATTACTATTACGATCATTTTTCTCAAAGCGTATAGACAATATAGAGAGACTTTTTGAGTATTTTAACGAGATATTGTGTGATTTTTCGCATTGTTTGGTGTAATATAAATTCGGACGCCTGTGATTATATTAAGATAAAAGATCATTATATGGAGGTAAAATATAATTATATAAAGGTATAACTAAATTATATAAAGGTATAAGTTCATTATATGCAGATAAAACCTCATTATATAAAGGTAACACTTTATTTTATAAACGTATACTTTCATTGTATGCAGGTTTAGCCAATTTATATAAGCCAATGTATATAAAGGTAAAACTTCAATATATATATTCCAAATTCTGTCAATGCGCACATTTCCAATGACTTGCACGAAGTGCTCCCCTGAAACAAGGCGAGCACTTCGTCGTGGACGCGGGCTAAACGGCGGGACTGACTTATAGCAAATTCTGGCAAGGCTTACGTTTTCCCGGACATGCACAGGGTGCTCCCTTGAAACAAACCGAGCATTTTGCCGTGGACGCGTGTTTAATGGCGGGTCTTAAAGCCAATTCGGCCAAGGCTTACATTTCCTCGGACATGCACGGAGTGATCCCTTGAAACAAGGCGAGCACCTTGCCGTGGACGCGGGTTAAACGACGGGACTGCCTTAAAAAAACAACTGCAAAGGCTGACATTTCCCCCGGACATGCACGAGGTGGGGTGCTCCCTTGAATGAATGAATGTATATTGTTTTATGGGGTGCTCCCTTGAAACAAGGCGAGCACTTCGCCGTAAGCGCGGGTAAACGGTGGTAGTAACAATGAGTAACACATTCGGCCAAGGCTTACATTTTGCCGACTACCGACTTTAACATGTGTCTCATGTCGTCTGCCATTGTTGATTGATTGTGGTTGGAGCGTGAACTGCCGGTGTTCATAAGAATTTCGCCTTGTATATTTTATCCGTTACTTTACATAATTTTAATTCACTTTATATTATGAAAAGTGAAAAACATAAAACACCAAATTGACTGTACGAATTAAACTTCAACTGAATGCAATGAAAGTATACCTTTATATAATACATATTTAGCCTTATATAAGGAAAGTTTTACCATGAAGTTTCATATGATGATCGTTTATCTTTAGATGATAATTTTTAGCTTAATATAACGAATTTTTACTTTTATATAGCTTTATTTGACGTTATATATGAAATGTTAGCTTTATTTAATTAGACTTTACCTGAATGCAATGAAATTATACATTTATATTTCCATGTCGAACGTCATATCCTAAATTTATTATGTCATATAGAGCTAATATGCCTTGTTTAATATTCTTTATTTATTATTCATTCTTTCTTCTTGTATAACGTTTTTATTTTATACATGTATTATACTTTTAATAATCATGTGTTACAAACATAACATTTCAAGTTTGTAACATAATAATTAAGCGCTGTCCGTGTCTGAATAATCTGCACATTCACTTGCCGTATAAGTGACTTCGTCATCGCTTACATTTATAATAAAAACTTCGATGGCCTTTTTGATAGCTATATTTTTCTCACAGATGGCTACCTCCTTTTTATGCACATGCTGGCAACATTTTTTCAGTTGTCTGCTGTTATAAAATATAATGACTCATTGATCAGTCTTTAACCGATTTGAATGTTATGATATGCTGGAATATCAACGACGACGACATGTGTGCACATATGCACGTTGTATCATAATCTTCTCCATTCATATATGTACAATCAAATTGTCAGTTATGTACACTTGTGAATTATTCACCAATTCTTCAATTGTATCATACTTAAATGTATTTCCAACAACATTTTAGTATCGAATAGCTCTGTCCACACACATGTGGCATCGAGACTGGCTGCCAAAACAACAGTGATGGTGAACAAAGAATATGTCTGTATCATTTAAAGAAAAAAAAGAAAAAAAGATGTGGAATGTTATTTCACTGCAAATAGTTTGATGAACTAAAATGTTTATTTCTTTTCAATCTGTATACATTTGGAAGCATCCTTGCTGACCTTTAAACATTTGATTTTACATAACAAAGTTCTGAACCAGACACATGTGAAAGACCTCATACGGTAATAGGAACAACCAAACACTTGGCCGCTGACCTTGAATACAGCGACATCGTTCTTAAGTGTGAAAAAACTGAACAACCTGATTGAAAACTAACAATCAATTAAAAGAATATGGACGAACATTCCATGAATTAGAAAGATCTAAGTTTCACCAGATGGTGTGACCTTCACCTTAAACAAAGCAGTAAGACACTCTGACACATCATCTAGCAATCATCATAGTTTCCAAATATCAAAATATTCAACCCTTCCGGGATAAAATTAAAGACCGGAATCGGAAGGTTTGTTATATATCAGAAGTGACATATTTCAAGCAAACACTTTAATATTGATCTTGAAAATACTGATTGTGTTCATACAAGATCCATATTGTCTCATTATGGGTTTTATGTTTGCAAAATATCACTTATATATATTAACAAAAACAAGCTGCGAACCACAAATGAAAAGTTGACGGACGGAATCAAGCCAACCTTATAGTCCGAAAGACTGACCTTTAAGCAGCAATAAATTATTCACTATACTGTGTGAAGCCATCATACTGGTGTTTTTTATTGCCTTCGTGGTATGGTATGGTACGTACATCTTTATGTAACGTTTTCTAACTCAATATAATTTAACTATGTTCTGTTTAGCCTTAAGAAGAATCAAATAGCTTGGGTGTAATATTTTGTTGTTGAATTGTATCGTTTACATTTACATTTCATTCACGCTCGGCAAGTCAACCATGGAAATAGAAGGTTGATATTCTGTCATACGACACGATGTGCACGAAGTGTTATTTTTTTTTATTATTGTTTACCTCTTTCAAGTAAGCCAATCAGAAACAAGCACACAACTTGCAATTTGTAAGCTGGAGGCCGGCAGACACCCGGAGTTGTCTTGTAAAATCATTTTACTTCAATTACCCGGTAAGGTTATACATATTTACAGTTAATACTTAAGGACGCCAAGGTAAACCTCTAAAACCATTTTATCCTTTTCTGTTTGACATGCTTAACTGAATAGCTGGCATTGTTATTATTCGTTTCCATTGTTTCAATTGTCTAATAATATATTTAACATTCCAGGATATTTTTCAGATTATTGTATTAATCTTGTATTCAAGTAACTAACTATGAAAGCGAATGTCGGGCTGATATAACTACACATGGAATTTATCATATTTTGTCAGTGGAATCTTCTCTATGCTCTTGCGGATCCATCGAAACGACTGCTCACTATATCATTTAATTTATCAAGTACCATCGCGTGCGATTTCAATTTCTCTCGAACCTATCAGGCCTTAACAATTTATTATTTGGAAACGAGCACCTTTCAGTCGACCAAAATGAGCAACCTATCAAAGATGTTCATTACTGTATAATATCATCAACACGTTTTTGATAAGTAACGATATACTGACCAGACTTGCCCAACAACCTAGTTCCGCTGTCTGTTGAGTCTGCACATTTGTATTCTTACATATATTTTGTTTCTCTTTGATATTTTTGGGTTAATCTAGTAGTGTTGACACCAAAACATTGGATAATTTTATATGTTTTAAAGATCTGATTCTATTCCGGGAATGAAGGCCTATCGAACTCATTCTTGAATCTTAGCATCATTCTCGGAATTTTATCAATAAAGTTACCAACATGATGTTAACATGGTAATATCAGATTTAGTAAAGTATTGTTTGCATTGAGATGAATTTATATAAGTTTTAAGTAATTTGTTTTCTAATCCATGCTGATAAATAAATTAATATGATATAATATGAATTAAGGCAAAGCCTATGAAAGTTTCGGAAAGTGCATCCGTATTCAACAGAAATGACATTTACTGCTTATATTCAAGTCTTCATCCGTTGTAATTGCGAGTGTTGTTGTCTTGGGGATAACCATAAAATAAAGCAAATACCGCAATCTGTACGAGCCAAATTTTGAGGTTTGAAAATAAGCCTAAATGGTCCGAAATTATGACCAATAATGAACTAAATATAATTCTAATGAAGTGTTTATGTAATGCCTTTGTGAAATAATTTCAGATTTATTCAATGAGTTTTAAAATAATGTGTCACCTATATTCGTTAAAAAAAATCATATTTAATTACCGCTGAACAGTTTATTTAATGAACATTTTAATGTAAAGCAACACGACCTCACAGAGATACAGGGTTGTGCGAAAAAGAACGTTATTTCATCATTTAACTCATGTAAAATATCGGAATAGTTTGTAACTTATATGTATAGGTCAAATTACGCCAAATACATCCGCTGACATGCTGATATTCATCCGCTGACTTGCTGATCTACACCCAAATACTCCCTAAAAAAACCTTTGTTTGCGTAGAACTGAGTGTATACCATCACCAGAATGCAATGAATATATGACATTGAGTTTAAATGCATTGGGAATGTGTATAGGATGCACTGGAAATGATTGATTTGATCACTTTTAGTATTTTTACCTTATTTGAAAGAGAAAGTAGAGAACAATAAACACTGGTTTTGACCGGGTCCAATTAGATCCAAAATGACGGTAACCATTTTCGCCTAGTGAGTTCTTTCTTGCATAGGTCAAATTACGCCAAATACATCCGCTGACATGCTGATATTCATCCGCTGACTTGCTGATCTACACCCAAATACTCCCTAAAAAAAACCTTTGTTTGCGTAGAACTGAGTGTATACCATCACCAGAATGCAATGAATATATTACATTGAGTTTAAATGCATTGGGAATGTGTATAGGATGCACTGGAAATGATTGATTTGATCACTTTTAGTATTTTTACCTTATTTGAAAGAGAAAGTAGAGAACAATAAACACTGGTTTTGACCGGGTCCAATTAGATCCAAAATGACGGTAACCATTTTCGCCTAGTGAGTTCTTTCTTGCAAAATGCATGACCCCCCCCCCCCCCCCCCCCCACACACACACACATAGTGTGTACCGGCAGGGACGTAGAGAAGTACCAGGGACGTAGATAATATCTTATCTACGTCCCTGGTACCGATAACAGTGGAGTTTACAGAGAAATCAAACGATATGTCCACTGCGAAGAACTCAAAGTCTGTTTCTGGAATGTTAATGGACTTATACGTAAAATATCAAATGAGCAATTTCACAACTACATTTTTAGTTTTGATATAGTTTTATTAACTGAAACCTGGATTAATGAGGAACATCAAATTAAGCTGGATATAAATAATTGCAAAAGTTTTCATTTATATGGTAATAAATCCACTCGGACAAAGAAAAAACGAACAAGTGGAGGGATATCGGTTTATTCCAAAAATAATCTTGAAAACTATATCTGTCGTAGAGACAAACAACATTGGGTTCTTATGGTTAAAATTAGATAAAAAATTATTCTCGTTTTGTGAAGATGTATTTTTGTGTATATGTTATATTCCACCTCCAGGGTCAAAGGTATTAAATTCGAATGACATGTGCTTCTTTGAAGAGTTAGAAAACAGTATTAGAGGAAAATTTATTAACCAGAGAAAATCATTTATTATGGGAGACTTTAAATCAAAGGACGAGTAGCTTGGGTGACGTAACTCATAATGAGCACGAGATTGAATTTAAAAACGCCCATTACTTTGAAAAAACATCCAAAACCTACCAATCAGATTAAAACATGGATCACGTGGTTGACGCAAATGGGCGGAAACTTATATCCTTATATAAATCAATTAGTGATGTGATTACAAATGGGCGTACATATAGGGACTTTAGAATAGGACAATTCACGTTCAGTTCATCACGTAGTCAGAGTGTCACGGATTATCTGTTAATGAGTCCATGTGATGTTATACATATTCATGATTTCTCCATACATGAATGGAGTGAATTTTCCAACCACGCTGCATTTTGTTTAAGCCTAGCTGAAAGAAAAACATATTTTGAAAACAGAAAATATAGAAATAAAAAAAAAGACCTCGTGTCTGATTGTCTGGCGGTAAATAACACGGGAACTCAACAAAATCCCGTTCAGAGTCTTTGTGGGTAAACTTCTAGTCTTGCTTGATATATTAATGAGGCTTCAAATACGAGGACTGATCTCATATCAATACCTGCTATTTGAATCACAACCATAACAAAATAGTAAGTATATATGAATTAAACATGTGTGTATTTAATTATTGTAATAATGTTTGTTGCATGTTCAATCATTTTGTATGGCCAATGGCACATCTAGTGCCGACTTGCCCAATACAATTATTTGAGTTAAATTTGAGTTGAGTTGTATACTCGTATAACTGTGTTTAAAGTCGTCAGATGCTAATTTGTTGTATGTGGGAAAGAGATAAGTGGTATAATGTATTAGTACTATAAGTATCGGTGATCCTTAATCAAAGGTTAAGCCTGTTTCATGCGCGTATTTTGTCGCTAACCCTTTCACACATGACAATTAAAAATGCAGTAAACTACTTTGAAACCATCTAGATAAAATATCTATTTTTTAAAAGTATAGAAATAGCTATTGAATATTTATTTCATAAAAGTAACGATCTAGCTATTGAATATTTATTTTATAAAAGTATAGATTTAGCTATTTAATAGTTATTTATTAAAAGTATAGAGCTAGCTATTGAATATTTATTTTAAAAAAGTATAGATATAGCTATTGAATATTTATTTTATAAAAGTAAAGATCTAGTTATTGAATTGAGTTGAAAACTTTGTTGAACGAGAGCTTTTTTGACACAATGTTTCCAAGGACCGTCTGCTGCAGACACATATGCCTATTGTGTCTGAATGTAGGTAAACTTTTAAGTTCTTGTTAGTTCTTGTTAGAGATAGTAATATACACCCATCATTTCTGTTTTAGGTTGTTGTACACCAATAAGGTGTTATGGAATACACGAAACTTGCGTATCTTTTGGGAGTTATGGTCCTCGTTCTCATTACCATTCCTGAAAACGTAATAGGCTTTGTAGGTAAGTTTCAATGCAAACTTTGTCTAAGGAATGTCCTTGTTGTTTCTGACGCCTTTCAAAAGAATAAATTGCTGAAACCGAGCAATTTCTCCATTTGTCACCATGCTTTCAACTCTATTCAATTATTTATTTTCATTTAAAGGGAGTTTCCTATTTTTTCGTGTTTGTTTTAAAAGTCGTCTGCTGCAGATTTGCTGTATGTGAGAACGGGTTAAGGGTTCATTCTTTAATCAATATCAACTCAATTACTAACAGAACATTTACAAAGCATATCTAAGGGAAGAAGGTAAACATAATATGAGCCGTTCCACGAGAATACCAACAGTGTGGACTCTGCGTAATGCATCGACCCAGATCAGCGTGCGCGGTCCGCGCCGTCGTTTGACTCGTCAGGGTTGGGATAAATAGTCGGTTATAATCGAGCGTATTAATGCGCAGGTTGCGTGAATAGCAAAAACGACATAATTCATTATCGGCGATATTTAAAGAATTACCTACGTACAAACCTTTCCAATGCTAGAACCGATATTAAAAGATCGCCAATAAGACCCCTCCTTGACGTATATTTTACAAATCTTTCGTCTTAAAGACCACATACTCCACGTTAAATTAACACCTAAGGAAAGGTGTGAACGACCTAGTCTATTATTGAGCTACCAATAAGCGATATGTACTTTCTTGAGTTACATGCTTAAACAAAGGTACTTTCTTGACTTAACCTCGTGAACGACAGAGGTTTTCTTGTTTAAAATTTGTAAGGGGCAGATACTTTGTTGGTTTACATTCGAACGCAATGGATAATTTAAACAGTTAAAATACAAGGGCCAATTTAAAACAGGTTTACACATATATCGTAATTTGCTTTTGTGACCTTTTTTATGCCCCCCCGGAATCTCCGATTCGGGGGGCATATAGTTTTTGTCCTGTCTGCACGTCTGTCTGCACGTCTGCACGTCTGTCTGTCTGTCTGCACAAAAAAAACTTTAACCTTGACCACTACTTTTGAACCATAACAGGTACGGCTACCATATTTCACATGTGTATTCCTTGTGACATTACCTTTCTGTCAGTACCAAAATGTTTGACCTTGCGACCTTGACCTTTGACCTAGATGTTGCCATTCTCGAAAAAAACTTTAACCTTGGCCATTTCTTTTGAACCATAACCGGTACGGCTACCATATTTCACATGTGTATTCCTTGTGACGTGACCTTTCTGTCAGTACCAACATTTTTGACCTTGCGACCTTGACCTTTGACCTAGATGTTGCCATTCTCGAAAAAAACTTTAACCTTGGCCATTACTTTTGAACCATAACAGATACGGCTACCATATTTCACATGTGTATTCCTTGTGACATGACCTTTCTGTCAGTACCAACATTTTTGACCTTGCGACCTTGACCTTTGACCTAGATATTGCCATTCAATTTTTTTTTTAACCTTTCCCACTACTTTTGAACCATAACAGGTAAGGCTACCATATTTCACATGTGTATACCTTGTGACATGACCTTTCTGTCAGTACCAAACTTTTTCACCTTGCGACCTTGACCTAGATGTTGCCATTCTCGATAAAAACTTTAACCTTGACGACTACTTTTTAACCATAACAGGTACGGCTACCATATTTCATGTGTATATCTTGTGACATGACCTTTCTGTCAGTACCAACAATTTTCACCTTGCGACCTTGACCTTTGACCTAGATGTTGCCATTCTCGAAAAAAACTTTAACCTTGACCACTACTTTCCAACCATAACAGGTACGGCTACCATATTTCACATGTGTATTCCTTGTGACATGACCTTTCTGTCAGTACCAACATTTTTGACCTGGCGACCTTGACCTTTGACCAAGATGTTGCCATTGGGGGGCATCAGTGTTTCACAAACACATCTTGTTTAATAATGATACTCTTTCCGTGTTATGTAAGAAAGTGTATTCATGCGAATTGATTATATGTACTCTTTCTATCCGAATATACCTTATAGAATAGGTTACTTTTAGGGAAAAACTACATGAGCTCAACCGCGAGAAAACCAACATTATAACCTCTGCGTAATGTATCGACACAGATCAGCCTGCGCAGACTGATCTTGGCCGATACATTTCGTCTCAGGGGGATAGAGGTATGGAGTAATGATTCCTGAAACAGAAAATCCACAGGAGGCGAAAAGTGTCTACCCGGGTAAGCCTGCGCGACTTGCTTATGCTGATCCGGGTCGATACTTTACGCAAAGTCCACAATGTTGGTTTTATTGCGGAACGGCTCGTATCTTATGAGTGACTAGGAAAGGATAAAAATAAGAGAACAATAATGTTCGCCTAGCATGAGAATCGAACATACGAAAATTCCGCCAATTACATATATGATATTTGTGTAAAACCACGACATTCCAGGATGAAATATCAATAGATAATAAACTTTAGCGCTAAAAGAAATGGGTGAAGCATGTTTATGTCTGTTAGTTTAGTTTAAAACTTTCCCGATAGTATGCCAGCTTTGTCAGCCACACTTAAATGTGCGTAATTGATGATTTTCCCCTTACATCGTGGCTTGGTCCGACAGCTGTCCGATCTCTATCTAGGCGGACATGCTTACCACTTGATCACCGAGCTAGGTTTTTGCTTTCCTTCCACATATTTAAGGATAGATCAAGAAATCAAACGAGCCGGTTAGAGGAATGTTTGAAGTTCTTTTTTAAAACTCGTTCATTTATAGAAAATTTGACCGGAAACAATAATGTTATTTCATTATAATCATAACTTTTTTTTACATTAATACTACTGCTAGTCATACTGCTACTCAATGAGAAAACCAACAGTGTGGACTCTGCGTAAAGTATCGACCCGGATCAGCCAAACCATGCAGCGCAGGCTTACCAAGATAGACACATTTGGCCTCCTGTGGATTTTCTGTTTAAGGGATCATTACTCTATACCTCTATCCCCCTGAGACAGAATGTGTCGGCCCGGATAAGTCGTCGCAGACTGCGCAGGCTGATCTAGTTCGATACATTATGCAGAGGTCATAATGTTGGTTTTCTCGCGGGACGGCTCATATGAGAACGCATGATCAAACACTTTTTTTCTGTCTGTTTTTCTTTTTGATTAGCTATAAAACCAAAACCATGCTGTGAAAATGGTAATCTTACAGTCAATCTTCGAGGCAGTAATCGTAAGTATTTTAAAGACTTTAATGTGTATTATGAAAAAAGGCCGTTGATTCATTAGTATAAAGTAAACGGCGCAGCAGCAACATTCTAAGCAATCATAACAGCTGCTTCACTGTTTCAAAAGACGAGTAAAACGCGACACCATTAAAAGTCCAAGCTTACGTCTAAGCTGCTAAAGCGGTCGAAGCTATCCTGCTGATGGTATGTGAATCAATGTAGCTACTTGTTTTAACTTTCGAGGAAATTCAAGTCGTTTCGCATCAACATGATATTAAACAAGTTACCCTTTTCCCACATGCAGACAATTTTTGACTCCTTTCCAGCAGATGACTTCTGGAGAAAGAAAAATGGACAAAAGAAGAAATTGCTAATAATTAGCGATTTCTCCTTTTACAACAATATTTTTTTTTCATTTAAAAAGTCTCCATCATTAGGAAATGTTCTATAAATTAAAGTATGATCATTGAATAGAGTTAAATTCATTGTGGCAAAAAGAGAAATTGCTAATTACGCGCAATTTCTTCTTTTGCCACAATGTTTTCAAATGTCGCCTGGAGCAAATGCGTCTGTACGTGGGGACGTGTTTAAGGAAAACCAAGAAAATGTGTATCACTTGGCAAAAAAAGAAAAATTGTCACATATTCCGTAAAGTTGTATATTTCTGTTTGAATGTCGGGGCGTGTTTACGGTAAGCAACGAGAATGTGTACCACTTGTTAGAAAACGAAAATTGTCACACATTCCATACAATTGTATATTTCTGTCTGAACCAAAGTAAAATGGCGAATGTTTGTACTATTTTCAATTCTAAGAAATTCAGACCGGATCTCCAACATTGTCTACTATCAACGTTTCTTTTAACAATTTCAAATTTTCAAAATAGTTTCTTACATGAACAGATTAAAAGATAGATAACTTATATAACAGTTTGCATTTGTTTTTTTACCGATTCAGCTGTCTCCACTGGATCCCTAAATGGCGTAGTGGTACAATCTAACAGCACTGATGAAAGTGTAACATGTGCTCACAGACTACTTATTACAGTAAGGATATCACATGTTAAACAAGTTGTTTCGTTCAATTGAGAGCCCTCTTTTTAAGAACAAAAAACATTTTTTGTTGAATGTGGAGAGCTGGAACTTCGGTTATAGATACTTGAAGATATTTAGAAAAAACGTATCAGTTACGATTTTTGATTTAGGCCTGTTTTTTCAAATGGTAGCCTTTCAAACATAGCCGTTGCTATGCAGCTAGCAAATAAACGCATTTTAAGGACGCGTATCATTTTTCTATCTTCTCCTACAGTTTTAATTGTAGAAAGCTGAAACTTCAGTTATAGATACTTCAGATATTTGGAAAAAATCTATCCGTTACGATTTTTGATTTAGGCCTTTGTTTCCAAATGGTAGTCTTTCAAAGATATTTGTACAGTCATTTTTGACTTCAATCGCCCCTAGCGCTGCAGTAGTAGTATTCGATAGCGATTTTATTACATTATCTCATAGAGCTATTCAAGAGCTACAACAAGTTTGTTTACGTCATTGACCTCCGACGTCGGGTTTCTGAGTTACAGTCGGAAGTTTGCAAAATATACCAAGGCAAAACGGTTCGATGTATACGGGTGCGTCTTTGCATGGTAATAAAAGATGGTTGGTTGACCAGAGATTGCTTTTACAAGCTGCACACTTTTCACCAGTGTTCACTAAGTCACCACAAATGTGTCCTCTGGTTTTCTAAATTTTGAACTTATGACCTAGTGTTTGACCCAACTTGACCTAGTTTAGAACTAGTCCGAGATTTTGTGGAATGAATATTTTGTGAAATTTCATCAAGATTGAATTCACAATGTAGCCTCTAGAGAGTCCTTAGATAATTGAGATAAAGCGTTGCTTTATAGGAGATAACTTTGAATGAAATAAGTTTAAATCAATTAGATAGCTATTTCCTCTTTCACATACAATTTAACGGTGCTCAACACCGGATGGAGATCAACATTATGAAATGTCGGAACTTCTGCAAATATTGCTAATAGTGACAGCAAAGTAAGTAATAAGTAGTTCAAAACTATTTTTGGCAGTAAATGTTGAAAGAATGTCAATTGAAAGTCAAGAAAATATACACAATTCGGCTTACTGGGTATGTCTAATCAGTTAAAATGAAGCATCAACGATCAATATTTATATGGTTATGGTACTGGATAGTGAAATTATTACTCTAATTTTATCCCTGAAGATTGGTTCTAATATTTCAAGACAACTTTTCAACAGTTTTAAAACCTTGACTATAATATCTATTTTCTGGTGTTAAGCACCTTTAAAGTCAATTGAACTTGAAACTTGCCGTCTGATATTGCCCTATGGGGGTTTATATTTCCATATAGTTAATCAAATCAATCCAACTATTCCTTATACATGGCTCCGGGCGGACGGATGGCGCAACACCAATATCCCATCCGTTTAATGTTTTAATTTAGTCTTTATTTTACCATTGTTGAACTTGTCAAAATAAGTGTATAGTAACACTGCTGCATGTTATTTAAACATTAAATGCTTGAAGAATACATTGTTATAATATTAAACAAGAGGGCCATGATGGCCCTGGAATCGCTCACCTGATTTTTTTTTTCACTTTAGCTATATAAGCCCCGCCATCTGGCGGGCATAGTTTTCAACCAATCAACTTGGCTTTAAGGAATCTGATAGAGGGTCACCCTAGGAACATTTCTACAAAATTATTTGAAAATCGGCCTGACACTTTTGAAGGAGAAGATTTTTTAAGTTTTCACTATAGCAATAAAAGCCAAAATAGCCCCGCCCCCTGGCGGCCATGTTTTTTGACCAATCAACATGGCTTGAAGGAATCTGATAGAGGGTCATCCAAGGAACATTTCTACAAAATTATTTGAAAATCGGCCCGACACTTTTGGAGGAGAAGATTTTTTAAGTTTGCACTATAGCTATATAAGGAAAAATAGCTCCGCCCACCCTGGCGGCCATGTTTTTCGATTAATCAACATGGCTTGAAGGAATCTGATAGAGGGTCACCCGAGGAACATTTCTACAAAATTATTTGAAAATCGGCCTGACACTTTCGGAGGAGAAGATTTTTTAAGAATTTTGAAGTTTTTTCATTTCGTTGCCATGGAAACCAGAATTATGCATGGATCCCGAAAATTTTAAGGAATTCTGGTGAGGACATTGAGAGGATGCTTTCTGTGAAGTTTCATCCCAGTTGACCCACCGGTTACAGAGGAGAAAATGTTGACGGACGACGGACGACGGACGACGGACGCCGGACATAGGGCGATCACAATAACTCACCTTGAGCACTTCGTGCACAGGTGAGCTAAAAAGTAAGCCACTAAAAAAGAGTTTCGCTTTTTCTAATGAAATTGTTTTGAATAACTGTATTCTATATACATAAGGGAGAACATCCCTAATAGGCTCGGGACTGTCCGGATGAGGTCGTAAGAGATCGGTATTGTTCGTGGAAGTGACTGACAAGTTAACGAACAATGCCGATCTCATACGAAGTTTGACAGAAATCACTGAGCATAATTATAAAGTGTTTATTAATATCGAATAATAGGGAAGGCGCCGAGCCCATAAGTGGTTTCAAATAATACATACTTTATGTAAGGCTAACATATTTAGTAAAAGTAAAGTTTACATAGTTTCATTCGACAAAGTTTTGAAATGTGTAGTCTTCACAAAGTAATCATCAATCGGGAAGACATTTCGGTTGGTCAAACTGTCATCCAATGGGTTTAATTCTAGGCTGACTTTGAAAAGATCGACAGCATTGCTGGTCGTGGATGTCTCGACACCCCATTTTGTGGAAGACGAATGCTGAAAGTACATCTTCAACTCTCGAGTGGTGCCAGAAGCGGTTATCTTTATAATTTGGGCGACAGTCAATCAAACAATGGATTTAGTAAGTATTGATGCCCCTTGCTAGTGAAATCGAAATAAGTATTTTATGGGAAGCATGCATCTTTATGTAAATCATATTAAGAACAAACAACAGTTCTGGTGGGAAAAATTGGATTAAAAAACGTAATCGTATGTATTGTAACAATATACATAAGCATGTCCTTCAACATTACATTGTTTCGCTCTTTCAATCTAATGTCCATTGTTAGAAAGTAAATCTCACAGACTAAGAATTAAAGTTATCGTGGTTGAATGCTCTCCCTTTTGGTATTGTCAAACATGTTCAAGAAATAACTCTAAATAAATCTAATGTTTCACCAGACGTTAGATAAATGGTTCATGTCCTTGGACAGTAAAGGACACGATTAGGTTGCATTTTTGCGAGTCTTCATAGATCGCAACTCATACATTTATGATGAATACGCTTCTATGGACACTGTATATATATCACTATTTCTAAGAACCTTTGCCGTAGTACCTTAGTTAAAGCCGACACGTACCCATTGTGTCTTGTCGTAGATCAGAATAATATTCCGCTCTCTTCAAATACCAATCTTAGAACTGTTAACATACACCAATCATATTGCAACTTTTAAAATACACACTGTATTTCAAAGATTTATAAAAAAAAATTTTTTTACGTTTTAGCATATACAGTAGTGTAGATCCAACTCAGACCTTGCGTGGGTATCTTGAATTGTACATGTCGCTTATGCCTTGTAGTTGATTTTCCTGTAGCGCTGCTCGTTAATGTTATGTTATTTATATATATACAGAAGGTGATGCAAGCCACCAGTTCAATGATGCAGAAATTATGGGACGTGTACCCCACATAAGTGTGTATGGAAGTGATAAATGTCCAGGGAGAAACCCCCTTCATCAAATAGTGAGTGGACTCGGACCAGCAGTGCATACCGTCACCATGTATGTTAGTAACGAATATATCCTGATAACCACCGACAATGGGCTGACTTACCAGACCTGTAACGATTGTTTGTTTGCCTTAAACGGACAACCTGACAAGGGCCCGATAGGTGGCTCAAACGAGAGAATCTATCTCGGGATCAATCGAGTTGTGGCCAACTTTTCTAGAAGAGGTTATGGCGTATGTTCTGTGACCTTGAACTGGGTCTGTCCAGAATGTCCGTTCGCTTAATCAGATGGTGCCACGTGATCATGTAGTGTGATAATTATTTGAGGAGTTGAAAGGTCAATCCAATTAATGGGCCAATTCATTTACTGAAATCCCCTAGCATCATATCTCCGACTTAACATTTTTCCAGATTTATTTTGAGTTATCTGCAGCAGAAAAAAATCATACTTTCATTTACAAAGATGTTTTCAAATTGTTGCCAACGTCGTCTGCTGCAGATTTGTTAAACATGTATGTGACAAAGGGTTTAAGCCACTTTTGTGGCCAATGTTGTCAGCGTATAATATTATCTTTACTTACATCGTTTGCCTCTAATGGTTACATTTGTAAAGACTTTTAACCCTTTCCCACATACAACAAATCTGCAGAAGTCGACTATGAATACATAGTGACAAAAACCTGAAAAATCTCTATAATAAATAGTTTAATTGTTAAATAAAGTTGAAAAACTTGTGGCCAAAGGAGAAATTGCTCATCAGAAGCAATTACACGTTTGGCCACAATGTTTTCATAAGTCGTCTACTGCTATTGCGTTAAAATGCGTCTACATGTGAGAAAGGGTTAACCAGCTATTGTTTGATAAATACAATATATAGACACACACACGACCTGTACGTTAACAAAAAGATACGATTGCCATTAATAGAGAATATTTGAAAAACATGTGACAATTAGGATGCACGAAGTAACTGAGTTGCTAAATGATAATTTATTTGATATTCCCGTATCAACATAAAAGTAATGTACCTTTCAAAATAGCAAGTAGGGCAGGTAAATATTGTATTTAGGGGAAATTATGTATTCATAAGTATGTTACTGAATTAGTTTATTATGACCTTAAGCAAGTTTGTTTCTATTAATGGAGTTATTTTGCTAATATTTGCCATATCATAACTGTTTAAAAATAACGAATGCAACATTTGAAAAGTGATTCATATGCCCACGACCAAATAAATATCACACTACATACATCTGGATAATGAGTTTTGAAAAAGAAAATGCTTCTTCGCTTAATAAACAACTTTGTTGTATTTGCTTAAAACCGTGATAACTGTACACACTGAATATAAACTCACCAATATTTCGTGTTAAATTAAACGTAATACAATGTAGCTCAATAATAAAAAGTTCAAAGTTATGTTGTGTTGAAGATAAGAACACAACCGATAATTGTGCATACTTAATGTGATACCAACAAGTTCCTCAAAGGCTTTATTGTCATTGTGTAAGAAAAACATGAATAAAGATAATCAGCGAGGCCTTTATAACTACTACTATATATCAATTGTTTTAAATACTCTAAATTTAAAATCTGAATAATGTCTTGTCTTTCAATAAAGATTATATACACTGATTTCATGCCAATAAATCTCCTTGCATTACACATGTTTTCCTCTTGTGTTATTCTACCTTGTATAACTAGATAAAGAGCTTTGCTTTCATCCGTGCTATAATTTACAGTCTGCATGTAACATACCAAGAAGCTATATACAATCGAAACACTAGTACTAGTTGATTAACTTCTTTGATGCAGATGCAATTTATTTTTAGCTATTTACTAAACGTCCATCCTAAATGACTGAGTCGGAAGAAAAGATAAATGTCGACTCTGGATGGGGGCTTTAACATTACTATCACACCTAATGTCGACTGGTGATGGTGACTTTAACATTTCCATCACACCTAATGTCGACTGGTGATGGGGACTTAAACATTACCATCACACCTAATGTCGACTGGTGATGGTGACTTTAACATTACCATCACACCTAATGTCGACTGGTGATGGGGACTTTAACATTACCATCACACCTAATGTCGACTGGTGATGGGGACTTTAACATTACCATCACACCTAATGTCGACTGGTGATGGGGACTTTAACATTACCATCAAACCTAATGTCGACTGGTGATGGTGACTTTAACATTACCATCACACCTAATGTCGACTGGTGATGGGGGCTTTAACATTACCATCACACCTAATGTCGACTGGTGATGGGGACTTTAACATTACCATCACACCTAATGTCGACTGGTGATGGGGACTTTAACATTACCATCACATATTATGTCGACTTGGAATGGGGGGCTTTAACATAACCATCACACCTAATGTCGACTGGTGATGGGGACTTTAACATTACCATCACACCTAATGTCGACTGGTGATGGGGACTTTAACATTACCATCACACCTAATGTCGACTGGTGATGGGGACTTTAACATTACCATCACACCTAATGTCGACTGGTGATGGGGACTTTAACATTACCATCACACCAAATGTCGACTGGTGATGGTGACTTTAACATTACCATCACACCTAATGTCGACTGGTGATGGGGACTTTAACATTACCATCACACCTAATGTCGACTGGTGATGGGGACTTTAACATTACCATCACACCTAATGTCGACTGGTGATGGAGGCTTATTACATAACCATCACACCTAATGTCGACTGGTGATGGTGACTTTAACATTACCATCACACCTAATGTCAACTGGTAATGGGGACTTTAACATTACCATCACACCTAATGTCGACTGGTGATGGGGACTTTAACATTACTATCACACTTAATGTCGACTGGTGATGGTGACTTTAACATTACCATCACATCTAATGTCGACTTGGGATGGGGACTTTAACATTACCATCGCAAACTTATGTCGACTGGTGATGGGGACTTTAACATTACCATCACACATAATGTCGACTGGTGATGGGGACTTTAACATTACCATCGCAAACTTATGTCGACTGGTGATGGGGACTTTAACATTACCATCACACCTAATGTCGACTGGGGAATGGGGCTTTAACATTACCATCACACCTAATGTCGACTGGTGATGGGGGCTTTAACATTACCATCACACCTAATGTCGACTGGTGATGGGGGCTTTAACATTACCATTACACCTAATGTCGACTGGTGATGGGGACTTTAACATTACCATCGCACTTAATGTCGACTGGTGATGGTGACTTTAACATTATCATCACATCTAATGTCGACTGGTGATGGGGACTTTAACATTACCATCACATCTAATGTCGACTGGTAATGGGGACTTTAACATTACCATCACATCTAATGTCGACTGGTAATGGGTACTGGTGATGGGGACTTTAACATTACCAGCACACCTAATGTCGACTGGTGATGGGGACTTTAACATTACCATCACACCTAATGTCGACTGGTGATGGGGACTTTAACATTACCAGCACACCTTATGTCGACTGGTGATGGGGACTTTAACCTTACCAGCACACCTAATGTCGACTGGTAATGGGGACTTTAACATTACCATCACACCTAATGTCGACTGTTGATGGGGACTTTAACATTACCAGCACACCTAAGGTCGACTGGTGATGGGGACTTTAACATTACCAGCACACCTAATGTCGACTGGTAATGGGGACTTTAACATTACCATCACACCTTATGTCGACTGGTGATGGGGACTTTAACATTACCAGCACACCTAATGTCGACTGGTAATGGGGACTTTAACATTACCAGCACACCTAATGTCGACTGGTGTTGGGGACTTTAACATTACCATCGCAAACTTATGTCGACTAGGGATGGGGGCTTAACATTACCATCAATCTTTCACAGGATTGACAATAATCATTATGACGTCACACTACCGCATTTTGAATAACGTGACATAATGTATTAATGACGTCACATCAAACAAAATGGAACCGTATTTATCCTAGTCAAATGAACCGTTCCACGAGAAAACCAACGTTATTGATTCTGCGTAATATATCGACTCAGATCAGCCTGCGCAGTCCGTGCAGGCTAATCCGGGCCAACACATTCTGTCTCAGGGGATATACAGGTATCGATTAATGATTCCTGAAAGAGAAAATCCACAGGAAGCGAACAAAGTGTTTTCTCGGATTAGCCTGCGTGGCATGCTTAGGAGGATCCGTGTCGATACTTTACGCAGAGTCAACAATGTTGGTTTTCTAGTGGACAGCTCAAATACTGAATTTTAATTCGTCGTTTTGAATGTATTTGTCTCAGAAAAGGTTTATAATAATAATAAAGAATAGTACTTCGTAAGTAAATAACATTCCGAGTATTGAAAAAACTGGTTTCAAAATGACATCGAAGAACAATCAGTCAATCAACCGAAATTCGTCTTAGTAAAACAATAAATAGGCTTTGGAGAAATTCAGAGGAGTTACCCGTCTCAATCCAAGGTAAAATGAAATCAGTTTATCGATTTCACTGTCTTGTATTTTGTTATTTGACAAGCTCAAATCAGGTTGACAGCGAAATAGTTGAATAGTGGGTAGATGAGATATGACACATTGGAGAAGTTCACACTCAGCTCATCTCCAGCTTTCAGCCGTACAACTGATGACAGGTGACTGTTATACTCCTTGAACCCTGACCTGATGGAATCGTGACGTAATTGTGTCCTCGCCATTATTTCGTTTTTCCTTCCATCTAGAATGTTAAACCTGTACACTGCTTGTTTCATTACTTTCTCTGACGTGTCGTTTGTAATCCCTTCGATGCCTGGACGGATGTACAGATAGGAGTAAACGTAGTACTATCCGTCGACGGGCAAAACTAGCCGGCCGTGTTCGTATTTAACACCAAACCGTAAAAAAAACTAAAGTCGCGTGCACAGCCGGTATGTGTCCAGGATAAGATCGGTCGGACATCAGACATGCACAAAACTGAAATACAGAAATGATTCAACGAACGTTACCCCTTCCCTCATACATAGTTCAATCCCATGTAACGGTCAAACTGTTATGATGGAGTGCCTTTAGGCAAGGCACATTTCCTAGCCAAGTACTGGTTTGTTTACTGAAATAACGTTGAAACGGCGAAAAATCCCAATAAAACAAACATACATACATACGCATTTTGACGATATTTGTTAACATGATCAGCAAGTTATACTTTTGACATAATATTTGCAATCTTATCCACTTGCAAGTGACTTATTATTGCTTAACGAGCCACGCCATGCAGAAACCTACCTTCGGGGGATGGAGGGGGGGGGGGGGGGGGGGGGGGGGTCTAAGTTATTACGATTAACTTAGATTATTGACACTGACTTGCATATTTAAGGACACGTCTTTCTGAATATTGATAAGGTTTAGGGTATAGTGGAGAATAAGATCAGTTTACAATAATATGCAGGCCGATCTTGGTTCGCATTATTCGTTAATATACTTTAAAATCGTGCATTACATAATACGCAGATGCTGTTTAATCCTTTCCTAAATACATCTTATCTGCAACAGAAGACTTTGAAAACAACTACTCAGAATGATATAAATAAAAGTATACTGCCGATTGTCTGTATACAGTAGAGTAGTATGTCCCATAAATAGACTATATTTAGCGATTTGTTCGTATAAGATGCGTGTATACCTATACTGCCTCGTAACACAACTAACGTATGTAGCACGTGGTAGAGTGTTCGCATCCGGAACAAGAGGTCGAAACCTGGTCGGGTCGGACTTTTCAGCTTGATTATACATGCGCCTAACGTGGGAAAAGGAGTTAACGATTTTTTAAACAATAAATACTAACTGTTATCACCACATATGGTATTACCATGTATATGTGGATCGCCAACAACTCGAGCGGCTGGTGTCATCTGCCAGTAGGTCGTCTTTAGGTAGGATTTCATCGCTATAATGGGCTCTAAAAGGCAGAAAATACAGAGCATGTAATTATTACAGGGCTCTTAAAGGCAGAACATACAGTGCATGTAATTATTACAGAGCTCTTAAAGGCAGAAAGTACAGTACATGTAATTATTACAGAGCTCTTAAAGGCAGCAAGTACAGTGCATGTAATTATTACAGGGTTCTTAAAGGCAGAAAATACAGTGCATGTAATTATTACAGAGCTCTTAAAGGCAAACAATACAGTGCATGTAATCATTACAGGGCTCTTAAAGGCAGCAAGTACAGTGCATGTAATTATAACAGGGTTCTTAAAGGCAGAAAATACAGTGTAATTATTACAGAGCTCTTAAAGGCAAACAATACAGTGCTTGTAATCATTACAGGGCTTTTAAAGGCAGCAAGTACAGTGCATGTAATTATAACAGGGCTCTTAAAGGCAGAAAATACAGTGCATGTAATTATTACAGAGCTCTTAAAGGCAGAAAATACAGTGCATGTAATTATGACAGAGCTCTTAAAGGCAGAAAATACAGTGCATGTAATTATGACAGAGCTCTTAAAGGCAGAAAATACAGTGCATGTAATTATTACAGGGCTCTTAAAGGCAGAAAATACAGTGCATGTAATTATTACAGAGCTCTTAAAGGCAAACAATACAGTGCATGTAATCATTACAGGGCTCTTAAAGGCAGCAAGTACAGTGCATGTAGTTATTACAGGACTCTAAAAGGCAGAAAGTACAGTGCATGTAATTATTACAGGGCTTAAAGGCAGAAAGTACAGTGCATGTAATTATTACAGAGCTCTTAAAGGCAAACAATACAGTGCGTGTAATCATTACAGGGCTCTTAAAGGCAGACAATACAGTGCATGTATTTATTACAGGGCTATTAAAGGCAGAAAGTACATTGCATGTAACTATTACAATGTGACTTGTCAAAAGGAACAGATGTGTCGCCTACCAAAACGTCAAATTGTGACAAATAAAGGAGATGTGAAGCAAATGTACCAGTTTGGAAAGGAACCCTTATCTAAAATACCGTTTCTAAAGATAAATATAATTTAATTATTGAAGATTACGGTTTATATTTAGCAGTGACAATATAATGTATCATTATAATAAACGAGTTTTTTTTCTGACAATGATGACAGGTCAGAAAGGAGGAAACATCTCCTGTTAGAACAGACCGAACAAAAACTCGGTAGCAATGCGATTAGAGTCCAAAAAGTGTTCTCACTGGCACACAAGTGTTGCCTTCCTGCAAACGTAGACGACACAAAACACTTTCTTTGAAAGCTCATTTAGTGAACGGTATCACTTATTTATCATTCTGTATACATATATCTTAAAGCAATGATCGGGTATGAAAATAATTACACTGAAACAAAACCGCAATATTTCAGTTACAACTTATGCAGACATTTTTAAAAATCTCTGTTAATTGAGGGTGAAGAAAGTGATTAAATGAGAGTCCGTCCATGCGAATAGGTACACATTGGCTTTAATGTACAGTGTATAACCAGATCATATCCGCACAGCCTGATCAATATCTATATTAATAACATGAACTTGATGGAAGGATCTGTCAACTTGTGTATATTTTGGTAGGACGTAGTAGATGTACGAACTGCCATGAACAACAACTTTATAGAAATGCCATCTTGTACGTTTTTTCATGCTCGGGTTCATTGATGATATTATTTACAGGTAGATACAGGTAGATAACAATTATGCATTTAATAGGCGAAATTGTATATAGTGTGCCATTGAACCCTCCGTCAATAAAGCTTTACGAGTATATGCCTATAGCTACACGAGTATATGCCTACAGTTACACGAGTATATGCCTAGAGCTACACGATAATATGCCTAGAGATACACGAGTATATGCCTAGAGATATACGAGTACATGCCTACAGTTACACGAGTATATGCCTGGAGCTATACGAGTATATGCCTAGAGCTACACGAGTATATGCCTTGAGCTACACTAGTATATGCCTAAAGATATACGAGTACATGCCATACTTGTGGTCGCACAAACCATGCTACCGCGTTACATGAAGACTCGTACAACGGGACCTTTAATAATACTGACACATGGTCAAGATCTGACGAACAGCATGGCGGGGAGAGTCTAGTTGTTTCAAAATGCACCGCCATATGTGGTCAATATAGTAGAGGGTCGTGCTCAAAAGCAATTCTAGTCAATGTTTACCAAGCAAATAGGCCAGATCTTGCAATCAAGACCTATGCTTTACTGGATGACCAAAGCAACTCAACACTCGCCAGTGCGGAATTCGACAGCCACATCATACTCATTATTATCATGTGCGGGCAGAAACTCATTGACAGGGCTTGGTTCTTCCATCTTTATTGTAGTATCCTATGAAGGCTCACAACATTTAAAAATACCTGTGCTCATTGAATGTAATGCAATTCCAAATGAAAGATCTGAAATTGAAACACCGGATACAACCAGTCATCACAGACATTTGAGTGAAGTCGAAATTCCACCATTAGATATTGAGGCCGAGATACAACTGTTAATAGTTCGTGACGTACCAGAGGCACATCACGTATATAAGCAGTGTACTCGACCTAAAGGAACTCCATTAGCCCGATATATGACGTAAGGTTGGGTTCTGTTTGGCAACGTTTGTCGGAACAAGAACATTCTCCTGAAAAATTCAACAGTTCTGAAGACTACCATCAGTAAGAATGGACATATATCAATTTTCGAGGAGAGCAAATCAAGTTTGAAAATAAAAGACCACCATAGTTACCTCTTCACAAGAGTAAATAATTATGTACCTACAGATTCGAACCCAGCAGATCATGGAACTAGAGGACTATCCCCAAAAGACATTATAAAAGTCAGTGGTTAAACGGACCAGTTTTATTAAATCGTTACGATTGTTTTACCACACAGAAAAAAAAACCAGCAAATAGGCTTGTACATTTTAGCAAGGTAAAAACAGGATCGAGCCACAGCAAATACATTAATCACAAATATACCATTTATAAAGTGTTTCAAAAGCCAGGTAAACTGGATATGTATATTTGATACATGCACTTCTGTTAAAGCATAAACCAAAGGTTCTTTTAGATTTAGTTCAGACTTAATTTGTTATACCTGTTGAAATTCTTGTCTTAGAATAAAGGGCATTATACACAAGTTAAAATGTTTTGTTTTTCATGTTATATGCAGAATACACATGGTGAAATCTTTAGATTTCATATTGTATTACAAGGGCAGTATGTACAATGTGGATCTTTAATTTTCATGTATAGAAGGGCAATGGGCCTAATAGGTAAAATCTGTACAAACTGAACTTGATTTACAGATGAAATTTTCTCAACTTACATGTTGCTCTGTTAAGAATGAATACTACACATACAGTATATTGTAATGGTAATAAATGGTGACTCAGTAATGCAGTTTTAATGGTTATTATATCTGTGAAAGTGAAAACTACTGACAGAAGCCCAAAACTACTGAGAGTAGCTGTCCAAACTACTGAAAGACTCTAAATAGGGTAAACAGGTCTGATTCCAGTTTCCAGTAAAAAAAACAAAGGCTCATCAGTTTTCATGAATAAAATATGTTTTTACACAAGGCCCAGAGTATACAGTGCTGGATTTTTGTTTATTAAAGCTTAAATCACATTTATCAATGTAATCTTCACCATACCACAATGATTCTGTATTATTTTTGGGGTTGGTTCTGTGTAATACATCATGACTTTTTCTACAATGAACAGAATTTATAAATATTTGATATTTTGACGAGAATTAAATTAAGTTGCTGATGTTTAGATTACTTTATCCATATTAACAGTGTATTGCACTTTTGTAGTTCACATTGTGTTGCTTAAAATTAAAGTTTTAAGAAGTTAGCAAGTAACAAAAAATGCAAGTAGAAAATCTGTTTAAATTCGACCCCTGACAGTTAGTGAACTTGATTATGACAATCCAGTGGAGGAATAGAGAGATACCTTGTAATGATCATATAAGATGTATGATAGTAAATTAAAAGTTAAACATGCAACTTATACTTTTTTCCCCTTTTTAGATCACCTGAGCCGAAGGCTCAAGGTGAGCTATTCTGATCACTTTTTGTCCGTCGTCCGTCCGGCGTTAACTTTTAGCTTTAAACATCATCTCCTCCCAAACTACAAGAACAATTTCCATGAAACATCACAGGAATGTTCCTCTGGTTAGCCTCTTTCAAAGTTGTTCAAACATTTTAATTCCATTGAGAACTTTGGTTGCTGCGGCATCAGAAAGGGGGCAAAACGTCCAAACTTTAAAAATCTTCTCCTCCGAATCTGCTGGTCAGATTCCAATATCATTAGGTAGAAATGTTCCTAAGATGACCTTTTACAAAAATTGTTCAAGCCATACTGATTAGGCGAAAAACATGGCAGTCAGGCGGCATCAGAAAAGGGGCAAAATGACAAAATTTGGAAATTTCTTTTTTTGAACATCATCTCCTAAACCACAGGACCAATTTCATCCAAACTTCACAGAAATGTTTTATTGGTGGCTTTCTTTCAAAATTGTTCAAATTATTGAATTCCATCAAGAAGTTTGGTTCCTGCGGCATCAGAAAGTGGGCAAAATGTTCAAACTTTAATAATCTTCTTCTCTGAATCTGCTTGTCAGATTCCAAAATAATTTAGTAGAAATGTTCTTTGGGTGACCCTCTACAAAAATTGTTCAAGGCATACTGATAAATTAAAAAACATGGCATTCAGGAGGCATCAGAAAAGGGACAAAATGACAAAATTTGGAAATTACAATTTTTTGATTCCTTGTCTGATATTAAGAAACTTGATTAGGAATCTTACTTCAGTGATCCTTTACTTAATTTTTTCAAGCTGCTGTGATTGGTTACAAAATCATAGCAACCATGTGTCATCACAAAAGGGGTAAATCGAAGCTTTACCTACAAATGACAACTCCTACCATTCCACTCTACCACTCTACCAATTTCAAGGTAACTTTAAAGGAATGTTTCTTTGATGGTCCTCTTTCAAATTTGTTCAAAGAATTACATTCTTTGATTGCTGCGGCATCAGAAATTGAGAAAAATGCGCTCCTGATCAAATTTTCAGAGATATTTGAAGTTAAATATTTGTTTCTAATTTACTTTCATGCAGGTGATCGATTTAGGGCCATCTTGGCCCTCTTGTTCACTAAAACAATTTTTCCCCTTCTCAAAGGCCCAAGGCCCCTTCCCTTTTTCAAGAAAAAATCATATGATTTCAATGAAGCAGACATGGACCACAGATTACCAGCCATTGATATACAATTTATTTGGTTCACACAACGATAAGAGTATGAAGTGAGGTACAAAACTTTAGAAACAAACTGAGGTATCTTTAAACTACCCCTGTAAAATACTGGTGAGTTACATTGTGTCAATTGTAAAATATTTCGGACTAAAATATGATAGTCCTTGTAAGCCCATAGCCAATTAGTAAAGATTTACTGACAAAAAATCGCATCATCCAAATTCGACCCAAGGCACTGACACTCCCTAGCCAGGTTGAGTGGCTTGTCTATTATGACGAAGTGGGAGTTGAACTTGAAAAATTCTTTAGTTTGAAGATCAATGTTTGAAGATATTTTTTGCAGGTCACATGAAGAGAAAAAAGCCTACAAAACATGCAGAGGAGTGGATGTGGAGGGAGGAGGATCCATCGGGGTTTGCTGTGAGGTATTTTGAAAAGAAAGGTAAATATATGAAATATACATCATCGGTAATGCTGTAGGCTATAAGTTAAGCTTATGAACTCTGTAGAGCCTCCATTTATTATCTTTTTGAAAAGCAGCAAGATCTAACATGTATGACTGGATTATATTCATTGACATTAACAACATAGCTATAGTTAAAGTTGTGAATGCAATAGAGCCTCAATGTTTTATCCCATCTTCACCAAACTTGTGAACGCAGACTTCCCGAAAGTTCAAAAAAAGTGTCAGACATTCGGTTTGACAAGACATGAAGATCTGTCAGTCCGAAACATATGAAACAAGAAAAAAGTAAAACATTAACATTCAACATTTGTTTTATTTATTTCAGCAGCTCAGTGCTCTCATTAAGGGCCAATTCCAGGTCAAACTTTTAGGAATTTTTGTCATAATTCTGGAAGTTTTATGTTTGTCGTAAACAGGAATGATTATTATGCCCCCTTTTGAAAAAAGAGGGGTATATTGCTTTGCGCATGTCTGTAGACCAAAGCTTGTCCAAGTGATAACTCAACAATGCCTTGACCTACAGTCCTCAAACTATACATGGCCTGATGAGTTGATGAACCCTATTTATTTTGAGGTTATTGGGTCAAAGGTCAAGGTCACAGTGACCTTGAACACAAAATATTTTTTAAAGCTTGTCCGAGTGATAACTCAACAATGCCTGGATCTACGGTCCTCAAATTGGACATGGAGGTATGGTCTGACAAGTAAATGAATCCTATTTATTTTAAGGTCATTGGGTCAAAGTTCAAGGTCACAGTGACCTTGAACACAAAAACCTTTTTTAAGCTTGTCCGAGTGATAGCTTAACATTGCCTTGACCTATGGTCCTCAAACTTGACATGGAGGTTGGGACTGACCAGTAGATGAACCATATTAATTTTGAGGTAACTGTGTTAAAGGTCAAGGTCACCGTGACCTTGAACACAACAATCATGAACAGGTGAGAGTCACCCAAGTGGGGACGGGACACATGTCCTTACACAGACTGGAGAGCATCAACAGAGAGAGTAGTTTTGTGAGGACTGCTAAGTGTCCCTGGAACATGTGAGAGAACATATTTCTGTCCTCATAGTAAATTATCGCCTTATACTAGGTGAGAGTCACCCAAGTGGGGACACATGTCCTCACACTGACTGGAGAGCATCAAAAGAGAGAGTAGTTTTGTGAGGACTGTTAAGTGTCCCCGGTACATGTGAGAGAAAATATTTCTGTCCTCATAGTAAAGTATCGCCTTATACTAGGTGAGAGTCACCCAAGTGAGCACACATGTCCTTAAAATCTTGTTTAAGCTTGTCCAAGTGATAACTTAACAATGCCTTGACCTATGGTCCTCAAACTTTACATGGAGGTTTGGCCTGACCAGCAGATGGACCCTTTTTTGTGTTGAGGTCTGTTGGTCAAAGGTCAAGGTCACAGTGACCTTGAACACAAAAACCTTGTCAGAGTGATAACTGAATATTACCTGTACCCATGGTCCTCAAACTTGACGTGGAGGCTGGGGGTGAACAGTAGATGAACCCTATTGATTTACGAGGTCATCATGTCAAAGGTCAAGGTCACAGTGACCCTTAACTCGAAACACTTGTCTGAGTAATAACTTGACATTGACTGCACCCATGGCCCTCAAACTTGACATGAAGGCTGGGGGTGACTAGTAGATGACCCCCATTGATTTTGATGTAATTAGCGGGAAAATTGTCCAAATCTCTTGTTTATTTATTTACTTTAATTAAATAAAGTAAAAAAAAAAAAATCATTATTTTAACAGGTTTTCATGGGCAACTTGCAGTGCATACATTGATCTATGGAGAAGTGGGTTAAACAAAAATGAATGTTTATATTTATTTGATGTTAATTACAATGACAAAGCAAAGGGTCGTTTGAGATATACATCTATTAATTAACCCATTCCCTCATGCAGCAGACGGCCTTTTGAAAACAAGGCGACAACAGAAGAAATTACACAAAACATGCAATATCTTCTTTTGTCACAATGTTTTCCACTTTTTGTCATAGGTTATCCATTTAATTATGTAGATTTGTTCAGTTTTTGACAAAATATTTTCGTAGTCGTCTGCCGCAAAATTGGCGTATGAGGGAAAGGGTTAAAATAAAACCTTTTTTTAAATTGTTATAATAATTATAAGAACCGGTAAAGCTGTGCTGTTGTTGTCAACACAAATTCCAAACCAAAGAGCGCGGATGAGTTGTTCGCAAAATCTTGGGAACAATTTAGCTGTTAATCGTGGTAAATGTCATTCAATAATACGGCAGAAAAGCATAACTAATAATATCTATCAAATCGGTCCTTTCAATGCCCTCAAATTCTGCCTCGAGTCGAAATTTTTCGAAAATTCTCGGCAAAATATAAACATCCACCATTTTGGAATCTGTCATTTACACTAACCGAAGTAATCGGTATACATCGTCAACAAATATTTTTAACAGGTAAAGAAAACGTCCCAATTTTAAAGTTTCCGGTATTACTTGTCAACAAATATTTTTAAAAGATAAAGAAAACATACAACTTATTAATTAACTGGCGGGACTCCACAAAACATGCCGGACAGCCGATTTCAGGTAAACTGTCAGGCTCATATGTATAGACCGAGTTATGACACTTGAAATCAGGGGTGTGGAAATCTTCAAAAATTCTACTAATGTCCGCCAACAATTTTGACTTGCCCAAACTTTTCCATATTTTCTTATTTTGAGCGATAGACTATTATAACTGTAAAAAGGTTCTTCCATTGTTTTACCTTCTGTTTGTTTATATAATAAAATATTAGATCATAAGTTTATATAATAAAATATTAGATCATAACTTATGTTACACAAATTTAATGAACAATTCTCTTTAATTCAATACATAATTTATTTAAAGGCTATATATTCTTAACCAAATGCTCTAATTTTGTAAAGGCTTTTCCAAGTAAACCTATTTTTGTTTTAACTTTCATGTTTTGACATTCAAGCAATTTACTTAGCCTAAAGTTGATGTGTTGATAAAAAATTCTTTCTCTCAACTTTTTTACCTAAGATTAGTGATGAAGTCCGGTCTGGATATTCACGACAAACAGTGCAGAATACTTTTTCTTAATTGTCGGCGTTTACCCAACAAAAGACAACACACCATTGATTTTGGAACAATATTTCCCATATTTATATCAAAACTTTGTCACAATCATTCTTTTGACTTAAGGTTTTTGTGCTTGTCTTCTTTTTCTGGCTCATTACTGCCAGTTTTGATCAAAGATCGATCCATAATTGCGTGCAGATGATGAAAGTCTTTCTTGTCATGTAGACGTCAACAAACAAAATTTGTGTTTGGTACAGTATAAAACCCGCACAAAGTCTAGAAGTCGGAACGAGTCGGTTCTTATGAATTTATAAAAAATACATCTCCAAAGGTTCTGTGGTTCAAATATAATTCTTACGTGTATAATCAACAAATCGTGTGTATTTTTTATATACCGAGACGATTTACAACTATTCAAATAAAGCTTATGCAAACGTATGGATAAATTCCGTAATTATGTCTCCCCATGTATACAGGGGAGATATATTGTTTTTGTCCTTGATGTCTGTCTGTCTGTCTGTCTGTTCGTCCCCAAAATCGTGTCCACTCCATATCTCCAAGACGGCTTGAAGGATTTTCATGAAACTTGAGTCACATGTTCACCTCATCAAGGCGACGTGCAGAACCCGCGTCTTGACAATATAGGGTCAAGGTCAAAGGTTTGAGGCTTTATTTCGTGTCCGCTCCATATCTCCAAGACGGCTGGAAGGATTTTCATGAAACTTGGGTCACATGTTCACCTCATCAAGGCGACGTGCAGAACCCGTGTCTCGATAATATAGGGTCAAGGTCACGCTTGAAGGTCAAAGGTTTGAGGCTTTATTTCGTGTCCGCTCCATATCTCCAAGACGGCTTGAAGGATTTTCATGAAACTTGGGTCACATGTTCACCTCATCAAGGCGACGTGCAGAACCCGCATCTCGACAATATAGGGTCAAGGTTAAGCTTGAAGGTCAAAGGTTTGAGGCTTTATTTCGTATCAGCTCCATATCTCCAAGATGGCTCGAAGGATTTTCATGAAACTTGGGTCACATGTTCACGTCATCAAGGCGACGTGCAGAACCCGCGTCTCGACCATACCAGGTCAATGTCAAGGTCACGCTTGAAGGTCAAAGGTTTGAGGGTAATTATTTGACAGTAATGTTTAAGGAAAAAGAAAATTTGATGTATCCTTCTGATACAATATTTATCAAAACTTTGAAAAGTTAATTGTCTGCTGCCAGAGCATCAAATGTGAATAATTGTTTTTTTTTCCTTTTCCCACATATAAACGCTTTCCGACGCTTCTGAAGCAGACGTTTTTTGGAAACATTATGACAAAAGAAAAAAATTCTCAAATTGAGCAATTTCTCCTTTTGCCACACTGTTTTCAACTCTTTTTAATAATCAAACTTCATTTATCAAGATTTTTCACGTTTTTGTACATATGTTTTCGTCTGCTGCATATTTGCTATATTCGGGAAAGGGTTATCAGTTATTGCTCATGCCTTCTATATAGTGTTAATAAGTGTCAACTATAGAACCTTACCTTGGAGAAAAAACAGTGTAAAGTTAACTGTCAACTATATAATGTATTGTCAGAGAAAAAAACGGTGCTAAGTTAATTGTCAACAATAGAATCTTGGCCTACCTAAGAGAGAAAAACATAAGTTAACTGTCAACTTTATAAAGTTTTGTCGGAGAAAAAAACCAATGTTAAGTTAACTCTCAACTATAGTCAGGGTTTTACGGTACGCGCATTTCTGCGTCTAATACGCATAAAATGATAAACGGGACCCCTGAAAAAGTTAAAATTGAGTCCCATCGGACGCATGCCTGTACAAAGATCATATTAAAAAGGTAAAGTACAATATAACTAGATCTAGTCATCGTATACAAGCTCCGTAGAGAAAATATATTTTGGGAAATCAAACATATACACGTGACTATTCCAGCCAATCATAGATATCTGTAGATAAAAATACAATTTGGGAAACCAAATATACACGTGACTATTCCAGCCAATCGTATTTGCGATATGTAAATTAAAACTTGTTGTTCTCGTATGCAGTAAACGTCACCAATATTGGACGATTAGAAATGCGTAGTATTTCGGTCCAACAATTTCACTGGCAATAATATGCTAGTGGCTGAAATCTCACCCGGCAAATTGAAATTTGCAATTCGCGAATATGCGAACATAAATTCTAGCCCAGAATATATTATACATCCATCAAATGTTAAAAAGCTGGTTTTCCCTGCTTCTAATAATAGAAATAGGAATCTCATTATGCGAGCTCTGGAGTACACACGTGACATGAATTGACCAATCGTCGTCGGAGGAAAACACTATCTTCGAAGCCCTCTAATACATCGCTATTTTTACACGTCCGAAAACTATTCGATACGCTTGACGCTAATATGTCAAAACAAACGGATTTGCGGTCGCTATGGGGAAAAAGAAAGCCAGAATTAGAAGTTGAGGAGAAATGTTGCAATGAAAGTACGTCAGTTTCGGAGAATATTGGAAAGTTAGAAAATTCCAGACATCATGGCTTCAAAAGTATAAATGGTTGCGTTTCGAAAAAGATTTAATGTTTTGCGATACATGCTAGTGAAAATCCCTTCACGACGGGGTGTTTAAATTTTCAAAACTCAACCCTTACTAGACACCAAGACTCAAAATACAATACAGTATAACTAGTCTATGTGCTTATTGTTTATAATCATATTGTTTGACTTGATTACCATTAATTAAAAAAACTTAAACAATCAACATTTTTCTTTTCCTTTATTTACGATACCAAAAAGTACACAAGTTGTGAGACAGAAAAAAAAGCTTAGCAATATCATTACTGTGCCAAAGTAGCATAAATTGAATTTGATAATACATTTTAAATTCATAAGCTGTTTATGATAAATCATAATAATCATGAATATGTATAACAACAGCTTACAAATAATATAACAATAAACATTTGGCTCCGTATCATGTTTTTGGACCCCTGTTTTTTAGGGAGGGACTCCCTAATTTTACATGACTGCATCCCAAAATGTTGTACTGGTGTAAAACCCTGATAGTAATTAGAATGTAACTTTAGTCAGTATGCAGAACCAAGACTGGAACAGTGCAACCCCTTTACATCTGATCAGACTGATTCGAATCTCCTGTGGCAAACATTTATCTACAGCACATACAAGTACATTTTGAAACATTGTACATAATATTTTTAAACCTTTTACATATGTAGGTAGCCAACTCCTATGGTTTGTGAAAATATCATAATGATAATTGATGATATTTATCATAAGCAACAATTTTAGTTTTTATTTGCCATTGCTTATGTTTAGCAACAGTTGTTAACTGTTTTGAAGAATACTTAAGTCTTGAATGTTACAGCTGCAGTAAAAATATGTGTTTCTGTAAACCATTTGCAATCATGTCCACTTTGTACCAGGTCAAGACAAAACATTAGTAATTAAAAATTGAGTACTGTCCGACTTGGTCAAATTTTTGTTTGTATTCGAGAGATTTTGAGGGGGAGACATCTGTTTTTGTCAAAACAATTCTAGTTCTACTACATTTTTTACCTGACCCTCAGCCTGTTTCCCAGTTTTATTATAGATGAAAAAGAAAATGGATAACCAGAGATTTGTACTCACGATGTAAACTGTGATTTTTTTTTTTTTACTTTATCCATTTTGTGAATAACGAGTATGCCGATATATATCTTTGATATATTATTTAAATTAATTGATGGATATAATTTTATAAAGTTGAGCTTTTATTTTAGACTTGCCCACGGGCAACTCAACACGAAAAACCTACTTGCCCGACCATTAAATAACCCGTGTCGGGCAAGTCGGGCATGTGATTTCCGCACCCCTGCTGAAATAGTCCAAGTAACCCTACCTTGATAGTAAATTAATATTTTGTACAATTTTGACAAATATTGCTGACAATGTACTTGCAAAAAATGTTTTTGAGACATTAACTTTTTATTTTTTTAAGGAGATTGGGTGTAAGTTGGTAGGCTCTTACCCTAAACAAATACTAGTTTGTGGCCTTATTCAGTTACACATATACATGCTTGGAAAAATGGTTAGGAAAGGAGTTTTTTCCTATTAGAATGTTCTTTGGACCTATGAAAGCATTTATACTGGGTTTTTTCCACCATTAAGATTTGATGTTTCATTTAATCTTTCATGGCCTGGCAAGCATCTTTGTTTCGCCTGCATAGCATAGCAGATGCATAAGGATCACTTTGTCTTTTCAGCGTTAATTTTGCAAAACACTTTTTTGTCTGATCAATGACACAAACAAATATTGAAAGATCGTAATGAAACTAAGTTAAAATGTGTATGGGCCCAATTGTTTGGATGTGCTCAATGTTAGGCCAGATGCCAGTTGTACAGCACTTATGGTAATATAATATATATACATATATCTATTTCATATTTAAGTGTCTGTTAGAAATTCAACTTCTCTTAACACATTTCTAGTTGTGGTGTGCATGTTTTTCAGGTAGAAGCATTATAACTACAACTCAAAGAGAAAAAGAAGAGTTTCTACTTGTTTATAGGGGTGAATGTCTGACTAAAGAGGAAGGGGAGAAAAGAGAAGTAAAAGATGGGGGAACGGGATATAGATTTTTTTTACCAAGCTTCAGGAAAACATCTTTGGTGAGAAATCTAAATTCTACAGAAGATAGCTTATATATACTATTGCCATATTTATACCCCCGCAAACAAAGTCTTGGGGGGTATACTGGAATCACCTTGTCCATCCGTCTGTCTGTCTGTCCATAAATGTCTTGTAAGCGCAACTCCTCCTTAACGACTGGACCGATTCTAATGAATATTTACACAGTTGCAGTATACTGAGGATGTGCATGAAGTAAGATTATCCCTGTCTGTCCATGCAGGACGGGGTATCCTTTAGTAAGTTCACTCACAGTTCTAGTTTTGAAGGCGGCTTCCTGTAGGACTGCTTTGAAATTTAGCACAAGGACAAAAATTAGACCTGCCAGTGTACCATATAACGGGATTTTACTTTTTTCTTACTTAGTATATCAATTTATGGTAAATAACTTTCAAAACATCCCTTTTACAATCTATATTCTATATACATGTGTAAGTTTAACAAATAATAAAAGAAGACAAAGGCCGGTATATTAATTGAATGTGTGTACATGTATCTTAAGTTAAGTGAAATTCTTACTGTATCTACGCTAAACAGTTTTTAAAACCGGGAACCAGTAGGAACCAATACATATTGGTTCCCCAATAAAGCTACTAGCTAAAAAAATATATTAAGGTTATCTTCTCTTTTCCTTTAATATGAGCCTCTGCAACAGACAACTTTTGATAGCGTTGTGGCAAAAGGGGAAATTAGTCATAATGAGCTTAATTTTCACCATTTACGGTTTTAACCATTTCCAGCATACATGTATACAATTTCTGAGCCTCTGAAGCAAGCGACTTTGGAATAATTATGGCAAAGAGTGAAATTTCTTATAATGAGCAATTTATCATTTGCCACAACAAATTTCAATTATCTTACCATCATTTATAGAGATTATCCATGTTTTGTGCTTGATTATTTCAAAGCATGGCAGGTTAAACATCATTGAAACCATTGTGGCAAAAGGAGAAATTGCTCATAATGAACAATCATGATATGCATTTACCGCAACACATTTCAATTATCAAACTATAGCTCTATAGTTTATATTTTGTACTTGATAATTTAAAAGTAGTCTGCTGCAGATTTGTTTTATGTGGGAAGAGGTTCAACTCTTATCCACTATCATGACTTACCGTAACCAAACAAATCAAAAACAGATTTCCTGTGTGTCTGCATTTTATTGACAAAACAATATCATATCAGTAATTGTGTTCAATACAAATAGTTGATTTTCTTTGGTACAAATTGAAATTTATCTTGACCTCATGTCCAAGTATTCGTCTTATTTTTAGATCACCTTAGCCGAAGGCTGAAGGTGAGCTATTCTGATCACTTTTTGTCCGTCGTCCGTCCGGTGTTAACTTTTAGCTTTAAACATCAACTCCTCCCAAACTTGGTTGCTGCGGCATCAGAAAGGGGACAAAATGTCCAAACTTTGAAAATCTTCTCCTCCGAATCTGCCTGTCAGATTCAAATATAATTTGGTAGAAATGTTCCTTGGGTGACCCTCTATAAAATGTGTTCAAGCCATACTGATTGGTCGAAAAACATGGCAGTCAGGCGGCATCAGAAAAGGGGCAAAATGACAAAATTTGAAAATTCCATTTTTTATGAAAGTGTTTGTCCGATTTTAAGAAAATATAATACGAATCTTACTGTAATGATCCTCTATTTAATTTGTTTAAGCCGTTTTGATTGGTTACACAATCATATCAACCAGGCGTCGTCACAAAAAGGGTAAATTGAACTTTTAGCTACAAATGACAACCAACTCCTACCATTCCAATAGACCAATTTCCACAAAACATCACAAGAATGTTCCTTTGGTGGTCCTCTTTCAAAATTGTTCAAAGATTTAAATTCCATTGATAACTTTGGTTGCTGCGGCATCAGAAAGTGAGAAAAATACCCAAATTTTAAAATCCTTTTCCTCCTTAATCTACTTGTGCGATTGCAAGATAATTTGGTAGAAATGTTCCTTAAGTGACCCTCTAAATAAACTGTTGAAGCCATATTGATTTCGTTGAAAAACAGGGCAGCAAGGCGGCATCAGGAAAGGTGCAAAATGACAAAAACTTTATAATTCCATTCTTATTAAAGTTCTTGTTAGATTTCAAGATATAAATGGCCTTTACTGATAAGCTGTTTCTTGAGAAGTGTCCACTCCTTTGCAGTTTCATTTGCATTCCCTGATAAAATTTTCCAAGATATTTGCAGTTAAATATTTGCTACTAATTTACTATCAATTAGGTGATCGATTTAGGGCCATCTTGGCCCTCTTGTTTGTCTTAGTTTAACTCTAAATCATCTCTTTAGCTTAAAACACAGACGAGCCAGGTTAAATATCCTACATACAAATTATATCTTCAAATATGGAAATCAGCATGACTGACTATGTTTGTGCATTTAAACATTCTGTTCTTATTTAAACATGTGCAACGAAATATTGAGGTTTCTCTTTTATGCTTTTCGTCTTGTTATTTACTTTGCACCTTGAAATCGACCCTATTCAATTGTGATGAAGCCAGATTCGAGGTCAAGTCAGGTAAAATAATTATGACCAAAACTTAATCATCTATACATGACATTAATTTCAAGTTTTTTGGTGGAAGAGCATCTGTCTGATTATTGTGTCTTTGTACAACAAATGTCAACCAAATTACAGTGATACATACAAAGGACAAGTTATTGTTACCACTCTGGCAATATTGTTATTAGGCATATTATTATGGCAGGCATGGTCTACCCCATCGAGAATCAAACTCTCATAGTTCTACTTGTGAGGACAGAGAGTGTTGATTATGGGGACATGCTTATAAGGACAAAGATGGCTTCCCACATGTCCTGCATAGGCCAATGTTTTAGTCATCCATCTATATTTGTTTTTAAATAGAAACATCTAAGAGTTTTAGCTAAATGCTTAAGTAACATTGAAAGATCTTGTTGCCATATTCATATTTATAGCAATGGATTCCTTATTATATGCAAGTCAAAGTCAGTTTGGTCACTTTGTGCTGATATTCTTGTTGGAAAGGAAATTCTCCATAACAAATGGGTAAGCAATACTGTGTGTCCCTAGAAATTTAATTACCTTTTATGTCCCTGATCTCGGGTTGTCAGGTACATATATTGATTGCCTTGTCCATACATTTGCAACCCCTGATGGTTTAAAGGTAAACATTTGTACAAAAATCTTTTGTCCGGAGCATAACTGTAACTGCTGAAGGGACCCTATCCAATTTCCCACAAATGTCTTTGATGACGACAGCCCCTTGGATAATTTAGTATGAAGCTAAGGCTTTAGGGCGAGAAACATCCATGTGTTTGAGCCCTGTATCAAGCATCTAGTTTTTGCTCTAGTTTTTTGTTCATTTATATTTCAGTGTTGATGCTACAGAAGAAAGTCGCTTTCTTGGCCGGTTAGTAAACCATGGAAATAGGCTTGAAAAAAATTCTGTAATGAAAACAATACATGGCAAACTCTGTTTGTTTTCAATAAGGTAATTGTAATATATATATAATAGAGATATAATAACAATACATCTTGTATCATAATAACAATATGTTCTACTCTTCATCAACAAGAGGACATAATTTAAAACTTAAAAAAGCTAGATTAAGGACTACTTTCTGTCAGCACCAATTTTCCCGTAGAGTGATTGATTTGTGGAATAATTTACCCCAACATGTTGTTGATGCTAAGGATGTGGAAATTTTCAAGATAAGGATGGATCGTCACTGGAAAGGAGATATCCTATATCAATGTTGAGTCCAAAAGCAAGGCTGTCTAGGGACATCAGTATATGCTAGATATAATCTACCTGTACCAATAACGTAAACCTAAAAAATTGTGATCACCAGAATCAATATAGTGCCCGATCTAGTCAAAAAGAAGAGAGGCTTAAAAAGGACAGATGTCCTTACTACAGAGCCCAAAAGCATCTTACAGGTATCTTACAGGTATATCTATTATCGTCAGACCATGTATTTTCGAACCTTCCATCATTTCTTGATTATCTTGCCAGCAGAATTATTTAACATTCGCGGCAGGTACTTATTGGTATAAAATAGTTTTCAATCTGCAATAACGGAAGATGCATAAAAAATAGGTTGAAAATAAAGCTTTTATTATAAATGACAGAAAAAAAGCAAAATACGTAATTTATTTTGGGTTCCCATGCCAATGCCGTTCAAATCATATGAAATATTTATGTTATCACAAAAAAAGTTATCAAGTAAAACTTGACATTGTCTGCTTGTCAAAAATTCCATGAAAGTATTGTGAATCTTAAAGTAGCAATTTAGTTGGTGGTTTGAAAATACATGGTGTTTGAAATTAATATCAAAATGAACACGGTGGTTAACAAATGGTCTCATTTGCATTATGCATTTAACGATATTTGCCTTTGTGAATGGCTTTGTTTATTGCAGGTAAATGATTAATAAATATTTGGCAATAAGAAAATACAGAGAATATGCTATAAATAAGTTTTTACAGGGAATACACCCTTAGGGGTTCGAAATGTCATGGGACGAGGATATATTAATTCTGACACAACATTTCTTAAATGAACAATTATTCAGAATAACTATATTGTTCGGTTTAAATGACGTAGCTTCGAGCTGATAAATCACCGCCAGTAGTGATTTATCGTAAATTCAATAACTGCTGTCGGTGTCATTTGCATGAAACAATATAGATCATTTTACGGGCTGTGTTTGAATACACTATAGTGTCACCCATAGTGAAATGACCAGCCGATAGCATTGCTCCGGCCACTTGCATGTACTCCAGTCATGTCATTCAACTAAACCGTTTACCATAACAGAATGTATTCTGTTATTGTTTTGTTTTATATGATCAAAATATCAAAAGATTTCAGCGATTACGAGATTTAAAAAATTCAATCAGTAAACAACATGCTTTTGGCCTATGTACCTTCTGTCATTAGACACAAACATAAATATATAGCAACGTGTCCAGTAAGACTGGAATTCTGTCTGGCCAGTTACTAGAACAGTTTTTTTTTTTTTTTTTTTTTTTTTTTTTTACAGTTTTATTTAATGTGATATTTTAGGCCACCGGCCCATACACATGATACAGCATAATTACATAGCATTAGAAGTGAGAACAGTATTTACATCATAATAATACAGACAAATGATACAAAAACTCGGATATCCATTACATGATATATTTCTAAGAGTTAAAGGCTATGGCTAATGTTAGAACAATAATACGACTTTTAGATTGGCTAGAAATGCTTAACTGAAAAAATAGACTTTGTATGAGATATATCATCACCTTTCTAAAGAGAACACATAGACCCGTTGTATAGCAGCTTGAGTTACAAGTCCTTCAAGGAGAACCAACTATACATTGCAACATTGCAACACAACTATTATTCAAAAGAATCAAGATATGTTCTTCTTATTTTAAAAGCATTATAGATAAACATAGCTAAATTTCTTATCAAAATAACATTTTGCGAAGACATTAGATTGTAGAATTTATGAATACTAGGTTTTTCAAATACATTATGTGGAAAATATCTACATCGCAAATCATAATACATTGGGCATATCATTATAAAATGGTATTCATCCTCAATAGCAGTTTCACAATATAAACATGTACGGAATTCTTTTGGTATATCTCTGTATCTTCCTTCCTCTATCATTAAACAATGACAACTACTGCGAAAGGAAGCTAGAGAAGAGCGAAATTTCTTTATATCTATGTTTAAGACATATGGTTCTAATGAAAATTCCCTTTTAAATTGGTGATAATGAAATAATTTCCTATTGACATTACACTTCGCTACCCAGGTCTGCCTGTATTGATCAGTCAGTCGTTGCGTATACAATTGTAAAAAGATCTTAGTATTATCAACTGACTGACTGGCCCATACATAACCAAAACCGTTAGAGTTCAAACTTTTCCTAATATTTGTTACCCAATTTATGTGTCCAATATTGTCGTAATGCATTAACATTTCATAACATAGCCGAATATATCTATGCCTTGGCATATTGCGTAAACGTATCCAGTATTTTATACATCGTTTTGAAGAATATATATACATTGGAAGTCTACCTAGATCTCCTAAAATAGCATCATTACATGCTTTTGGTGACACATTCAAAAAGCGTTTACATGCAAGAATTTGAATACTCTCAATACTGCTAAATGTCTCTAAACCCCAAATTTCGGAACCATACAGTAAGACAGAGGAAACCTTGGCATCAAATACTTTGTAGAATGTTTTGCATGGGAGACAACCTAGATTACTAAGCGAATTTAGGATATGTAAAAGAGCTTTCTTAGCCTTAACTGCAACTGCTTCGGCCATTTTAGAGAATGACAACCTGTTTGTAAAATAGATACCGACATAGGTAAATCCATTTACAGTTTCAATTTGAGAACCATTAAATTTCCATTTTTCTCTAGAAGCAAGATTTCCTCCCCTTTTAAACACAAGTATTTTGGTTTTATCTATATTGACAGTCATTTTATTATTGCTACAAAAATCCTGTAAAATGTTTAGCTGTTTTTGCAAACCAATTATTGTGTCGGCGATAAGTGCTATGTCATCTGCAAACATTAACATAAAAATTTCCATCAGGTCTGGGAACAGCTGGATTCCCCGTATATTGCTATCATGAAGTAACGAGTAAAGTTCATTTATAAACAAAGAAAATAAAATAGGGCTTAAACTACATCCTTGTCGAAGTCCAATCGGGCAAGACAAGGTATCTGTATAACAATGCACGGATGATCTAACACGGGCCTTCACAGATGAATAAATGGAAATAATAGCATTGAATAAATGACCTCTTACACCGCATGAATGTAAAATTTCAAACAGTATTTGACGATCAACAGAATCAAACGCCTTTTGAAAGTCAATAAAGGCTACATAGACAGTTTTACCTTTAGTGTTGAGATATTTGCTTATAACCGAGTATAAAACGAATGCATTGTCTATAGTGGAATATCCTGCCCGGAATCCAGATTGAGCCTCACAGATCTTGTTATAAATATCAACATAAAATGTAACTCTCTGTGTCAAAATAATAATGTATATTTTACTTAAGGTATCTAACAAAGCAATGCCTCTATAGTTATTAGGGTTATTCGTATTTCCTTTTTTATGTATAGGTATAATAATAAATTCTGCCCACTTAGACGGAAATTCACTGTTAAGGAAGAGATGATTGAACAGTTTGAGCAAATAGGGCAACAATATGTCTGCGCCATAAACTAAATGATGTGGCAAAAGTTCACCACTTGATGATTTAGTAACATTTAACTTATGTATTGCATCTGATATTTCTTGTTCAAGAATAGGACTGTTAAGTATGTAGTCATCTGTTTCTGTAAAGTTGTTTGAATCTGGTTGCAAACCGTGGTTTGGCAATGTATTCGAATCATCATTAGCTCCATTTTCTGCAGAGAAAACATTTCTAAAATGCGCATACCAAGACTCTGCTGATATATTCGGAGTGCTTTGTGGTTTTCCACATAGTTTATTTATTTCCTGCCAAAACTTTTTAGAGGAATTAATAGATGATTCCAATTTGATTACTTGTGCCTTTTCAAATAATATACGTTTTTTCTTGCATAGCTTTTTATAAACCAGTTTTAGTCTCAAATATCCATCAAGATCACTAGTTATCCGACTTCTTCTAAAGGTTTTTAATGCATGTTTTACCTTTGCTTTAGCATGTTTACAATTTTTATCAAACCACAATTTTCTTGTAAGATTTCTTTTAGCTGACTTAAACATTTTGAATTGTTCAGAGCAACTTGTAAGTACATTTTCAAACTCTGACACCATGTCGTCGATAGGTGATAAAACGTTATCAAACATTGCATTTAAAACATTAAAACCGCCATCTGATATTGTATCAAAAAGTAGCTGTCGATAAGCATCTTTATTGCTTTCATTCATATAATAACTTGACATAGGTTCATGTTCAGAATTTACACTATCTTCATGTAAATGCTTACGTTGTATAGATAAAAACAGAGGGAAATGTAAACTCTCAAAAGTAGACAGAACTTCAAAACTATGAATATAATAAAGTACATCTTTTGAAGCTATAAAATAATCAATGACACTATTACCATTTTGGTTCATAAATGTAAATTCACCCTTTCCGGCATCACTACCAAAATGTCCATTAATGATATACAAAGCGTATGTTTTGCAAAAAAGTAATAACTGATGCCCGAAACTGTTTGTTACTTTGTCGTATGATGATCGTGGTAAACCTACATCACCATTTATAACATCATAGTATTCCTGAAGCTCTGGAACATTTGATATATTATCAGTAAAATCATTTTTAGTACCTGTACGGGCATTTAAATCACCTGCTATTAATATATCATACTTATTTAAATTATTAGATATAACTAAATTTTCAAGACAGTCAACTCCTTTATAATCACTATCCGCATAAAACGGAGAATTATTAGGTGGAATATAAACTGATATATAGACAACATCTTTTCCCGATCCTAAAAGTGTTTCATTTAAGACTAGTACAACACCAAAAGAAAAATCCTCATATAATCTTTTTACATACTTACTAAATGTATTTCTAACAAGAACAATAACTCCACCAGACGGCCTGCCCCCCCTGGTCGATAATTTAGCTTTACACAAAAATAATTCAAAATCTGGAAAAACACAACTCAAATAATTAACATCAACATCCCACGTTTCCTGAAAGCTAACAATGTCATACCCATTTATCATATGTACAAATTCACTTGATGAAGTCTTTGTTTTCAAACCTTCAATATTCCATGACAGAAATTTAATTACATTTGATGGTGTGGGGCTTTGACCTACATCCTATTTCCTCTGATCATTGCCTGTCAAGTCAGAGGTACCATTTCTGGTCTCTGACTGGTTAGGCAATTCAGTTTGGTCACTATATGTATCAGTTAACATATGTTCTGGTTCATTTCGGCCTTTACGCTTAGCCTGTATGAACACACGGGAAGTATTATCATTATTATATAAAAATAGTTTACTTCCACTGATGCTTCGTTACAGTTAACAGTCTCGAGGATTCAAACTTAAGCGCAGTTGGCTACATGCATTTTTTATGCATTTTGTAACTTTAAGCATATTTGTCGGCTATTGAACACTCTAGTTGCTATAATAAATAATTTATCTCTAACCTTTAGCTGTTAAAATATTCTGTAAACGTCTTCCGATCGTTGAATTAACCTTTTTTCGTCTTATAAGTACCCAAGGTTAATTTAGCAAAAAGAGATAGATAAAAGAAATGTAGTGGGGACGTATTGTGGGGACGATGCTCTGACAGGAAGTGATGTTATCTATCTTAGAAAAACATGTGGTCAGAAAATCAGCCATCAATATTTTTACTAAGAAAAGAAGATGTAGACACTTTGTTCATCAATTTAACATCATTTGAAAAGTCTCAGCTTCTAATGCTTCCGTACTGTAATGGATATAGGCTTATGTTCTGTAGTTTTTCAGTTTGGACACTTTGTTTGTCATTATTAGAAGAAAGAAACATATTTTCTCAAAAATCTGGATATTGGATTTAATGGGTAGGTAACAACTAACAAGCAAAATCTGTATCACGCGGTGCGATTTCTGTAAAGTTAGGCTTTTTCAAATATTTTTTCATCCAACATTTGATCTTATAATGCTTAAAAATCTTTATACTATTTCTCTTACAAATTTTAAAATATTTTGTATCTGCGTTCAAAAGATATTCAGCAATAACAAACTGCACAGTTACAATTTTTTTTTTATACAGTTTGATCAGTCATTAGAAGAAGAAAACTAACCGATGAAGACTGGATTAGGACACAGATAAAGGTGAGCACTTTCCACATGTATAAAACTATATAGCTATTATCTTTGTAGTTCACTTATTCATAACACACGGCACTGATCTTTTGCTCAGTAAACAGATGCACTTGGTTAGCTATTTTGGTCACGACCTAATGTTCATCCTGCAACAATGAGTGAACAATTTTCTTCACATGACATCTTCTCGTAAGCTTAATGAAACATGAAGTGTTCCTTGCATAAATCTCTTAAGATGAAAGGGTTCCCTTTCATGCAAAGAACTGCGGCAGCAACACAAAATCATAAGTTCTTGTCTCAAATCAAAAGGCTTAAAGGGACACCACTGAGGTTTTTTGACATTATGGGACCAGGGTATTCCCCAGGATTTTGAATAGCCGGGCTCCCCAGAATGACAGCGGAGTGCATGTTATTCCGAGGTGTTTGTATGTGTCTGTATTTCTGTTAAAGTAACTCGTGTGCAAAATTTCAGAGCATTTGCTGACTCCGTTTTGTCAGAAAGAATATGTATATGACGTAAAATAGCCAACAAGAGGGCCATCATGGCCCTGGATCGCTCACCTGATAATTTTTTGTTGTTTAACTTTGGCCATGTTTTTCGACCAATCAACATAGCTTGATTGAAGGAATCTGAAAGTGGGTCACTTAAGGAACATTTCTTGAAAATCTGCCAGACACTTTCGGAGAAGAAGATTTTTTAAGTTTTCACTATAGCCATAAAAGGCAAAATAGCTTGAAGGAATCTGATAGAGGATCACCCAAGGAACATTTCTACAAAACTATTTGAAAATCTGCCTGACACTTTTGGAGAAGAAGATTTTTTAACAGCAATAATTGTCCCAATTAGTGGAAGAACATTAATTTGGTTGATTTCAAAATAATAAGAATATGTTTAAACTGTTTCTGATATATTGGTGTTTTATTTAATAGGTTATGGTGTTTTTGCCAAGACATAAGCAAAAGGAGAACTTGTCCTGGAATACAGCGGTCGGTTGTCACTTGCTGATTCTGATGCCCGGATGCAACTTATGTGTACTATTTTCAACCTCAGAAGAAAGAGTCTGCCAGACACTTTCGGAGAAGAAGATGTTTTAAGTTTTCACTATAGCCATAAAAGGCAAAATAGCTTGAAGGAATCTGATAAAGGATCACCCAAGGAACATTTCTACAAAACTATTTGAAAATCGGCCTGACACTTTTGGAGAAGAAGATTTTTTAACAGCAATAATTGTCCCAATTAGTGGAAGAACATTAATTTGGTTGATTTCAAAATAATAAGAATATGTTTAAACTGTTTCTGATATATTGGTGTTTTATTTAATAGGTTATGGTGTTTTTGCCAAGACATAAGCAAAAGGAGAACTTGTCCTGGAATACAGCGGTCGGTTGTCACTTGCTGATTCTGATGCCCGGATGCAACTTATGTGTACTATTTTCAACATCAGAAGAAAGAGTCTGCCAGACACTTTCGGAGAAGAAGATTTTTTAAGTTTTCACTATAGCCATAAAAGGCAAAATAGCTTGAAGGAATCTGATAAAGGATCACCCAAGGAACATTTCTACAAAACTATTTGAAAATCGGCCTGACACTTTTGGAGAAGAAGATTTTTTAACAGCAATAATTGTCCCAATTAGTGGAAGAACATTAATTTGGTTGATTTCAAAATAATAAGAATATGTTTAAAACTGTTTCTGATATATTGGTGTTTTATTTAATAGGTTATGGTGTTTTTGCCAAGACATAAGCAAAAGGAGAACTTGTCCTGGAATACAGCGGTCGGTTGTCACTTGCTGATTCTGATGCCCGGGTGCAACTTATGTGTACTATTTTCAACATCAGAAGAAAGAGTACTTGTAAAATGTGTGTTATAATATTCTATAGTTATACCTATTAACATTTAGTCTTTTCATTTTATATAAATTTGTTCTCGGGATTTTTTTGAAAAAAGATAGTTAAAATGCTCAATCGACTAAAGAAAAGTAAGAAAGCTTATTTGCATGATTTTTATATTGATTTAGTCTGTGTATTGTTTAGCAATTAGATTTTGGTAATATAACGATAAGAGATTTCTACAAAATGATGTCTCTTCCAGTAATTGTCTTAAGAAAAAAACAAAAAATTTGAAACTGCAATAAAGTTTCTTTCAAAAACTTATTTTTTGTTTCCAAAATATTTCAAGGACTTACTTTTGTTTTCATTTCAAAATTGGAAACAATTCAGTTGGTGCTCCCGAGGACCAATTTATATAAAATGATTGGCCGAGTAAGTTAGTTATTTTCAGCTCGACTATGTTATTCTACTCATCAGGTGGTCAGTGTCGGCGTCGCCGTAACACTCCTGGTTAAGTTTTTGCGTGCACGTTGATATCTCTACAACTATCGAACGTATTCTCTTGAAAACACACACATGTCTTTCGGGGTAATAAAGTAATATCAATGGCCAGGGCAATTACTCTGTTTTGCATTTTACCTGAATAATGCCCTTTTTTGAACTTAAAAAATCCTGGTTAAATTTGTGCACGTTTCGTGAATGACATCGACTGCGAAACCAAATCAAACTGTAGAGTCAGAAAGGTTATTGTGGATGGTACCCTTCGACTTGGAGGGTATGACTATGGATGTCGGGATAACCCATGGAGAAGTATCAAGGTAATTTCATTCAAGTTGTAGATATTTTCACAGGGTAAGAGATGCACAGTCTGACTTTGATTAAATTGGGTGCATCAAACATACAAACCGAAATTGTTCCTTCCAGCAAAGTGCAGATGTCTCACTATATATTTTACATTAGTTCTTAATTAAATGTATGTTAAGACTGTGATAAATAATCATATCATTGACATACAATTTAAGTGACTTGTAACTGTTGAATCAAAAGTAACAAAGTCTACAAAATATAAATATGTTGTATTACTTTAGGTAAACTTTTCTGACTGAAACAGATTGTGACAGTCATTTATTTGAATAGATGGAAAATTCGAATGATTTTTATCTCAGGTTTGTTATTTTAAACAAGAGGGCCATGAGGCCCTGGAATCGCTCACCTGAGAATGGGCTATTTAAAACTTAACTCTTTCAGCGCCAATGGCAATATCATCAAGACAAACTTTCTGACAAAATTTCACCCGTTTTTGACCCGTATTCGAACTTGACCTAGATATCACTAAGACACATTTTCGGACATAGTTTCAACATGCTCAAGCCAAACATGTATGTGACTTACAGAGTGTTAACAAGATTTACCTTAAATTTGGCCTAGTGACCTAGTTTTTGATAGGACATGACCCATATTCAAACTTGGTCTAGATATCACCAAGACAAACATTCTGACAAAGTTTTAACATGCTCAAGCAAAAAATGCGGCTTCCAAAGTGTTAACAAGATTTTCATTAAATTTGGCCTAGTGACTCGACATGACCCATATTCAAACTTGGCCTAGATATCATCAAGACAAACTTTCTGACAAAGTTTAAACATGCTCAAATGTAAAAAGTGGCTTCCAGAGTGTTAACAAGATTTTCCTTCATTTTGGCCTAGTGACCTAGTTTTTGACCAGACATGACCCAGTTTCGAACTTGGCCTAGATCTGATAGAGATATATGTTCTGATAAACTTTCATGAAGATTGGATGCAGTTATTTTGCCTCTAGAGTGTTTCTGCTATAGCTTTGACTTCACACACTAAGTCTTGTTAAATGTCTTTAGGCGACCTGATATAGCAAGTTCCATAACTCTAAAATTTAAGTTAAAACAAAAGTGGCAATAATTCATAAACAAATCTTCTTTAGCTTTGATACTTCACAAACTTATTCAATGTCTTAACATATTGACCTAATTATCTCCCCCTTTTGGACTTGAAACATCTAGATAGGAAGACAAAATGTGTGATAATTCATAAACTATTTCTGCTATAGCTTTGAAACTTCACAAGCCGAGCGTCTGTGCCGTACGCGGTGCTTTTGTTTAACAAATTTATGACTTTTATTCCTGTAGAAATCCAGAAACTTAAAACACATCTCCCGCTTCAGAGTCAAATACACATCTGCCGCTGTAGAGTTAAACACATCTGACGCTCCAGAGTCAAACACATCTGCCGCTCCAGAGTCAAACACATCTGCCGCTTCAGAATCATCCACATCTGCCGCTCCAAAGCCAAACACACCTGCCGTTCCAGAGTCGAACACATCCGCCGCTACAGATTCAAACACATTTGCGGCTCCAGAGTCAAACACATCTGCAACTCCAGACTTATATACATCTGCCGCTCCAGAGTCAAACACACCTGCCTCTCCAGAGTTAAACACATCTGCCGCTCTAGAGTCGAACAAACCCACCTGCCCCTCCAGAGTTAAACACATCTGCCTCTCCAGAGGTGACCTTTGGCTTACAGGGCCAATGCTCAAACTGGCTGAGCCAACAGGTGCACTGTGTAAAATCCAAACTGGTACAACCAACAAGGTGTCTTATCTGACATTATTGAATGGAACAAAACAGTGTCCTATTGGGCAGGTTTTACTGTAATATATCTTGACTAAAGTCCACTAGGTACATAAACATCTAATATTCATTAGAAGCCTTCGAGAATCTAAGAATAGTTTACTTCCGGAGGGTATTATGTTTTTGACCGGTCATTCCGTCCGTTATCACTCTACACTTACGATTACTTGACCAATCTTAACACAACTTGGTATAAAGTTATTATATGGAAATATCTTAAAGCCTATTCATTTTCATGGTCATAGATCAAGTTCAAAATTGGACCAAAATATTTCCAGCTGTGGCAACCTTGTGAACACTCTACACTTGACCGATCTTAACCAAACTTGGTATCTTGAAATATATTGAAGCCTATTTATTTTCAAGGTCAAAGGTCACATTCAAAATTGGACTTCGAATATTTTCAGCTGTGGCAACCTTGTGAACAGTCTACACTGACTGTTACTTGACCGATCCTAACCAAACTTAGTTTACATTTAGTATATGGAAATATCTTGAAGCCTCTTCATTTTCAAGGTCATAGGTTAAAGGTCAAGTTCAAAACTGAACTTGAATATGTTCAGCTGTGGCAACCGTGTGAATACTCTAAGACTTCTATCAAAAACTGACCTTAGGTATTTTAACACTAGTCTTTCGTTCAAATCACTGAAACTTTTATAAGCATATCTGAATAAAGCACCGTAATAATCCGAAATTTGTGTCTGGTCTTTAAAGGTAACTGTAGAGAAATAAAAAAAAGACCACAGAAAAATGTCACAAAAATCCATATATCTTTCTTGATATTTTAGATAGGACAGGTATATAAACCAATACATTTTGGAAAGGATTTAAATACTAGAATGGAGTGCTCCCCGGAGCACGTGTGTCACCTGCCGGCGTCTTGTCAGAAAATTTTAATTTTTGATAGAAAAGGGGCAATAACTCTGATATAAAAAATATTTGGATTATCCCCCTTTTGTGAACCCATCACAAAAATTGATATAAACATTTGTCAGAAGTTTCAATCCAATCCTTTGAGCAGAAAAAAAGTAATTTGAATATTTGACAGAAAAGGGGCAATAACTCTGATATAAAAATATTTGGATTATCCCCCTTTTGTGAACCCATCATACACATTGATATAAACATTTGTCAGAAGTTTCAATCCAATCCTTTGAGTAGATTAAATTTTTGACAGAAAAGGGCCAATAACTGTGATATAAAATTATTTGGATTATCGCCCTTTTGTGAACCAATCACACACATTGATATAAACATTTGTCATAAGTTTCAATCTAATCCTTTGAGTAGAAAAAAAGTTATTTGAAAACGTGACGAAAAAGTGAGATTTTTTGACAGAAAAGGGGCAATAACTCTGATATAAAATTATTTGGATTATCCCCATTTGTCAGAAGTTTCAATCCAATCCTTCGGGTAGAAAAAAAGTTATTTGAAAATTTATTTTTTTGACAGAAAAGGGGCAATAACTCTGATATAAAATTATTTGGATTATCGCCCTTTTGTGAACCAATCCCACACATTGATATAAACATTTGTCATAAGTTTCAATCTAATCCTTTGAGTAGAAAAAAAGTTATTTGAAAACGTGACGAAAAAGTGAGATTTTTTGACAGAAAAGGGGCAATAACTCTGATATAAAATTATTTGGATTATCCCCCTTTTGTGAACCAATCACACACATTGATATAAACATTTGTCATAAGTTTCAATCTAATCCTTTGAGTAGAAAAAAAGTTATTTGAAAACGTGACGAAAAAGTGTGACGGACAGACAGACAGACGGACGGACAGACAGACAGACAGACAGACAGACAGACAGACAGACAGACAGACAGACAGACAGACAGACAGACAGACAGACAGACAGACGGACGGACGGACGGACGGACGGACGGACGGACGGACGGACGGACGGACGGACGGACGGACGGACGGACGGACGGACGGACGGACGGACGGACGGACAGACGCCGGATAAAAAAAAAAGTAATCCCTAAGTGCCTACCATGCTACGCAGGTGACACAATAAAAGGAGGGTCCCCCGTGACCGAGTGGTCTAAGGCACTGATCATCGTCTCAAGATTACCTACCCATATTGCAATTGGTGTTGATATGTCTTGTATCCGTTGTATTCAATATAAATCTTATCCCCTTTTCCGACCTTGACGATGTCTGGGAACAACATATTTGTGATGTCGAGAGTGACTATGAGTATAACTTCCGGTGAGCCAAAACAACCAAAAAGTGACGTGTTAAAGGTATTTATGAAAAAATCCTTGTCTTAATATATCCCACGAGTGTAATATGTTGACTGGTCAGTCCGTCCGTCCGTCATCACTACACTGACCATGACTTGACCGATCTTAACCAAACTTGGTATACTTATTTTATGGAAGTATATTGAAGCCTATTCAAGGCCATAGGTTCAAGTTCAGAAATGAACTTAGAATAATTTTAGCTGTGTTAACCTTGTGAACACTTTACACTTACCATTACTTGACTGATGTTAACCAAAAATGGTATACAGTTAGTATATGGGAATATCTTGAAGCCTGTTTATTTTCAAGGTCAAAGGGTAAGGGTCAAGTTTAAAATTGGACTTAAAATACTTTCAGCTGTGGCAACCTTGTAAACACTCTACACTGACCATCACTTGACCGACCTTAACCGAAAACTTGGTATACAGTTAGTGTATGGAATTATCTTGAAGCCTATTAATTTTAGTCCAGTATGTGGGATCGTGGGGTATGTGAGCTTGCTCACTAAGGTTCTTTAATTGCACATGAATATGGTTTTTCTTGACACAAAACGAGTGCTTCTTCCTGTTGCCACTACTGATTTAAAGCTATGGAATTCGTATGTGAAGTAAGGACAAGTTGTCCTATTCTATAATTAAATTTAAACATGGAAAAATCTTCAAAACCCAAATTGCAATGGGTGTTTAATATGTCTTGTATCTTTTGTATTCAATATAAATCGTATCCCCTTTTCAGATCTGGACGATGTTGGGGAACAACATATTGGTGATGTCGAGAGTGACGATAAGTACAACTCCCGGTCAACCAAAACAACCAAAAAGAGACGTGTTAAAGGTATTGATGAAAAAATCATTGTCTTAATGCACATGCATATGGGTTTTGTTGTTACAATTTCCGATCCTTCCATAAATCCTTCGAGTGTTGGGTATCTTCTGAAGGGACAGGGTGAGCTTTGTGATAAAATTGTCTTCTAACCATCAACTGTTTGTGTTGGTGCGGCTGTCAACATTTTTTCAAACAGCATCTCTTGAACAGCTTGTCAGATATCATAATCAATCAAACTTCACAGTAACGATCCTTTGGTTGATCCCTTTCAATTTTATGTAAATGATAGAATTACATACATAACTATTATTGTCATGGAAACCAATAGCATTTCAACCAATCTACACTGGAACGAGAAAATTTGCCTTGAAAATATTCTAAAGCACCTTTATTAACTTCCATATTTTGTAACTATATTGATAATCTAACTATTTTCTTTACAGACAGCAAAAAAGAAAAAAGATTGTGGAGTACAATCAAGAAGGACTGTTGCTTCCTTGGTTGAAGTAGCAGTGGAGAAGAAGAACCCCCCCCCCCCCCCCCCCCTGTAAGGCAGCTATACAGAAGTTCAGATCCAAATTACCAGGGAGTTTACAACAGATGCCATGGCTGAATATAAAATACTAAATTTGGGCCATGGCTTAAAAGCAAATAAAAAGCAAACAAAAAATAATAGACAGTTTAGCATGTTTTTGAAGAGTAATGGCTATAGTGAATCTACCATGTTCATGTTTGGTTGATAAGGATATCTCACCCGAGGTTTGAGATACGTCCAATAACGAGGCTTGCCTAGTTTTTGAGGACGTATCTCAAGCAGAGGGTGAGAGTTCCTTATCAACAACACAATGAGCATGGTTGATTTATTTTCTTACATTTTTAATCGCTAATTTATTGAAAAAAATGTGTATTCAATGTTATCAGCATTGAGATATGATGTCATATTTAAAACAAAAGCATGACGTCACGTTATTATGTTAATTACTGAATTCGTTGCGTTTTCGTTATTTTTTTAAAGCTTTTGTTCGCCTAATAAAATTTGAAAACATAATTTTAGAAAAGTTAAAAATAATATCGTATAACTTAATAAAACGAAGTATTCCGTCAAACTGCGAGATAACCGATGACAGATAAGATTATCTCACATCTGCAAAAATCACGGAAATACATATCTCATAGGTGAGAAAATAAGTGTTCAGTAATGAGATATATTTATATGACAAGTGATGATAAGTGTTCATTAACGAGATATCTTTATATGACAAGTGATGATAAGTGTTCATTAACGAGATATCTTTATATGACAAGTGATAATATGATTTCAGTACCGAGATATCTTTATAAGATAAGTGATTATAAGTTTCAGTACCGAGATATCTTTATATGACAAGTGATAATAAGTGTTCAGTAACGAGATATTTTTATGTGACAAGCGGTAATGAGTGTTCAGTAACGAGATATATTTATATGACAAGTTATAACAAGACGGATGTTTGATGCAAAGCATCAAAGAGAATCCGCAAGTTTTCGTTTCACATGAAGAAATAAGAAAAAAGATCATTTAAATCCACAAACATTAGAACAATTTAATCTATAGTCAGTAATGCTGATATCGGTTATTGAAGATATAAGTTTTATGTAGGATATTTAACCTGGCAGGGTCTGTGTTCTAAGTGAATGAGATAATTTAGAGTTAAACTGGTCATGAAAAGTGACATATAATACTAAACTTAAGATAAATGGACAAGAGTTTATGATAAATTTAAATTAGTACCAAAAACAATCAACTATTTGTATTGAACACACGTCCTGTTATGATAATGTTTTATCAAATTATGACTGACACACAGAAAAATCTGTTTTTCGTTTGTATCGGTAAGTCATGATAGTGGATAAGGATTTCCCACATAAAACAAATCTGCAGTAGACGACTTTGAAATTATCAAGTAAAAAATCTCTATAAATGATCATATGATAATTGAAAAGTGTTGAAATTATTGTGGCAAATGCAGATATTGCTCATTATGAGCAATTTCGCCACAATGATTTCAATTATGTTCACTCCGACAGACTTTAAAATCATCAAGTACAAAACATAGAAAATCTCTATAAATGATTGTAAAATAATTGAAAAGAGTTGAAACTATTGTGGCAAATTGAGCGATTGAAAATCAAAGCTGTCTGATTACAAACGAACAATCTCGAGTTGATGAAACTCGTTTCGTGATTAGCATTCAGAAAATCAAGGAAACTTATTTCAATGTACACGTAATCCGAAAGACTGACAAGAGCTGCAGCGACTTTTGAAAACATTGTGACAAAAAGATAAATTGATCACGAGAAATTTATCCTTTTGCTACAATGTTTTCTACTTTATGTCCATAAATTATACCTTCATTTAGCAAGATGTTCCAATTTTTACTTAATGTGCTACATATCTGTTGTACATGGGAAAGGCTTAACATAGGAACTAATTTCATTTTTTGTTCGAAAACGTTAAATAAGTGCATGAAAATTTACTTGAATTTATTTCTCGAAATTGTAAATTTACCAGTTGATATAAGAGTTGAAATGCTGTCTACATTAACAGTGAGAAGTTTAATACAGTTCAGTTAATCCGATCACAACTTGTTTGTAAGAACCAGAAGATTTCATTTCATTTAAGTTTTCTGGATGTTCACATCGCATCCGTGATAACACATGTTGTCGGCTAGGCAATATACACCGATATCGTGTTTACCGCGATATTCAAGAAATATGAAACTGCAACAGCGAAAAAGAACGAAATTGATTTTCTCAAACTGTAAATAAGATTTGAAATGCTGTCTACATGTACAGTGATAAGTTAAACACAGTTCAGTTAATCCGATCACACTGTGTTTGTAAGAACCAGAAGATTTAATTTCATTTAAGTTTTCTGGGTGTTCACATCGCATCCGTGATAAAAACATGTTGTCGGCTAGGCAAAATACACCTATATCGTTTTTACCGCGATATTCATGAAATGTGAAACTGCAACAGCGAAAAAGAACGAAATTGATCTTAAAACAGATATTTCTGGGGTTTAAATATTTTCATGTCTGCATTTTGTGATGACAATTGTACGCAAAGTTAACTTTGAATCAAGTATGTACTGAACATGAATCAGATTATTAAAAGCAAAGCAAATCAAAAATGTATGTGAAATTACGATACAAATGAAAATCTAAAAAAGACTATCGATGAATGGTACTGTCTTTTATTTTAGCTCTTAACTTAATTCGGGAACCAGAGTCGCTGCGCGGCCGCTTACGACATTTACAAACTAGACCAAATTGAGATCGGTTTAAAACGCATTGGTGAATACGGATTAAATTTAAAACGTGGACTAAATATTAAGATTTAGATTTAGTCAAAAATCTAAATTGAAAAGTTTAGTGAATACGGGACGTTGCTACTTCGTCTAATTACTGCGTAATATATCATAGGATGTAATTTTAAGGAACCAGACTACATTTACCAATTCAATAGAAGGGTTCTCTATTTTACTGTCTAGACTAGATACAGTATGAATTTCGCTGAAATAAAAATGTACATACATTCAATTAATATACTGGCCTTTGTCTTGTTTTTAATTTGTAAAACTCAAAAATGTATATAGAGTGTAAAAGGTATGTTTTATTACCTTCAATTAATGTACTTAGTAAGGACAAAGAGAAATCAAGATATGTGGTCACATACGCTGGCAGGTCTAAATATTCTCCTTGACCGAAATGTCTAAGCATCCCTACAGGAAGCCGCCTCCTGGCGGCTTCCAATAAGTGTTCAGAACCGAGATATATTTATATGACAAGTGGTAATAAGTGTTCAGTAACTAGATATCTTGATATCAAAATTACTCCTAGAAAAAATCAAATCAATTATTTGTAACTAGATTTTTGGATATGTTTTGTTTTGTTCATTTTCTGGCATCAACCTAGATTCGGCCCTTTTAAATGATTGCACTTCTTCAGTTAAAGGCTCAGAATTAATCTCATGTATCATTTTGTTCAGATTAGTATTGGATACTTTATTTACAAATTTCTTTAATATTTTGATTCATGTGAAATAGTCATAGTAATAGGTATTTCTTTAGTGCGGTTTTCAATTCTCTGGTTATATGTCAACTTGTTCAGTTCTTTTTCTTCCATAAAAATGTGTATTTCATGATTCATTAACTTTCAAATTATTGTTGTTTTCAACTTTACTTAGACTTTTCATATTTCTCTCAAATTGTTACTTATTTCGAAAACTAGAAGAGTCTGCTGTCGGTTAATCAATATTTACATTCCCATTACATTTTTCTTCGATGAACCATATTAGTTGACATTAGGTTCATTACCGTATAAACACAGTCATTTCGGATGGCTTCGGCTTAAGTTCATTCAGTTTATGAATATTCATGATAATTTGCCGCATTGCGTTATTGTTTTGAATCGTTTGACCAATGACGCGACGTTACTCACGTGCAGTTTTCGGTGCGCGCAATTTCGCCGTTACATTTTGTAACGTACCCCTCCGACCTTGACGCGCTTATGCTACAATTCAATGCTTTACTTTATTCTTTTTGAAAAACGGCTAAGAATATTCAAATCTAAATGCAATGTAAATATAAGTATTGAAATGCTTATTGTTAACGTCGATCGGTGTATGCACTATATTGGATCAGTTCAAAGTATCGGTGAAGTCCTTCGGACTCCACCCACTTTTAACAGCCCCAATGTAGTTCATACACCGATGGATGTTTTTTTTTTTTTTATTTCAATCCTCAATACTCGGAAAATGGCATCATTGACAGCGACATAGGCGGTATAAACTCTATGTCAATGTACATTTTCCGCCAGTTTTCGTTTTTTACTTGAAAATATCACCAATATGTAGAAACCACACTAGTTTGGTATCTTGAAAGTTCAAACTATTGACACTTTGTTGCCAGTGGACCAAAATTCTAACGTAACGGTTAAACACTAAAATTCAGGAAAATATTTAATGCCGACTGCAGTTGGGTGAGGGTGTGTGCTTATAGTGTGTATATATATGATGATTTTTATTGCTATTTAATTATGCATATATTTTTACATTGCTTTAATGTCCACTTTGATATTGAAATGAATGTTTTTATTTAATTATTGTTTGAATTGTTTATCTAAATTGTTGAGTAGGTAATAAATATTATGTGGTGTATAATACATGCAGTATAATAGTTAATGCACTATATATTTTTTCCTTAAATATGTTTATACTATATTCAACTTTGTTTATATTGTATAATTGCATTGTCTAATTGTACAACGCCAGTGAATATACTATGTGTAAAATTAGGCGTTTAATTAAATAAAACAGTTTCAGTTTCAGTTTTTATAGTGAAAAAGTATTGAATTGATATTCATATGACAGTTAAGAAATGCCATCTTTTGTAGAAAAAATAACCTTCCTTTTATAAATGGTATTTCTTATGACGACAATTAAAAAAATACACGTTGTTAGTATATTCAGTTGTTTAAGATAGCGTATACAATTAAACTTCTTAAGTTTAGATAATCAGTTTAGTTTTGAATTAAAATCGAAAAAAAATATCCGTTTTTGTGCTTTATGCTCCTGGCATCTAATGATATGAGCCATCTGCGATTTCGTGTCCGTATATGCATCTATGTGTTGTGTCTGTGTGTTGCATCCTTAGCACAATCAACCCTGGCGACAGATTTCTGAATGTCGCAGTTGGATCGTCGCATTACCGAATGTATTTTTGTTTGGCCTGTTTGTCTGTGGCAAAAAACTTAAACCGTGATCATAACTTTTGACCCGTAACAGGTGTAGGGCTTCAAGAAGTTGTTAAAAATGTATATCTATATCCAAAAATCAGTCCAAGTCAATGGGATTGACAAGCTTAAGGGTATTATGTTTTTGACTTGTCCGTCCTTCCGTCCGTTTGTCCTGGCGTCCATCATCACTATGTTGTAAACACTCTTCACTGTGAATTCATTGATCTTTACCAAACTTCGTATACAGTTAGTATATGGCAAGGTCTAGCAGCCTATTTATTTTTAGGGTCTTAGATCAATGGTCAAGGTCAAAATTGGACTTAGAATATTTTCGGCTGTAACAATGTTTGTGAACACGCTACAATGCACATACCTTGACCGATATTAACCAAACTTGGTATACAGTTAGTATCTGGCAAGGTCTAGAAGTCTATTTATTTAAAAGGTCATAGGGCAAAGGTCAAGGTCATTTTCGGCTGGAACAACCTTTGTAACACGCTACACTGTACATCCTTCGACTAAACAGTTAGTATATGGCAAGGTATAGAACCCTATCTTTTTTCTCTGTCATCACTATGTTGTGAACACTACACTGTACATCCTTCGACCGATATTATTCAAACTTAGTATACAGTTAGTATATAGCAAGTTCTAGAAGCTTATGTTTTTCAGGGTCATAAGTCAAAGGTCAATGTCAAAATTGGACTTAGAATATGTTCAGCTGTAACAAGGTTTGTGAACACTCTACACTGCATATCCCATTACCGATCGTAACCAAACTTGGTATACCGTTAGTATCTGTCAGGGTCTAGAAGAATAGAAAATTGAACTTAGAATATTTTCGGCTGTAACATCCCTTGACCCATCTTTACCAATCATCGTATACAGTTAGTATATGGAAAGGTCTAGAAGCCTAACTATTTTCATGGTCATCAGGCAAAGGTCAAGGACAAAAAAAACTGGAATATTTCGCTGTAACAACCTTGTGAACACTCTACACTGAACATCCCTTGATTGAACTAAATCAAACTTAGTATACAGTAAGTATATGGCATTGTTAAGAAGCCTAATTATTTTCAATCGGGTAAAGGTCAAAATTAAACTTTGCAAATGCTCATTACATTACTGCTGAGGAACAGTTGTGTAGTCCAGTATGTGGGAGCGTGGGTATGTGAGCTTGCTCTCCAATTAGTTTCGGACTGAAGGAAACGAGAGCGAGTTTCGAACTATGAAACGATTGTGAATTGTGAGGACAAAGAGAGTATTGTGTATACAGAGTGGGGACAGAGAGAGTAACATTCCTAAATATGCATTTTGGGGACAAAGAGAGTGCAGCAGGTCATCGCGCATTCAAGTGACATGTAAGATGAATATGTGAAATGACCCACATCGTCTTTTTGTTGACGCCGCGTGGAAGCACGGCGTCAGTATGGGATAGGTTTTAATTTTGTACCATGGGGTGACGTAATCGAAAAGGGAGCAACCAACATTATTATTGTTAAGAAAAACTCTGTTGTATACTTGAAAGAAACAACCTTTATGAATCAATAAATTGTATTAACTGATTAAAAAAACAACAAGATACAAAATACGTTTGTCTTCTACCGTTATTACAAAACATTAGACACATTTAATTTGTATTTAATAACTTTTCCCCAACTGCCTCAATGTGTGTATACCACGTGACTTTTACGTCACAAATGCTACGGTGGTCAGAAATATTTTACTTCGGTTTAGAAGTAAAAACAAAGTTTTTTTTATTTCTTCATCATTTTTAATGAAACATGGCGCAGTCTACGCCGCTTACAGAGTCCTATCTCCGTTTTTTCAACGGAGTTTGATTTGTGGTTTAGTTTCTTCAAACACTTCGATGAACATTTTCTCAAAATGTATTAATATCGCCGACAGCCGGAGCATGGATTTTGAGAACAGGTTCATCGAAGTGTTTGAAAAAACTAGACCACCAATCAAAGTCCTGTAAAACCCCGGAGATGGGACATTGTAAGCGGCGTAGACTGCGTCATGTCTCATTAAAAAGGGTGAAGAAATAAAAAAGTTACCATTGTTTTTACATTCTTAACAAGAGCAATTATTGCTGTCTGACGATGCAAATATGACGTCAAAAGTCACGTGGTATACACACATTGTGCCTAGGCTACGCTTTTTTTGACAGTTTGGTTTACGGCCCTGACCCAATTTCATCAAAGCTAAGAAAACAAGTTCACTTTTCCCAAACTTCCTAGGCTACGCGTTTTTAATGGTTTGGTTTACGGCCCCAAAATTCGCAGGATGTTTTTAAATTCGCAGGATGTTTTTGCCTATTTATAAAATTCTGCTGTATTTCAAAACTTAAAACGTTCCCTAATACAGTTTGTTCAGTCAGACCATTGTATTCTTGATATATGTTGACTATACATGTGAATTTTTTTAATTTCATAAATGCTCAATTTTGATCATAAATATCTTTAAACTTTGTAAAATTACTTCGTATTTTTTGTTTATATACTCCCGTTTTTAGCTCAACTGGCTGATAGCAAGTCGAGTTTATGTCATGGGGAACTGTCCGTCGTGCGTTCGTGCGTGCGTCCGTCCGTAAACTTTTTGCTTCAAACTACTTCTTCTCCCTAACCAGTTGGTCAATTGGAATGAAACTTCATAGGAAGCATCCTCTCGATCTCCTCAAAATGTTTGGGATCCATGCAAAATTCTGGTTTCCATGGAAACCGAAAGAAAAAAATAGTGAACACTTAAAAAATCTTCTCCGGATGCGTCAGGCCGATTTTCAAATAATTTTGTAGAAATGTTACTTGTGTGACCTTTTATCAGGTTCCTTCAAGCCATGTTGATTGGTCGAAAAACATGGCCGCCAGGGGGCGGGGCTATAGTGAAAACTTAAAAAATCTTCTACTCCGAAATTGTTTGGCCAATTTTCAAATAATAGTGTAGAAATGTTCCTTGGGAGCCCTCTATCAGATTCCTTCAAGCCATAATGATTGGTCGAAAAACATGGCCGCCAGAGGGCGCGGCTATTTTGAATAATATGGCTATAGTGAAAGCTTAAAGAATCTTCTCAACCGAAAGTGTTTGGCCGATTTTCAAATAATTATGTAGAAATAATCCGAGGGTGACCCTCTATCAGATTCCTTCAAGCCATGTTGATTGGTCGAAAAACATGGCCACCAGGGGACGGGTCTTTTTGGAGATTTAATTTTTGCCTAATGGCAGTTGAGCGGTACTGGCTCTCTTGGGCCTCTTGTTGTTATCATACCATACTTGAAGGAGAATAGACTTCCCCCTCACCTTCCAAAGCTTGTGTCACACTTAACTTATAACTAGAGGCATTAAATGTTAATATTTAAGCACCTACGTGATTATTTTTTATCTAATTGATCAAGTTAGAGAGCATATTTGAAACCGTTTATTGGTTAAAAATTAAGAAACTTCAGCTTGTATGACACATTATAGTTGCAGTTATTGTTAAGCAAACTTTAAACCAAATGGTTTCAGGACTAAACTTGTCATTTCACGACTAAACTTCACATGCTGAATATCAAATAGATCGCAGCATATCAAACGTCTAATCCCTTCACCAAAATTGACCCTTTCTGCTCTTGGTAACCTTTTATTATAGGCTATGGTAGCCAGGTGAGCAATACAGGCACATCTTAGCATTCTTGGTTAGGATTAAGGGACATTTGGACTTCTTGTTCGAAATATTTACATCCTGTCTGTTTTCACACGTTATTTAAATGTACTGAACTACATCTGCTTCCTTTAAGTCATGCTTCAAAATCATGCGCAGCGTCTTTGATGCTTTGCATCAAAATTCGTCTTGTAAGTATTTATTTTATCTCTCCTTGTTCTGTTATGAGGACATAGAGAGTATTTTCTTGCATACCGTACATGTAAATCTGCTTAGTTTGGCCACTCCATGAGAAAACCGGTGATAGTGACAGCATTTTCGATTTTGGGATTTTTACATGTTATTATAGTCCAACCTGTCTAGTTTTGTTTGATATATATGTGGACTTCGTATGACAAATATTGACGCGGTTATGGACGTCAATAATCGACAAAATTGGACTTCGAATATTGTCGGCTGTAACAACCTCGGTAACACCCTAAACTGTACATCCTTCGACCAAAGAGTTAGAATATGGCAAGGTATAGAAGCCTATCTTTTTTCTAGGTCATAGGGTAAAATTCAAGGTCAAAATTGGACTCGGATGGTTCGGGATTATAGCGACCTTATAAAGATCTGAGATCAGTGTCCGAGTTCCTGTCGGTGCAATACCAATTCTCAATTGACACTAGTCAAACCTACTCTTTAGTACTTGGGTTGTTTGGATAGTACTACGAACTGTGCTGTATACCTGTAGTGTTGAATGACGTTTAACAAATAACAACAACAAACTAGAATCACAATCGAAGTATGCCTTGTTATATAAGCAAATTTAATTTAACAAATGATGATTTTCTCTTATTTAAATTCAGATAAGCAACATTCTGCTTAAATTTGTTATAATCAAACAACACTTTGTTCATCAGTGGGGGAAGACATGGCAGTTGGGATACATAGAAAACAACATGTTCAGGTGTGTTTTTGTCAATTAAAACATTCAGATCTGCATTATTCTGCATTCATGACAGCTGGAATAAATAGATAACAACATGTTCAGGTGTGTTTTTGTCAAATAAATTATTCATATCTGCAATATTGTGCATTTATGACAGCTGGGATAAATGGATAACGACGCACGTCGATGTGTCATGCAATACAAAAACCGACCAACAGAGGTTTTCAATTAATACCGATTTCATTTATATTTCATACTTAAGTTGGCTTTTAACATTTCTTTCAAACTTACTCTGAGGAAGAATGTAAAACTGCATGGACAAGGGTGATCCTGAACAGACTGAACAAATGCATAAGCTTATCCGGATTCATTAGTCACATATTCCTGCAGATGATAGTACCATATGTATATAATATAGAATAATGTACTATGGCATGTACCATGTAACATCTTGATTTGAATGCAGAATAAATAACAACCACTAGGCAGATCTTTCATTATGTTGGCATCATGTAAACCACCGCTGCATGGCGGCATTACATTGTATTGAAACGAAAAAAATACCCTTTATATACATTTACAGACAGTCAGTTGCCTAGAATGAAGAATGGGTTGATGATTCCTAGAAAAAACTCATAGTAAAAACTACATGTTATCACCGTATTAACAGAAGTATCATTGAAAGTACAATGATCCAACATGAATCACAGGATACAGCATAAACCTAACAACTGGTCAAGATCCTTTCATCAAACTGCGTTTACCCCATGGTTTAGAAAATATCTAGAATCATTGTTGCTTCAGGATATCATTAGATTACAACATAAACAGTTATTCCAGGATTCTTCTTGTCATCTAATACAAACCATTTTAATATAAGATTCATTTCCCCATGATCTAATTCCATTACAAAATCTAGATAGCCACTGAATTAGCAGTATCACTGGTTATACTATCACCTTATGGTTTTGCACCTGACTGATGCATGTAAATCATCTGAGGATGAAACACGCATCTTAAACAGATTATACATATTCTATTCTTCTTTTATAAATATTTAGGTATTTAAATTGAAAGTTGATGGCAAGGAATAGAACACAAATTCCACTTAATCAATTAAACCCCCCCCCCCCCCACACACACACACCAAAAAAACACGAAAATGCGTATGTGTCAAAACATATTTTCAATTCTTAAACATAAATGGATCATTGAAAGGGGGAATTTTCACAAATAGGGAAAAAAATGAATAGTACTAATCTTACACGATCGTGTTTGTTGGATGTTAGATTAAACTAGAAATACTGTGAGCAAAGCTCACTGAAGAATACCCCCCGCTCCCCTCCCAAAGCATCGGATACAATGGTAAAGTTTAAGTTGCGCTTACAAGGTATCACAGGAGTTCCTTGTAACCTCTTAGTTGAATTATCTTTCCTTGAAAGAATCTGAGGAGAAAAATCTTCCTTCATGCATATCTACATATGATGTGTAGCCTTCATATACAGTTTGAATCAAATCAACTGAGCCCTTTAGGAGGAGTAGCGCTTACAAGGTATGTGCACAGGAGTCCTTCGCAGGTAACCTCTAAGTTGAATTATCTCCCCTTAGAAGAATCTGCGGCGTATGATCTTCCTTCATGCATATCTACATATGATGTGTGACCTTCATGTAAAGTTTGAACCAAATGTATTGAGCCGTTTAGGAGGAGTAGTGCTTACAAGAAATGTGGAGGTATGTGCACAGGAGTCCCTCGCAGGTAACCTCTAAGTTGAATTATCTCCCCTTGGGAGAATCCTAGGCGTATGATCTTCCTTCATGCATATCTACATATGATGTGTATCCTTCATGTAAAGTTTGAACCAAATGCATTGAGCCGTTTAGGAGGAGTAGTGCTTACAAGAAATGTGGAGGTATGTGCACAGGAGTCCCTCGCAGGTAACCTCTAAGTCAAATTATCTCCCCTTGGAAGAATCCGAGGCATATGATCTTCCTTCATGCATATCTACATATGATGTGTAACCTTCATGTAAAGTTTGAACCAAATGCATTGAGCCGTTTAGGAGGAGTAGTGCTTACAAGAAATGTGGAGGTATGTGCACAGGAGTCCCTCGCAGGTAACCTCTAAGTCAAATTATCTCCCCTTGGAAGAATCCGAGGCGTATGATCTTCCTTCATGCATATCTACATATGATGTGTAACCTTCATGTAAAGTTTGAACCAAATCCATTGAGCCGTTTAGGAGGAGTAGTGCTTACAAGAAATGTGGAGGAATGTGCACAGGAGTCCCTCGCAGGTAACTTCTAAGTCAAATTATCTCCCCTTGGAAGAATCTGAGGCGTATGATCTTCCTTCATGCATATCTACATATGATGTGTAACCTTCATGTAAAGTTTGAACGAAATGCATTGAGCCGTTTAGGAGGAGTAGTGCTTACAAGAAATGTGGAGGAATGTGCACAGGAGTCCCTCGCAGGTAACTTCTAAGTCGAATTATCTCCCCTTGGAAGAATCCGAGGCGTATGATCTTCCTTCGTGCATATCTACATATGATGTGTAACCTTCATGTAAAGTTTGAACCAAATGCATTGAGCCGTTTAGGAGGAGTAGTGCTTACAAGAAATGTGGAGGAATGTGCACAGGAGTCCCTCGCAGGTAACTTCTAAGTCAAATTATCTCCCCTTGGAATAATCCGAGGCGTATGATCTTCCTTCATGCATATCTACATATGATGTGTAACCTTCATGTAAAGTTTGAACCAAATCCATTGAGCCGTTTAGGAGGAGTAGTGCTTACAAGAAATGTGGAGGTATGTGCACAGGAGTCCCTCGCAGGTAATCTCTAAGTCGAATTATCTCCCCTTGGAAGAATCCGAGGCGTATGAACTTCCTTCATGCATATCTACATATGATGTGTAACCTTCATGTAAAGTTTGAACCAAATGCATTGAGCCGATTAGGAGGAGTAGTGCTTACAAGAAATGTGGACATACGGACAGACAGACGGACGGACAGACAGGGTGATTCCTATATACCCCCCCAAACTTTGTTTGCCGGGGGGTATAATAATAATTTTTTCCAATAAATGGGACAGATTAACCGGCTTGTAACAGTATTATTATATATGATGTCGCTCAACGTTTCATCCCTCGATGAACCCAATGTTTATAAACCAAATCAAACTCTGAGTAAACATGTAGTTTTACTTCAGCGTCACTCACACTCAAATGACGTCAAACTTTGAGTAATGATTACGTCACTTCTTATGCCATGTCACTATCGCCGGATTCCTCATGGGCGGCCAAGTTGTATACAATCGCGCGTGCCACACTGCACTCACAACATATCTATATATAGATAAACTGACGTCTTTATGTAAATAAAGAACTATTGTTTCCATAGAAAAACACCTTTTAAATGCTTTTTCTTAAATTAATTTAATAAAATAGATAACATGTGAGTGTAGACATTCAACCCTCGTGTCAACTGGTTTGGCGGAAACTCGGCAGAGCCCCGTAAACCAGTTGACACTTGGGTAGAAATTTCTCTACTTACATATGTACACTACAGCATATGATGGATTCATATAATGTAGCTAAGCAGTGTGGGTCTGTCTCTAGACAGAGAGAGTAACACTTCTAACTATGCATTGTGAGGACAAAGAGAGTGCAGTTCACTGCGCATTCAAGGTTTTGTGAAATGACCCCACAGCGTCTTTTGGAAGTATTTATTTTATCTCTCCTGGTTCTGTTTTTATGCCCCCGGAATCAGAGATTCGTGGGAATCTAGATGTTGGCATGTCTGTTTGTCTGTGGCAAAAAACTTCCATCATTGATAATAACTTTTGCACCGTTAGAGGTAGGGCTTTCATATGTTACATGTGTATTCCTTCTGACAAGATTTTTCTGTTAGTACCATTTGTTTTACCTTGCAACCTTGACCGTGACATTTGACCTACATTTTGAAAACTTTAACCTTGATCATAACTCTTGAACCGTAAGAGGTAGGGCTTTCATATTTAACATGTGTATTCACTGTGACTAGACCTTTCCGTCAGTACCATTTATTTTTACATTGTGACCTTAACCATGACCTTTAACCTTCATGTTGCCGTCCGGGGGCATCTTATTTTGAATGGAGAGATTGACTTTAAATGCAAGCTGAATGTCGCAGTTGCTCATTGGATCGTCGCATTCTCCAGCATGTTCATCTTGATCATTGCTACATTTTGTATAAATGTAGGTCTGCTGGAGTCAAATATAGGATATGGTATTTCCGGTTAATATTGGTGAGTTTCAGACAAAGTTGCCATCTGGGCTCATACTTATTTATTGAACGCAGCTTTGTTTTTATCGTGAATTACAGAGCTCCTGATTCCGGGACTGGTCTACAAAACAATCTCAACAAAGGAAGAGTTCGACACTCGCTTGAAAATCAAGGTGGTCGATAGGACCAGTTACTTCAAATATTAGCCGGTCCCATTCAACTCGGAAGTCCTACAATACATAATGTTTATGTGTGTATATTTGATTAGTCTTTAATAAATTACCAAATGTATTCTGCTCCCACTCGGGTATCTTGTTCTGTAGTAGACTTCATTTGTTGTTGATGAGAATATGTTCAAAAATGTATGTCTATATCCAAAATTCAGTCAAGTCAATGGGACTGACAAGCTTGAAAAGTCCGCAGTAATTCAAGTCAGTCTCGGATTGAAGGACACGAGAGCGAGTTTCGAACCCTGAGACGGTTGTGCTTTGTTAGGACAAAGAGAGTTTTATGTAGTTATACAGCGTGATGACGGAAAGAGTAACATTCCTAAATACACCTTGTGAGGACAAAGAGAGTATTATGTAGCTATACATAGTGGGGACAGAGAGAGTAACACTCCTGAATATGCTTTGTGAGGACAAAGAGAGTACAGCAAGTCCTCGCGCATTCAAGGGACAAGTGAGATTATTTTGTTAAATGACCCACAACCCGGTCTAAGGTGGATCCGTAAATGTGGTGACATAATGTCAGAGAGAGAGAGACAGACAGAGAGAGAGACAGAAAGAAAAAGATGGAGAGATATACAGACAGAGGGACAGAGAGACATATATAGTGAGAGAGACAGACAGAGAGATACAAAGCTGACAGTACATAAATTAATTTAATCGATTCATCAGCCGAACTTATTTATACCTCGAACAAATTTGTTTGTCACTATACGGACTATGCAGTAGATATTTAAATAAGCATTGCAGAAAAGGCAGGTATAACTAAACTCGCGCACATTCAATGTGTTCTACAAAATTTCCAATTCAGTAGCAAAATAAATGGTTTTGTACGTTGCAAATTGTACAGACAAACGATCTTAAGAATGGTTTATCAGGAGGTTAGATTGACACGCGGATTTCATGTCACATGTTTCATATTTTGAGTAGATTGACTTTAGATTGAACTGATATTATAAAAATTGCCACATATTATGTTTTTATGTCGATAACGCATTTGAAATCATCGAATAGTTTTTGTTAATTTCATGTTTAATCCGACTGACTCTGTGCCTTAAGCGTCGCCTGACCAGGTTCGATACTATTTGCTGCACAACTCAACATTTTATCTTGAAATTCCTAAAGCTTGCTGTGGAGTCTTCCAAATATAAAGCTGGATAAGTCCATTTGAAAAGAACCAGCCTTTAAATTTTAATCCCGCCTTGTTAACACATGAGCTGTGTCTGGCGATTTAGGCTCGTGTATATTCTCTGAATTGAAATCGTTTAAAGTTGCATTTGGGTAAAACAAGTCTGCCGACACTTCTACGGTTTTTGGGCAATCTCGTCAAAAACCACTGCATGTCGTGTTAGACTGACCTTGTCGCCAGCAAAATTGTATGATAATGGGAGGTAGCAACCGGGAATAAAGATATTTAAGTCAAGACCGAGCGTTTATAGCACTGTACGATTTTTATTATATAAAAAGAAACACCAGAGCACCTGCTAATGCATATTAAAATGTATACCGTCAATTTGAGACGACATTGTATTGTCATTCATTTCATGTAAGTGACCGATAAGCTCACGAACTATAACGATCTCTAACGACTTCATACGGAATTCGTCGAGCCCTCGGTGGCGTAGTGTTGAAAGTGCCCGTCTCAAGAGGTTGAGCCAAGGTTCGACTTTCAATCGAACATATGAACAACTTTACCTTGGCGCTCAGAGTTGTGGGAATAGCTATACTGGTTTCAGGATATCAAAAACACCAGTACTTGTAACCTACCTAGAAACTCCGTGATATGCCTGCATTTATGTGAAAAGAGAGGGTAATAACTATTAAAAGAAACATATTATTTATGACGTTGATCCACTTAGTGCGGTATACGTGCAAATATATGGTAGTTTTGGTTGGTAAATACTTAAAAATGAGTTTGTCTGATCGCTTAACAGATAATGCACGTACGCCAAGTCAGGCGTATTGGGTTCTGGATACATATGCTTTTACTGTATAGGCCTTTTAAAAGCTGAAATGTTAGCCCTACATGTTTCACTACCATACATAATATGTGTTGGAGGAGATGCAACAAGATACTCCTTTTAGTCGGGCACTCAAATACAATCTTTATTGCACATGGACTAAGCATAAAACGTTGTTGGTCTATTACATGTATTTTAAGAAGTAATACGCTAATAAATAGGCATGCTCATTGCTGAATCCCACTTGATTTCACGTGTGATTTTCGCTAAGATTAGCTTTCACTTAACGTTTTTTTCCTACAAACAACATTGAATTGCTCATCTATGACTATAATAATTGCAAAATACGCAAAATCTAGTGCGCACAAAATTTATATCACTATCCCATATGACGACGCGTTTTGACACAGACGAATTTTGCCACAATGTTTTCAACTCTTTGCAATTAATATATTTTCATTTGTAGCGCAATGTAGATCAAGATTAGATTGTACGGGCTTAACAATGTTTATAATAATTGCAAAATTCACAAAGAAGATTAAGTAACCCTTTCCCAACTGTATACTTCTTTGTACGCAAACGATTTTTGAAAACAAATAGTGGCAATAATGAGCAATTTCTCATTTCGCCACAATGGTTTTTTTAAACTCTATGTAAGAAACATGTTTTCCTTTATAGAAAAATACAGATCAAGATTAGAATGAATAGGCTGATCTATGTATAGCATAACTGAACATTCATAAAATATAGTTGCACATCAAGATAAGATTAAACATCCTTTCTCACATGCAGACGAATTTTGATGCAGACGACCTTCGAAAATATTGCGGTTAAAGGAGGAATTGCTCATAATAAGTATTTTTTCTTCTATTCCCACAATGATTTCTAACTCTATATTATACATATGATTGTATTTATAGAACAATGTATATCAAGATTAGACAGGTTGATCCTTGACTATGATAATTGAAATGCGTGCCCATGCTGATCTAGGGCTATGATATTTTAACAATTTATAAAAGGTTATGCACACCAAGATAAGATTAAATTACCTTTTCCACATAGGGACGAATTCTGACGCAGATGTCTTTTAAAAACATAATGAAAAGAAGATATTGTTCATAATGAGAAATGTCTCGCTTTGCCAATGTTTTCTTACTCTATGTACTCTAGGCAGAACAAAATTTGACAGGCTGTCCTTGACTATGATAATTAAAAAACGTTGAAAATCACGCCCATGCTGATCTATGTCTATGGTGATAACTGCATTCTAGCGAATCCCAACAAGCCGGTAGGCATATTTTGCAAACTTCCGGCTCGAGATCGGAAACTCGAGATCGGAAGTCTATGAGATGTTACAATAAAATTGCTATCAAATACTACCACTGAAGCGCTAGGGGCGATTAAAGAAAAAAACGACTGTAAAAATACCCTATCTTTCAAGGTTACCATTTAGAAGCAAAGGCCTAAATCAAAAATCGTTACTGATACGTTTTTTCTAAATATCTCGGAAGTATCTATAACCGAAGTTTCAGCTCTCCACATTCAAAACTGTAGGAGGAGATAGGAAAATGGTTTGTGTTCTTAAAATGCAGTTTTTCGCTAGCTGCATAGCAACGGCTATCTATGAAAGGCTACCATTTGGAAACAAAGGCAGACATCAAAAATCGTTATAGATACGTTTTTTTAAATATATCGAAGTATTGTTGACCGAAGTTCCATCTATCCACATTAAAAACTGTAGAAGAAAATAGAACAAGAGGCCCATGAGGGCCTATGCTCTACTGGTATGGTTCTTTGGTCATTTTCAATCCAGAGCATGTATGTCTGGTGAAGATCGGATAGTAAATGGAGGCTCTTTGGTGTTCACAAGCTGTATTATAGCAATTTTGACAATTTCAAGAGCCATAATCCAGTCTTACATTGGCGGATGTGGCTGGTTTGCGAAAGGAACCGAGCTCCCCAATATTCAACTACTATCTAAGTTTGGTGAAGATCGGATAGTAAATCGAGGCTCTATTGTGTTCACAAGCTGTATTATAGCAATTTCAAGGGCCATAATCCAGTCATGCAAAGGCACATCTGGCTGGTTTTCAAAAGGAACCAAGCTCTTATCAATATTTAACTACTATCTAAGTTTGGTGAAGATCAGATAGTAAATGGAGCCTCTATTGTGTTCACAAGCTCTATTATAGCAATTTTGACAATTTCAAGGGTCATAATCCAGTCTTGCATAGGCGGATCTGGTTGCTTTGCGAAAGGAACCGAACTTTCATCAATATTTAACTACCATCTAAGTTTGGTGAAGATTGAATAGTAAATGGAGGCTCTATTGTGTTCACAAGCTGTATTATAACAATTTTGACAATTTCAAGGGCCATAATCCTGTCATGCAAAGGCACATCTGGCTGGATTTCCAAAGGAACCGAGCTCTCATCAATATTTAACTATTATCTGAGTTTGGTGAAGATTAGTTAGTAAATGGAGCCTCTATAGTGTTCACAAGCTCAATTATAGCAAAAGGAACCAAGCTCTTATGGATACCTAACAACTGTGTAAGTTTGGTGAAGATCGGATATTAAATGGAGCCTCTATTGTGTTCACAAGCTCTATTATAGCAATTTTGACAATTCCAAGGGCCATAATCCAGTCTTGCATGGGCGGATCTGGCTGGTTTGCGAAAGGAACAGAGCTCTTATGGATATCTAACTACTGTATAAGTTTGATTGAGATACAATCAAAACTGAAGACTATCGCGTTCACAAGCAATTGTTTACGGACGGACGACGGACACCACACCACGGCATAAGCTCTTCTGGCCTTTGGCCAGTAGAGCTAAAAATGGTTTAGGTTCTAAAAACGCGTTTTTTTGGCTAGCTGCATAGCAACGGCTATGTTTGAAAAGCTACCATTTGACAACAAAAGCCTTAATCAAAAATCGTTATTCATAGGTTTTTTCTAAATATCTCGAAGAATTTTTAATCGAAGATTCAGCTCTCCACATCAAAAACTGTAGAAGAAGATAGAAAAATGGTTTGGTTTCTTAAAACGCGTTTTTTTGCTAGCTACATAGCTAAGGCTATCTTTGAAAGGATATTATTTGAAAAAAAAGGGCCTAAATTAAAAATCGTAACGGATACCTTTTTATGCCCCCGGAATCACCGAATCGGTGGGCATCTAGTTTTTGGCCTGTCTGCACGTCTGCACGAAAAAAACCTTTAATATTACCAAAATGTTTGACCTTGCGACCTTGACCTTTGACCTAGATGTTGCCATTCTCGAAAAAAACCTTTAACCTTGGCCATTACTTTTGAACCATAACAGGTACGGCTACCATATTTCACATGTGTATTCCTTGTGACATGACCTTTCTGTCAGTACCACAATGTTTGACCTTGACCTTTGACCTAGATGTTGCCATTCGGGGGCATCAGTGTTTCACAAACACATCTTGTTTCTAAATATCTCGGAAGTTTTCTATAACCGAAGTTTCAGCTCTCCACATTCAAAACTGTAGGAGAAGATAGAAAAATGTTTTTTGTTCTTAAAACGCGGTTTATTGCTAGCTGCATAGCAACGAGTGTGTCCTTAGCAACGAAGCTCAAACGCCCATACCCTGAGGTCGTTTGGCACCTGTTCACTAAGTTTCATTTGAATCGGCCGGTCCATTTGGGCTGTGAAGCGTCGCTAAAAAGACCTGGACAGACACACACAGACAAACGGAAACGCCTGACAATAAGGAATACCTAGCGAATCCGTACAAGCCTTTGCATATATATATGAAGAACTAGTGTGATGACTTTGTGAAACACTCTCTGGTCAACCAACAATGTTTTATCACCATGCCAAGACGCATCCGTCTACACCCAACCGTTTCGCTTTGGTATATTTTGCAGACTTCCGGCTCTAGCTCGGAAACCCGAGGTCGGAGGTAAATCACGTAAAAAAACTTTGTGTAGCTCTTTAATAGCTCTATCAGATGATGCAATAAAATCACTATCGAATACTACCACTGCAGCGCTAGGGGTGATTGAAGGCAAAAACGACTGTAAATAGATACCCTTTCTTTGAAAGGCTCGCATTTGGAAACATCGGCCTACATCAAAAATCGTAACGGATACGTTTTTTCTAAATATTTCGAAGTATCTATAACCGAAGTTTCAACTCTCCACATTCTCAAAACTGTAGGAGGAGATAGAAACATGGTTTGTGTTCTTAAAACGCGGGATTTTTGCTAGCTGCATAGAAACGGCTCTCTTTGAAAGGCTACCATTTGGAAACAAAGGCCTAAATAAAAAATCGTAACGGATACGTTTTTTCTAAATATCTCGAAGTATTTCTAACCTAAGTTTCAGCTCTGTTCATTCAAAACTGTAGAAGATAGAAACTGGTTTTGCTTCTTAAAATCCGCTTTTTTGCTAGCTGCATAGCAACGGCTACCTTTGAAAGGCTACCATTTAGAAACAAAGGCCTAAATAAAAAAATCGTAACGAATACGTTTTTTCTAAATATATCGAAGTATCTTTTACCGAAGTTTCAGCTCTGTTCATTCAGAACTGTAAGAGAAAATGGTTTGGGGTCTTAAAACCCCATTTTTTGCTAATTCTTTAACTCAAACGCGCACACCCTGAGCCCCTATGGTACCTGTACACCAAATTTTATTGGAATCGGCCCGTCGGTTTGAGCTGTGGAGCGTCGCTTTACAAATATTTGGACAGAAAAAGCGTTGTTTGTTTGCTAGCTGCATAGCAACGGTTTGTTCCTTAGCAAACGAAACTTAAACGCGAACACCCTGAACTCTTTGGCACCTGTTCACCAAGTTTCATTGGAATCGGCTCTTCGGTATGGAAAAGTCAGTTTGGAAAATCCTGACAATAAGGGATACCTAGCGAATCCCAAAAAACAGATCTCCTAATATGATTATCCTGTATCCTGTATTATTGTTATTTATATATTGTATAATTTTCAATAATATAACTATTTTTTAGGGAAGAAATAAATTAAAACACCCACTTGTAGTAGGGATTAGATTTCATTAATTAAACTTGATGATTAATGTGAAGTAAAAAAAAGGTTGTCAATTTTAATTCCGCTTACTGCGTTTCAGTTTAAATATCGCAATGTGCGTTCCGACGCGCTACATCGGTAAAACGACATTTTGATTTAATAAAAATTGGCTGCACATTTTTTTTTTGAAATTCTGGTAACTTTGAGTAGAAATTGTGATCGTAATTATATGTAGTTCTTAATAAAATCTCTCGGGTAAATTTTAGTAAATTAAAAAGTATTCCAGCGAAATCTTCGTTAAAAATTGGGTTTTGTTATCTGAATCGTCATAATAGATACATCGACTTTATCTTATGACGCAGATGACGTTATCCTCTACAATTTGGTGTTATTGATGTTTGAATAACGCTTAAAATGAGACAGTAATAGCGATTTCTTCTTATACAACACTGTTATTGTCACAAAAACATACTTTTTGACGTCGAAAACGATGTTATTTCAAAGGTATGATTCCACCTTCAATACGTCAAGATAAGCTGTCTAAAAGATCTAAGTTTTTAGAAAAATTTACGAGTTAGCAGTTCATCACTTGTCAATTCGTCACTCGTAACCTTACTTCACAAAGAATTTGAAGTTCGTCACTCGTCAGTTCGTCACTCGTCAACCGAACTTCACGGACCTAGAAAAAGTCATAGTTCGTCACTCGTCAACCGAACTTCACGGACCTACTATATTACTCCCTGCAGCAGACAACTTTTTTCCAACAATGCAAGCAACTTCCAATGTTGCCATAAAATAATTTTTAATTTTGTTTCAGTAAGTATATTTATAGAGATTTTCAATATTTATGATGCTTTCAAAGTTGTCTGCATCAGATATGAGCCGTCCCGCGAGAAACCCAACATTTTGGCTAATCCGGGCCGACAAATTCCGTCTCAGACGGATAGAGTAATGATTCATGAAACAGAACATCCACTGGAAGCGAAAAGTGTCTGTCCGGGTTAGCTGTTATTCTGTTATTGCTATTATACACATATTCATTGGAGAGGCATATTTGTATTGCACTGTCGGTAAATCCGTCCGCCACACGTGCTTTCCGATCGATTACAGAAGTTTCAAAGAGCCCAGACTCTTCAAACTTCATGGGATGGTTGGTCTTATTGAATATATGACCCCTATTGGTTTTGTCACATGGGTCATAAATGTCAAATATATTTGCCTTAAACATTTCAAGAACCCTTAGACCCAGTCTCCAAGTTTAATGGGATGATTGCTCTACTTGTGTATATGGCACTTTTGTTCGAGGGGAGGGGGGTCACAGGATCAAAGGTCAATAGCAAAGGGGTCGTATAATGGTCATATAAATCAAATCTGTTTTCGATCAATATCTCAAGTACTTTTTTAACTAAAATCTTAAAACTGCCCTGATATTTCTTTTTATGAACCAGAACGGAGAGACAGCAATCTTGATATTCATGGTGGTGTTCTTATAGATATGAAAATACACTCAGCTACAAACGTTGACAAGGTTAAGAATTTCTTTAGGTGGAATGTATTTTTGTAGAAATGGTACCAAAAAGTAAGCCTTTTCTCTTTGAAGTGTTCTATCGACCGCCTAATACAACAGCTTATACACCTGTCGAAAGTAAGATATCCATTACACTTGCACTGGACACCGGACTTAAGGATATAATAATTACTGGTGATTTAAAGGAATACGCTTGGCTGATGACAACTCGCTTTGAATTGAAAAAATATTGATTTAAAGAACATTTATTTACTATGCATTTCATTAACATACACATACTAATGAAGATATTACTATTTGAAGATGACTATTTGTGCTGATCGGTGCGCAGCAAGAGCGCGGCCATTGTTTACATATCGCAATGTCTCGAGACATTCTGAAAAGAATCGTGACGTCATTTACACACTATGTCCTAAACAAAACATACAAGTAAAGTTAGCGAATGAACGCCTGCGGTACTATAAAGGGAATACAAAATATACTTTTTCGTAAGAAAATTAACCCCGGAAGTTTACAAACCTAAACTTCAATTATTCAAAATGAAATTCCAAGCATTACATCATATTATTACTAGATCTATATAAGGTTTTATAGTAAATAGTATCCAACCATAGTAGGTGGATAGAAAACACGAACTTGACTCGTGTAATATATATCAGCCAATTAAATATATGTGTGTTAACATTTATTTATACAATAATTTCATTCGTTTATATATTTGACAGTTGTTTGTTATGATTTCACAGCTCGTTAGACATAATGAACCGTCGTGTTTGTACAACAATCAAAGGTCATAGAAACAATCAAATTTCCGATAGTGGTCGGACGCTACTGTAATAGGATCAGTCTTTTGTAAACAAGTTCAGAACAAGAAATATGTGAGCTACTGCTCACTAGTGATACCCCCGCTCATGTTTTGAAAGACATATGTGATGGTGGGGTAAAGGGCCATAACTCCGTGAAAAATCATCCAACCGGAACGCAAACACGATATGCGCATCTACACTTGGTGGTGATCCTTCCTATGAAGTTTCATAAAATTCCAAAAAGCGGTTGCAGAGAAATAGCCCGGAAATGAATTTAGTCATACATAGCCTGATGGTGGAGTAAAGGGCCATAACTCCGTGAAAAATAATCCAACCGGAACGCAAACACGATATGCGCATCTACACTTGGTGGTGATCCTTCCTATGAAGTTTCATAAAATTCCAAAAAGCGGTTGCAGAGAAATAGCCCGGAAATGAATTTAGTCATACATAGGGGTAAAGGGCCATAATTCCGTGAAAAATAATCCAACCGGAACGCAAACACGATATGCGCATCTACACTTGGTGGTGATCCTTCCTATGAAGTTTCATCAAATTCCAAAAAGCGGTTGCAGAGAAATAGCCCGGAAATGAATTTAGTCATACATAGGGGTAAAGGGCCATAACTCCGTGAAAAATAATCCAACCGGAACGCAAACACGATATGCGCATCTACACTTGGTGGTGATCCTTCCTATGAAGTTTCATCAAATTCCAAAAAGCGGTTGCAGAGAAATAGCCCGGAAACGAAAGTGTTACGGACGGACGGAAGGACGGACATGGGTAAAACAGTATACCCCCCCTTTCCTTCGGAACCGGGGGTATAATTATATTTGAAAGCAGTCGACATCACTTGCAGGGCCTTGTGAATACAAACGTTAACTCTGCTGTACGTGAAATTCCCCAAATGTATCATAAAGCGGCGTCGCATATGCGCGCACGAAGTTCAACTATTAATACCTTTCAGTCACGCCTAAGTCAACCTACATGGTGGGACGACGAATGTGATACATTAAAACATTGTAAATATATGGCGTTGCGTAAGTTTAGAACAACAAATGATTTTCCATAATTAGTCATCTACTGCGGATTTGGTGTATGTTGTGAAGGGAGAATTGAAATTAGTATTTTGACCAAATTTCCAAAAGGATTTTTGTTGTAAAACTTTTATATTATATATTGAAGAAAAATTCTCAAACCTGCTTAAATATCCCTTTTAATTCCAAATAAAATCGTTACTTGTTTTTAGTTGAATGTATTTTGCCACAATTCATTACCTCCAAATACAAGACATGGGAAAGTTTATAAAGAATGAGTACAGCATAGCTTCGGAGGTTTTACACAAATGAGCCACGTCACACACAAATCGCAATTCGGAGGTCATATTGTGAATTGCAAATAAGATCAAATTGCATATTTGTATGGTCTGTTTTTCGTCAGGATGCGTCTGCAGAGGCTTACTGTACCGCTCAAAAGCAAAAACAATTTTCGGCCATGCCTATAAAGGCTTTCTTACACCGGCACTCCACACAACACAATCTCTATGACAGCAAATACATGTATAAATACAGTTGTAAACGTTGTGACAAAAGGCGTAATTCACAGATTAATAGAAATTAAAAACATTGTACCGTTCTTTATTGAAAACCAATTAAAGGTCATAAAACCCAATCATATTTCCGTTAGCAATCAGACACTACTTATGGTCTACCAACAAAGCACCGCCGAGGCTTCGATGCGCTGATCAGATGCAGCAGCCGACTAGGGGTAATAAACAGCAAGTTAACTAATTAGGGGTAATAAAATAATTAATTGACTATCGTGCAAGACGTGTAAAATGTTACAGCAGTCAAAAGACGTCAGTTCGTTTGAAAACATTCGATTTAGCTTTTCCTATATAATTAATTACTGCAATACTGTTACGTCTTTCACAGCCTTATGTTGAAGAACTGTCTAAAACGTCAGGTATTTGATCGACAACAGCAAAAATATTTATGTGGTGAAAAGATTTATAGGCAGGCATTTTCAAAACTAACTGGATAGTGGACATGATAACAATTAATCAGAAAAGCGACTTGTCATCAGAATCGAAAAAAATCAAACATCATTAAATACAGACATAATATTTCAGTAACTAATTTCACTAATTATGAAGTGTAAGCTAATTGATCTGATCAATTGATTGTTCTAAAACGAACTGACATCGTCTTTTGTCCGTCTGTAACATTTTACGCATTGCATGATGGTCATTTTATTATTTTATTACCCCTAATTTAATGGACATTTGATTTTTATGACCTTTAAATTCCAATAACAACAGTACAATGTGATTGACGCTTTTTGACACATTGTTTCCTTCTTAATTTCTATATGATGCCATACAGGTTGTACTGTTGTATTAAAGACATAATACACATGGGAAAGTGAACACGGCCGCCGTGACATGATTGAAAATTGTTGAAATAGTGTCAAAATCTAATCAACCATAACAGTTTTGTACACAGTTTTGTCTAGATGGTTTCAAAGTTGTCTGGTGCAGATGTTTGTGCCACACCATACGAAAGGGGGAAAAACCCTTGTGAGGCAGAGATCAGACTTGTCATGAATTGTTGTCTTGGCTTTTTAGTTGTGAATCACACTAAGTTTCTTGGGAAGATTCATGACCAAAAAAATACCACACAAATATGCAATTTGATCTTGTTATGAAATTAACACTAGAACTATTCAAATGCGGAATTTGTGCTGACGCGGTTCATTTGAGTAAAATCCACACGCGCTATGAGGTAAGCATTTCCCATAGGCTCTCCCAAATTTCGGTGTTAAAATATGTGACCTTTTGCGTTTGTGAAATTGGACGATTTCATTTGGATTATAAGGGATTGTTATGCAGGTTTGTGAGAAATTATTTTACAATTCATTCTTTAACAAACAAATAAATCTTTTGAAAGTTTGGTAAAATATAAAAAACATGAATTTACCCTTTTATTGAACACGTCGACCATTTTCTTGTTGAAAACGCATTTGTAGCAGACGACTTTTGAAAAACATCGTGAATAAAGGAGACATTGCTCAAAATTAGCAGTTTCTCCTTTTACCGTAATGTTTTCAACATTACCATTACGTTTTCAACTGTTTGCAATGATTATACTTTATAGAATTTCCTAATTTCTAATGTTTTTAGCTCACCTATGCACGAAGTGCAAGGTGAGCTATTGTGATCACATTTTGTCCGGCGTCCGTCGTCCTTCGTCAACATTTGAGCTTGTTAACACTCTACGGGCTACATTTTGCATCCAATCTTCATGAAAGTTTATCAGAACGTTCATCTCCATAAAATCTTGGACAAGTTCGAAACTGGGCGATATGAGGTCAAAAACTAGGTCACTAGGTCGAATTGAAGGAAAATCTTGTTAACACTCTGGAGGCCACATTTTCAACTTGAGCATATTGAAACTTTATCAGAATGTTTGTCTTGATGATATGTAGGTCACTAGGTCAAATTGAAGGAAAATCTTGTTAACACTCCAGAGGCCGCATGTTTTGCTTCAGCGGCTCGAAATTTTGTCAAAATGTTTGTCTTAAAGATATCTAGTTCAAGTTCAAATATGGGTCATATTGGATCAGAAACTAGGTCACTAAGCCAAATTGAGGGAAAATCTTGTTAACTCTGTAAAAGCTGCATTTTTTGCTTCAGCAATTTGAAATTTGGTCAGAATGTTTGTATAAATGATATCTAGGCCAAGTTCGGATATGGGTCATGCCGGGTTAAAAACTAGGTCACTAGACCAAATTGAAGGGTAATCATGTTAACACTCTGGATACTGCATTTTTAATTTCAGCATGATAAAACTTTATCAGAATGTTTTTCTTGATGATATGTAGGCCAAGTTTGAATATGGGTCATGCTGGATCAAAAACTAGGTCACTAGATCAAATTGAAGGAAAATCTTGTGAACACTTTGGATGCCGCATTGTTTGCTTCAGCAGCTTGAAATTTGGTCAGAATGTTTGTCTGAATTATATCTAGGTCAAGTTCAAATATGGGTCATATTGGATCAGAAACTAGGTCAATAAAGGAAAATATTGTTCAAACTCCGGAGGCCGCATTTTTACTTTGAGCAAGTTGAAACTTAGTCAGAATGTTGTCTTGGTGATATCTAGTCCATGTTGGAATATGGGTCATATCAGGTAAAAAATATAGATCACTAGGCCAAATGAAGGAAAGTATTGTTAACACTGTGGAGGTTGCATTCAGAATAATTGTCTTGATGTGTTTTGCATTGCAGTACATTGTATAATTAAGGTGAGCGATCCAGGGCCATCATGGCCCTCTTGTTTTACACATGCCGAGGTCGTGTTTTTGTTTACCTTCCATCGCCTTTTTCTACTGATAAATTAAATTAACGGCAATTACGTTCTCAAACTTCTCTATTATCTAATTCAATAAATTAACGGCAATAACGTTCTCAAACTATCTAATTAAGGAAGTTTAAATAAACATTCAAAGCAAACTGTAATCAATTATAACACGGATAAATTTATCGCCCCACTATGATGAATTAATAATCTAAAACAAACATACATGTATACAATATTTACACCATTAAACTTCAAAAAGTGGTCCTTCCTCATAATCGGCCTTTTTGGACCAGACATTTTGGGAAATTGGCCTTTCTATCTGGACCTATAATCGGCCTTTTTGGACTGGCCTTTTACGTATTCGGCCATTTTTTACCTATACCTAAGATAAGATAGCGATCTGAAAATGTAATAATTAGGGATGGGAACGAATACTGAAAACGATATTCGAATATTCGTTTTACTTATTCGAATATATTCGAATATTCGTTTTTCGAATCAAAAATCGGTATACGATTTCAGGTTTATCCGACTACTGGTATTTTCCATTTCCTTTTTCAAATAAAGGCGATTTTACAAGAAAAAGTATAAGCTATTGTTTACGTATATATTGCATGTTTTCAACTGTACTTATACTCTCTTTCTTTCTCAACAGATATATTTGAATTTCAAGTTGATGTAAATCAAGAAAGAAAATCCCCTCAAAACGATAAACCTAATCGCAACATTTTCTGAGCAGTATATTTATTCAGGTGTCGCTTGTTTACCGAATTTGATATTTACACATATTTCATTTCGGATGGCGGCCATCTTGGATTTTTGCACTTTATGGGCTTATCAGCAAAAATCCAGCTTGGCACTATATCTTAAATATTTTAGTATGTCCTTAACGTCATTTGTGCAAATTTTGGTGCTTTTACCACAAAACCCACAATTATTTCACATATCTGCCTCGCTATTAATGTTTTTGTTCCATAATAACCATCAAAATAGTAAAGTTATTTACCAACGTGCAAGAACGTCACGTACAAAATGATGTCAAATGAACAATTGAAAAATGCTTAATAGTAACATTGTATCACAACGTAGACACAAATTAAAATCAACATTTGAAATGTTTATTCAGAAGAAGTTCACAAGGAATCAAGCAGTCACTAGCGATGTATATATACAAATATGTTCATGGTTGGAGGGCAGAAATCAGTGGGAAACTAATGTCACTTGCAAAAGAGCCAGTTCTGATGTTGAAAGGAACATTGTGAGTGTCGTTTTCCCCATACTAATTTTGTAGTTTATTACACATCACATGTTACGCATTTTGCTGAACAATGTTTATGGAATATTTTTACGCAATGGCTTCTGAGGAAGTTGATGCAACAATTGAATTGATATAACTGTTGTTAAAATATTTATTCACGTTTCAAACCTACACGTTTCCCTTCAAACGGCAAAGTCAGAGTGACGTAACTACCTTGGCGCGCCCTCATTGTACTTACAATGTTCATAATCTCCTAGATATGTTGTTTGTCAACCGATCATTCAAACATTTGTCATGTATGTCAAAGAAATGTTGACTGTTGAAAGATTTTTTTTCTACAAGTTTGATTTGTGTCGAAATTATAACAAAATTCCCATACTTCAGGATCAACCCTCGTATATACTGACACATCTATTTTGCTGCGTAACTACCTGCAATGTAATTATCCTCGCATGAATAAGTATCAACCCGTCACTACTCATTAATTCACGAAAGTTATATATGGTTGAGTAACGCGTGCACAATTCTCACGATAGGACTTGTCTGATGCAAAGATATCTGACAATATATCAGTTATAATGTTTTAGTTTGTTTGCGGGAGATATTTACTTCATTATTGTCATGCAGTTGTGCTATTCAATATATGTTTTACAAGTTCAAATGAAGATGTATATCGGCACGGTCTCCCAGCTCAATTTGGTAACAACCCGATATGTCTGCTGTGGTGCTATTACATCGTTGTATGCATTGTGAATTAGCAAGTTTGATCATTTTTGGAGAAACAAAATACCAATCATTTACTAGGAAACAAAGTATCAATCAATTTCTATGAAACAAAAATCAATCATGAACCACAATATCAATCAATTACTATGAAACAAAGTATAGATCAATTACTACGAACCAACGTATCAATCAAACTGGCATTTTGTCGCAATTGGGAGAATGGTATTTTTTAAACAGTTATCTGAAATTTGTGACAAAACAAACATAAAGACAAATAAAATATGTGATAATTATACTTTTCAAAAAGAACATCAGTTAAAGATCGAAGTAAACAAGTCAGTAAATACATATAAAGATCCAAGTATTCGTTTATTGTATGTTTAATGTATTTATTATATAAATTGCATTTACCGTAGTTACTTTGAATCTTTAAAGAGAAGTAAATATATACAACCTACTATTATTTATAAGGGGGTAGCTTAATTTAAAGATTGAAATTGATGATAATAATGAAAACATGTGTATTCATTTCATTAACTTGAATGGGTATCTAGCTATAATTCTGCAATGTACGTTCAAAAGCGCGACAAACGTTTTACTGCATTATGATTTCTGAAAGAAAAATGGCTCGATAGATATTCATGAAATTTCGGCAGATGGCGGACGAAAAAGTGTCCTAAATGACATATCTTTTTAATAAAAATCTCTCGGGCGAATTTTTAATGAATCAGAAATAATCTTATAACTATTATAATGTTTTGGCGAAACTTTCCATTTAATTCGCATTTTGTTGGGATTAGCTAGGCTAGGTATCCCTTATTGTCAGGCTTTTCCGTCTGTCTGTGTGTGTGTCTGTCTGTTGGGATTCGCTAGGCTAGGTATCCCTTATTGTCAGACTTTTCCGTCTGTCTGTGTATGTGTGTGTGTGTCTGTCAGTCTGTCCAAATATTTGTAAAGCACAGCTCTACAGCCAAAACTGACGGATCGATTCCAATGAAACTTTGTGAACATGTGCCAAATAAGCTCAGGGTGTGCGCGTTTGAGTTTCGTTGCTAAGGACCCATCCGTTGCTATGCAGCTAGCAAAAAATGGCGTTTTAAGAAGAAAAAAACATTTTTCTATGTTCTCCTACAGTGTTAAATGTGGAGAGCTGAAACTTCGGTTATAGATACTTTAAGATATTTAGAAAACACGTATCAGTTACGATTTTTGATTTAGGCCTTTGTTTTCAAATGGTAGCCTTTCAAACATAGCCGTTGCGATGCAGCTAGCAAACAAATACGTTTTAAGGACCCTAATCATTTTTCTATCTTCTCCTACAGTTGTAATTGTAGAGAGCTGAAACTTCAGTTATGGATACTTCCAGATATTTAAAAAAATCTGTCCGTTACGATTTTTGATTTAGGCCTTTGTTTTCAAATGGTAGCCTTTCAAAGATAGGGTATTTTTACAGTCATTTTTGACTTCACTAGCCCCTAGCGCTGCAGTGGTAGTATTCGATAGCGATTTTTGATTTAGGCCTTTGTTTTCAAATGGTAGCCTTTCAAAGATAGGGTATTTTTACATTCATTTTTAACTTCACTAGCCCCTAGCGCTGCAGTGGTAGTATTCGATAGCGATTTTATTACACTATCTCATAGAGCTATTCAAGAGCAACAAAATGTGTTGCTACGTCATTGACCTCCGACCTCGGGTTTCCGAGCTACAGCCGGAAGTTTGCAAAATATACCAAGGTGAAACGGTTCGGTGTATACGGGTGCGTCTTTGCATGGTAATAAAAGATGGTTGGTTGACCAGAGATTGTTTTTACAAGCTGCACACTTTTCACCACTGTTCACCAAGTGACCACAATAGTGACCCTATCAGACTTGTTCTTCATATGTATATATATGCAAAGGCGAATCCCACGACGCCTACCGGCTTGTCAGGCTTTTCCGTCTGTGTGTGTGTGTGTGTGTGTGTCTGTCAGTCTGTCCAAACATATGTTCTCCTACAGTGTTGAATGTGAAGAGCTGAAACTTCGGTAATAGAACCTTCAAGATATTTAGAAAAAACGTATCAGTTACGATTTTTGATTTAGGCCTGTTTTCAAATGGTAGACTTTCAAACATAGCCGCTGCTATGCAGCTAGCAAATAAATGCGTTTTAAGGTCCCTAATCATTTTTCTATCTTCTCTTACAGTTTTAATTGTGGAGAGCTGAAACTTCAGTTATGGATACTTCCAGATATTTAAAAGAATCTGTCCGTTACGATTTTTGATTTAGGCCTTTGTTTTCAAATGGTAGCCTTTCAAAGATAGGGTATTTTTACATTCATTTTTGACTTCACTAGCCCCTAGCGCTGCAGTGGTAGTATTCGATAGCGATTTTATTACACTATCTCATAGAGCTATTCAAGAGCTACAAAATGTGTTTCTACGTCATTGACCTCAGCCCTCAGGTTTCCGAGCTAGAGCCGGAAGTTTGCAAAATATACCAAGGCGAAACGGTTCGGTGTATACGGGTCCGTCTTGGCATGGTAATAAAACATGGTTGGTTGACCAGAGAGTGTGTTTACAAGCTGCACACTTTTCACCAGTGTTCACGAAGTCACAACAATAGTGACCCAATCAGACTTGTTTTTCATATATATATATATATATATATGCAAAAGCGAATCCCACGTCGTTTGAATTTCGTTGCTAAGGACCCACCCGTTGCTATGCTGCTAACGAGAGAGAGAGAGAGAGAGAGAGAGAGTGCTTGGGCTATGTTAATTTACAGTCGTGCATACATTTTCGGAAAAAAACACCTTTTGTTTACAAGTGTTTTGTCTTCTATATAGATATAGTTGATGTATAACTACAACGTAATACGTTTAACATTTATTTAATTGAATATATTACTTGGGTGTAGTCATGCTAAAATTTGTATAATTCTACCCAAATGTGTAAGCAGAAATTCTATACAAGCAGGATATTCTATATTCCCGTCCAAATGCAGTTAGTGCAAAGCATAAAATTCGTTCGTTTACAAACACATCTATAATATAACGTTCAGGGGTTAGGACTAAAATGCCATTTTTTTCACCATGATGTGAAAGCCCTCTTGGCTTAGAAGTTTGAAATGTAGTAAGGCTAAGCAACTTGCATCGATGTTAGTGCCTAGATAGATGACAGTGAACGTGGTACACGCTTCATTTTGTGGCTCGGTTGTCTGCGGTTGAGTATATCTAATTGTTAAAGTTAATTGGGAGAAGGTAAAGATCTAAATACACATTTAGGCAGGCTTTTTAGTGCATCACGAATAGTGCCTTGCTGGTTGAGCGACAACTGTGATTTACCGCTCCCCTCAGATAAAATTGATATGTCGTCTGCTCCTATTACATATTCTCAAACAATTGTAATAATACCGATTCAAGTATTGTTTTATTCATGTAAAGTTTAAAACATTATCATTATTTGTAATATCCCATTTTGTCGCAATTTTTTCGAAAGTCATCTGCTCAAAAGGCGTTTAAATGTCGTTTGCATCGAGTAATGGATTGTAACACTTCTTCAAAACATTTGTGTATTTAGTAAAATGGTTGCATTACTAGTACTCCTGTTGAATAAGACCAGCCATGGACAATTGAAACCTCAATGCATGGATTTGCACAAGTCATTCTGGCTTCGTTTTGTGTCTGAAATGATAAAACATGTAATGAAAAACTGTGATTCCAGTTAACAATTTGATTCAAAATAACCGCTGCTATATGTTGTTAATCAATCTGCGTATTTCTCTAAAAACATATAGGTTTCAAAGAATTTTAATCAATAATTCGGGCTAAAGTAAATATAAAGTCTTTCCAAGAAAAAATATAGGTTGCTATAGGTGTATTCCGTCATGTTGCTATTCACAAGAGAAAACTATCGACAGATTTTTGAGAAATTAAAGACTAAAAAAGAATTGCACTTAAGTTTGCATCGAGATATAGGCCCCCTTTTTGCAATGGCCCGTATATATTATACTAATATAGCAAGAACGATCAAAGTCATGTTTTCTTAAAGTATAGTGTATGTTTCCCTATATTTAAATGTTGTTTTAACAACTGAAATGACTTCTGTGACATCTCAAACATTAAGGCGAACTGAATACGGTCGCCTTAATGTATGTTTTGTTAGCACGGATGTTCGCCTTAATGTAGGATCCATACTTATATATATGAAGAACTAGTGTGATAGGGTCACTATTGTGGTGACTTGGTGAAAACCGGTGAAAAGTGTGCACCTTGTAAAAACACTCTCTGGTCAAAGAACCATTTTTATCAACATGCCAAGTCGCATCCGTCTACACGCAACCGTTTCGCATGTCTGCTATAGATGAGTGGCATGTGTGAGTTGTTTGATTGATTGATTGACTGGGGTTTAACGCCATTTTTAACAATTTCTCAGTCATATCACGGCGGCCAGTTCACCTAATCATATGTTTCCTGGTTTTCGCACACCAGTACTCCACACAACAATCTTCCCAAGCAACTGGCTGCTTTTCCACATAGACTTAGCCCATTGGTGGAAGACGAATGACGCAATGACTTTTGTCAAACGTCGGCCGAGCCGGGATTCGAACTCACAACCCCTGGATTGACAGCCCGTGTCGTTACCGACTGAGCTACCGGGACTCGACTGTGTGATTTGTGTTTTACCACACAGAAAAAAACCCAGCAAATTGGCTTGTACATTCTAGCAAGGTAAAAACCGAATCAATCCTCAGCAAATATATTAATCACAAATATACAATTTCTAAAGTGTTTCAAAAGCCAGGTAAACTGGATATGTAGCTCTATTCAACTGATGCAAAACCGCGTAAATTCGCAGACAGATATATTTGTCATTTGTCTGACGTCACCTAGAATACCAACCGGGCATGCAATTGCAATGGAGCATGGCTTCGTTTTGCACATTAACGCTGCAGTTTATCGATTTATGCAGCCATCCGGTACTAAAGGTATTTATTAACCTTACCTCAAAACAAGTTGATCGACAATTTCCCCCATGCGGGCGTGTTTTCACGCATGTACAGCAGACGAATTTGATAACAACGTTGCAAAATGAAAGCGTAATTATAACTTGCAATTCCTCTTTTGATACAATATTTTCAACTATATCGAATTAACTATGAAAGTTGTCTGCTAGATATTTGTTGCATGTGGGACTGTGTTTTTCCATAAACAAAAAACAGACTAATTGGCTCGTACAATTTAGCAAACGTATTAAGCGTCAAAATAGACATTACTCACACAGATACCATTTCTAAAGTGTTTCGAAAGTCAATGCCAATGGTGCTTCGTCATATCTGAGTTCTCTTGGTGGCACCTTAAATGCTAAGTACTGGTATAGTCTCATCGTTGAGTTCCTTGAAAATAATGATAGTATTCAAACTGGTCTACATATATCTGAGACAGGTGAGGCGATGAAGAGTGTTAATACACCTACATTCAGTGACGACTTAGACGAGCCTGTACATATCACCATCAATGCCTATCTAAAGCAACAGTAATGATGCCAAGTCGAAGATTCATCCAGAATCCCAAACCGCAAGAAGTAGCTCATTTATATTATTTTGGCTACATTAATTTTCATTTAATTAAAAATATGTATCGTGTATCCCACTACGTTGATGAAAATACATGCACACCGTTATTACATACCCTTTGCTCAATGGTAAGACTCGGGTCAATATTGTCCAGCATTTTATATGTATATACTATGTAGGACCGTCTTTATGCGGAACCTTTCCCTAATATAATGGAATTGATATAACCTGAACAATCGGATAACTCGAACATATCGGTTAATTCGAACAGTTTTCATTAATGAATCTGATTTATCAAAATGGTGTGACAGCAGTTCCGATTGCTAAGAGCAATGAGAGTTGCCACTGTGATGTTTTTTTGATCAGACCTCTTCACTGGCTCGCTTTCACAAAAAATACTTCAGTATAAATAGATTCGTTATATCCTCCAATTCTGAAGATTATACAAGATACAATACAATACAAACATTTGATATCGTACATATTATCCATTATTAACTACAGAGAATGATAACAAGAGAGAGAGAGAGAGAGAAAGAGGGAGCTCTTGCGATACAGTGAAAGTGGGGACATTTGTCCGATTTTAGGCCTCGTTATGAGGATCTACCGTAATTATGGGGACAACTTTTTTGTTTACGGTCGCTCATTAGTCTATATTGTCCCTATAACATATTTATTTTTAGTTTTTAGAGATGTCCTCACAGCGATTTCAGGGTTGTATTTTGTTCTCCCTTTCGTCGTGTTTTTGATGTTTTCATCATTTTGTTCATCTTGTCTGTTTCCCAGCTGTAAAAGTGAAAGTCGGGAACCAAATCAAATACGCGCATTCTCATTCCATTATTTCCGGGTTAAACATCAGCCCGTATTGGCCACTAAGTAGCAAGGATAAAGTAAAACAACAAAGACCCATTCCTTCATGGAGTGGTGAGTGGATTCGGGTTCTTCTACTAGCACAGTATATAAAGTACTACACATGAGGCCTCAGTTTAAAGTTTCGTCTGAAAGATTTTTAGTAATTTAAGCGAGAGCGGGGGATCAAAATGCTATACCTGGATTACAAGTCCGCAGCATTAACCACTGGACTACGGATCCGCTGTTGAATATGTATTCATATTTAATCACTGGAGATCAGTGTGTAGGAATTTCACCGTTAGGCCAGTTGATATAATTTCATGCAATTGATTGACAAACTGATTTATTTACTGTATTTAGTCGTACACATGAAATACTTATATCTCAGAAAGCCAAGAATGAACCTAGGCAATTCTGGCGTTATGTCCAAGCCAAATCAAAATCTAGAAGTAGTATTTTCAATTTGAAGGTTGATAATGGGGAATTTGTTAGAAACGATAAGGAGAAAGTTGATGTATTGAATGACTTTTTCACAACTGTTTTTATAAAGGAGAATTTGAATAACATACCAGACATTGGTGATAAACATGTAAATTTTCTACTAGAGGACTTTGTCATTTCCCATGAAGAGGTTTACTGAAGGAAATTGATGCTAGCAAATCCATGGGGCCTGATGCTATTCACCCATTTTTATTGAAAAGTATGCCATATATTTGTGTTGAACAACTAACATTGATTTTTAATAAATCACTATCTACAGGGAAAGTTCCTTTGGCTTGAAAGGATGCTCACATTTCACCAATATTTAAAAAAGGTAATAAAACGGACCCGAGTAATTATCGGCCGGTTAGTTTGACATCTGTTATATGTAAACTGCTTGAGAAAATAGTTCGGAAGCATATTATGAATCATCTGAATGAGAACCAGTTACTGTCAAAAGAGCAATATGGCTTTAGATCCAAATGTTTTTGTGCTCTTCAATTTCTAGATGCAATGGAATCATCAGAGCTAGGATAGTGTATATTTGGACTTAGCTAAGGCGTTTGACAAAGTTCCGCATAAAAGACTGTCGAAGAAAGTATCTTCTTTTGGGATAAAAGGAAATATTTTATCATGGGTTGATGATTTTTTAGCAAACCGGAGACAATGTGTATCAGTCAAGGGATGTAAATCGCAATTGGGAAGCGAAACCGTTAATTTCAATGACAAGGTCTTTGCTAAAACAAGTGATTGTGACAGCCTACAAGATGATCTAATTTCTATAAGTGAGTGGGATTTGACTTATAATGTTGACAAATGTAAAGTTATACACTACGGTTATGATAACCCTGAAAACAGTACCCAAGGACATTGAGAGCTTAGAAAGACTTCAGAGGAGAGCAACAAAGTTAGTTCTAGAACTTAGAGATCTCCCATATCAAGAGTGCCTCCGGGAGCTAAAGTTACCTACCCTTGCGCATAGGAGAGTTCGTGGAGATGCCATTCAGACATTTAAAATTGTAAAGGGTATAGATGACCGTGTTTGAAAAAAATATTTTCTACTCTTCTTCAACAAGAGGACATAATTTAAAACTTAAAAAGGCTAGATTAAGGACTACTTTCTGTCAGCACCAATTTTCCCGTACAGTGATTGATTTGTGGAATAATTTACCCCAACATGTTGTTGATGCCAAGGATGTGGACATTTTCAAGATAAGGATGGATCGTCACAAGAAAGGAGATATCCTATATCAATTTTGATTCCAAAAGCAAGGCTGTCTAGGGACATCAGTATATGCTAGACATAATCTACCTGTACCAATTACTTAAACCTAAACATTTGTGATCACAAGAATCAATATAGTGCCCGATCTAGTCAAAAAGAAGAGAGGCTTAAAAGGACAGATGTCCTTACTACATAGCCCAAAAACATCTTACAGGTATCTTACAGGTATATATATTATCGTCAGACCGTGTATTTTCGAACCTTCCATCATTTCTTGTTTATCTTGCCAGCAGAATTATTTAACATTCGCGGCAGGAACTTGTTGGTATAAAATAGTTTTCAAGCTGCAATAACGGAAGATGCATAAAACATAGGTTAAAAATAAAGCTTTTATTATAAATGACAGAAAAAAAGCAAAACACCTAATTTATGTTGGGTTCCCATGACAATGCCGTTCAAATCATATGAAATATTTATGTTATCACGAAAAAGGTTATCAAGTAAAACTTGACATTGTCTGCTTGTCAAAAATTCCATGACAGTCTTGTGAATCTTACGGTCTAATTATATTTGAAAGGAGCAATTTAGTTGGTGGTTTGAAACTACATGGTGTTTGAAATTAATATCAAAATGAACACGGTGGTTAACAAATGGTCTCATTGGCAATATGTAAAACGATATTTGGCTTTATGAATGGCTTTGTTTATTGCAGGTAAATTATTAATGAATATTTGACGATAAGAAAATACAGAGAATATGCTATAAATAGCTTTTTACAGGGCATACACACTTAGGGGTTCGAAATGTCATGGGAAGAGGATATATTAATTCTAACACAACATTTCTTAAATGAACAATTATTCAGAATAACTATATTGTTAGGTTTAAACGACGTAGCTTCGAGCTGATAAATCACCGCCAGTCAGATGCCGCCAGTAGTGATTTATCGTAAATTCAAAAACTGCTACGGTGTCATTTGCATAAAACTATATATCTAGACAAAACTTCCAACACCCATATGTACATAAGTATCAATATTTCATTTAATACTATACCAAATACACTGCAATTTGATAAGAGTATCACATAACTATCCTGTAACAGAATGAAAAACAAAAACTTAACAAAATACCACAGTAGATTACAATAAAATGCATTAATTGATTAAAGGATGCATTTTTAAAGTTCGCAGGATAAGTCAGTAGCGGGTGTGACCACCAGCAGCGTTCACCACAGCTAAACATCTTCTTCGCATTTCTTTCATTGACACAGATACAGGTGAGCACTTTCCACATGTATAAAACTATAGAGCTATTATCTTTGTAGTTCACTTATTCATAACACACGGCTGTGATTATATTTGCTCAGTAAGCAGATGCACTTGGTTAGCTATTGTTGTCACCACCTAATGTTCATCCTGCAACAATGAGTGAACAATTGTTTTCACATGACATCATCTCTTAAGCTTAATGAAACATGGAACAGGTGTTCCTTGCATAAATCTCTTAAGATGAAAGGGTTCCCTTTCATGCAAAGAACTGCAGCAGCAACACAAATCATAAGTTCTTGTCTCAAATTAAAAGGCTTAAATGGACTCCACTGAGGGTTTTTTGACATAATGGGACCAGGGTATTGCCCAGGATTAGGAATAGCCAGGCTCCCCAGAATTACAGCGGAGTGCATGTTATTCCGAGGTTTTTGTATATGTGTGTGTGTATTTCTGTTCAAATAACTCGTGTGCAAAATTTCAGAGCATTTGCTCACTCCGTTTTGTCAGAAAGTATATGTATATGATGTAAAATAGCCATAACAAATAAAAGTTTAAATGCTTTATGATAAATTCTGCTTATCGATTATTTTAATTATCCTAAGTACGATTTTTCTGAAATTTTGCTCATTTGTTTATTGGGGGAACTAATTCACACAAACACCTCAATTTTTATATTCTTTTCCGTAGTACCCAATTGAACCTCAGTCAAGTCCCTTTAATACCAGGATAAATAAATATCACTGTTATGAACAAATGTATGTTGCTGATTTAGTTTGTAGAATTAATGTAATTATACCCCACACAACGAAGTTGCAGAGTGTATTATGTTTTTGACTGGTTCGTCCGTCATCACAACCTTGTGAACACTCTACACTGTAACAGAAATGTCGGGTCGTCAAGCAAGGGTCAAGGCCAAAATTGGACTTTGATTATTTTCCCGCATTGACAACCTTGTGAAAACTCTACACTGTACATCCTTCGACCGATCTTAACCAATCTTGGTATACAGTTAGTATATGGAAAGGTCTAGAAGCCTTTTAATTGTCAGCGTCATCAAGCAGGGGTCAAGTTCAACATTGGACTTTGACTATTTTCCCACATTGACAACCTTGTGAAAACTCTACACTGTACATCCTTCGACCGATCTTAACCAAACTTGGTATACAGTGAGTATATGGAAAGGTCTAGAAGCCTATCTGATGAGTAACAGTTGTGTAGTGCAGTATGTGGGAGCGTGGGGTATGTGAGCTTGCTCACTATAGGTTCTTTAATTTTACAATATTATTTGGAATTGATATCAAAACAAGAAATAATCACTCAATTTACATCAACAAAGAGATGACTCCATTATGACATTCTTGAATATATAATAATATTATAATCATAGGGCAATTAAAATAAAGATTCATTATCTTTAAAACTATCCTCCTGATCTAACTGAAAGATTCATCAAACCACAACCAATCTAACCAACCCATGAAACTTATTATCTTTTTCAGCGTTGATGCCACAGACAGCAAGTGCATTGCACGTTTCGTGAATGACATCGACTGCGAAACCAAATCAAACTGTAGATTCAGAAAGGTTATTGTGTATGGTACCCCTCGACTTGAAGTCTTTGCAATAAAAGATATTGCCAAAGGCGTTGAGCTGAGGTATGACTATGGATGTCGGGATAACCCTTGGAGAAGTATCAAGGTAATTTAATTCAAGTTGTAGATAGTTTCACAGGGTAAGAGATGCACAGTCTGACTTTGATTAAATTGGGTGCATCAAACAAACAAACCGAAATTCTTCACACACTAAGTTTTGTTAAATGTCTTTAGGCGACCTGATATAGCAAGTTCTATAACTCTCAAATTAATATTGATTTAATTATCCCCCATTTTTTTACTTAGACAAATTTAAGTTAAAAAACAAATGTGGCGATAATTCATTAACAAATTTTCTTTAGCTTTGATACTTCACAAACTTATTCGATGTCTTAAAATGACCTGATTATGTTTATACCATGTTCCATAAACCTGGAATTAATATTGACCAAACTATCTCCCCCTTTTGGACTTGAAACATCTAGATAGGAAGACAAAATGTGTGATAATTCATAAACTATTTCTGCTATAGCTTTGAAACTTCACACACCTGTTCAATGTTTTGAAGTAACCTTATATGATGAGTTGCATAGCTCTGAAATTAATATTGACATAATAACGAGGTGTGTTCAGAAAGTACATGGACTTTTTAAATAATTTGAAATTTTCGGCGTGATTTCAATTAAATTTTACCTCCATTTATCAAAATATGTGCCGCATTGATCTATGTAGGAATTCCATATTTAGTATAAAAAACGATCACTATGGAAACATTCGCAGTTGCCAGGTAACACGCACACCAAATCATAATGCTTTTAACTCATTTCACTTAATATATTTTAAAAGATAAAATTATCCTACTTTCGCGAATTTTCACCTGCTGATTACGTGGCGTTATGGACAACGGTTTATACCGTTAAATGACGTCATTTCCGTTTTTGTTTGAAACAATAACAACTTTAATAACAAGCGTCGGCTGGGAACGCACGTAAAATGTCGTCATCCGAAAGCACGGAAATCCGCGCAGTCATTAAATTTTGCGCGAATTTGAGCAAAACACCAACGGAAACCATGAAAATGTTAGAAGAATCCAAACATAAACCACGGGTCTGTAGATCTTTAGATTTTAAATGGCATAACTTGTTTCGTGAAGGAAGAGAATCAGTAGAAGATGACCCTAGAATAGGACGAAAACCAAAACTTAATGCAGCGTTAACGTCATCCGTTAAAGAAATTATTGATGGAGATCGGCGCCTTACTGTCCGAGATATATCACAGTAGATCGGTATAAGTGTCGGGACGGTTCACACCATTTTAACAGACAAATTTGGAATGAATAAAGTCTCTGCTAGATGGATCCCGCGAATATTATCAGCAGATCAAAAAGAGCGCCGAGTTAAAGACTCCAATGAATTTATTAAACGGTACAGACGAGAAGGAGAAGAATTCTTGAACAGAATTATCACAACAGACGAGACTTGGATCTGGTTCTTCGACCCGGAAACAAAACGAGAGTCATCTCCACCCCCATTGAAAGCTCGTGTGCAGAAGTCCGGTACCCGTTACATGTTTATCATGTTTATGGATCGTGAAGGAATGCTGCTTTGTCATACGGTCCCAAAAGGTGCAACTGTCAACTCAGAATACTACTCAAAGGTACAGTAGTTTAATGTAAATATATTTTAAATTTGTTGACTAAATATTCAATCATACATAGTTTTTCATATATGAACTAGCATTTGGATATATAAAACATACAAGAGAAAGTTGATGCAAGGCATCAATGTCGCCGGAAAAGACTGCATTGATTTATTTATGTATTCTTGACTTTCCTTAGTCTATACAAACATTAGGAACGTTGAAAAGAAAACATTTGATTATAAATTTTATATTCATACCTATACATTAGGGTATCTATAAAAAATTAACGAAATGTGTACACATTTATCTTGGCTTAAATTTAATTTTGCTGTTGTTACTTATTTAAATAATAGTATTCATTCATATAATTTCAATGTTTGTCAATCTTATTCGAATCACAAGGTAAATATCCTGGTATTGCTTTAAAGGGAGGTAATTTGAAGTAAAACAAAAGTCTTCAAAAGGAGAAATATATCAGCATTACCGTCTACAGTTTAAATTGTTCTATTGTTTGTGGATTTAAAATGTTCTTTTTTTCTTATTTCTACATGTACAACGAAATATTGCGGCTTCTCTTTGACGCTTTGCGTCAAACATTCGTCTTGTACTTGTCTAAAATAAAATAATGTCACTCGCTTTTTCATATCGAAATGCGCATGCGCGAAAATCGATGTTAAAGGTCACGAAATTACACAACAGAATAGGGTCTATATTTAGCTTAGAAACAGTTCCTACTTTAGATATTCATGGATTAACATTATTAAATGAATTCTACACAAATCAAGACATCTCTTTGAACATGAAAACAACATTTAGTAAGTTAAAATTGCTATTAAAAGGAGAATTCGACGTGATATTTATCTCGACATTGACACATAACGGTCTGCAGCAAGTCTAGCAGGGACCTCTTGTGTCTTCGTAAATAAGACAAAAAACACAAATTCGAGTCAAAATAAAGAAACTGTAAATACCTAAAACATCGGAATATTTATTTCATTTTAGATGTGTCATTACTTAGTGTTTTTAAACAAACACAATTGTAATATTTTCAAGACATCTACATGTGTTTCTTTCTAATAATAATCCCCCCTCCCATGTGATTTCAGAAAACCTATTAAAAATAGAAGTCGCGGGCTTCTGCCCGGCGACTAATAAAATAGATAACACTAATAAATCTATTTGCAGGTATTAACACACTGATATAACATTTCCTTTACAAAATATTCATTGTTTTAGGTACTACGCCGAGATCTCGTCCAGGCTATTAAAAAAGAGACCGGACACGCCAGTTGAAAGCTTCTTGTTGCATCAGGATAATGCACCGCCGCATGTTTCTGCCACCACTCGTCTGGAACTTGACATCATGGACCTTAAGTGCATTCCCCATCCACCATATTCACCCGATTTAGCGCCTATGGATTTCGCGTTTTTTCCGTTAATAAAGGCACAACTCAGGGGACAGAAATTCACAACTCTACATGAACTTAAACTTCAAACACATCGCATCATAGCCCAGTTAGACAAACAGTGGTATAGAACGGTATATAATAAGTGGGTTAAGAGACATATAAAGTTCATTCAGAAGCATGGTGAATACTTCGAGAAAATGTGATTAGTCACTGAAACGTTATCCAAAAACTTAACGTCGTTGACGTTATCGGACAGCTCCGGGTAAGCATCACATGTATATTTGTTAGCGCTGTTACTACGAAACAGAATATGACAACACCACGAAATTTGGAAATCATATAGCGGAAAAGTTACTTGTCATAGCAATATACGTTTTATTCTTGTGCACTATTTAATAATTGAAATATTACAAAAGTCCACGTACTTTTTGAACACACCTCGTATATCCCCTTTAATGATTTAGAGAAATCTATTTGACAGACAAAAGAGGCTGTAAGCCGAGCGTCTGTGCCGTACGCGGTGCTCTTGTTTAACAAATTTATGACTGTTATTCCTGTAGAAATCCAGAAACTCAAACACATCTGCCGCTCCAGAGCCAAACACAACTGCCGCTCCGGAACGAAACACACCTAAAGACCACCCACAACCCTTATAAAGACACTTAGATAAATAGTTTATTTTTATTTTTATAACAGGTATCTCATTTGCATATTAATGTTATTCATTCCGTAAAAGGGGGTTAATTACGGAATGAATTGCATACTTGTGGGGTGCACCCCACAAGTAAAACATCAAACGAAATAACCCCACAAGTAATCTCCCATGAGTCCGTCCGTCCGTCCTTTATTCCGTCCGTTATCACTCTACACTGACCATGACTTGACATATCTTAACAAAACTTGGTATAAAGTTATTATATGGAAATATCATAAAGCCTATTCATTTTCATGGTCATAGGTCAGAGGGTCAAGTTCAAAATTGGACTTAAAATATTTCCAGCTGTGGCAACCTTGTGAACACTCTACACTAACCATTACTTGACCGATCTTAACCAAACTTGGTATACAGTTAGTATATTGAAGCCTATTTATTTTCAAGGTCAAAGGTCAAGTTCAAAATTGGACTTTGAATATTTTCAGCTGTGGCAACCTTGTGAACACTCTACACTGACTATTACTTGACTGATCTTAATCAAACTTGGTATACATCTAGTATATGGAAATATCTTGAAGTCTATACATTTTCAAGGTCATAGGTTAAAGGTCATGTTCAAAACTGAATTTGAATATGTTCAGCTGTGGCAACCGTGTGAACACTCTAAGACTTCTATCAAAAACTGACCTTAGGTATTTTAACACTAGTCTTTCGTTCCAATCACTGAAACTTTTATAAGCATATCTGAATAAAGCACGGTTATAATCCCCATTTTGTGTCTGGTCTTTAAAGGTAATTGTAGAGAAATAAACTAAGACCACAGAAAAATGTCCCAAAAATCCATATATCTTTCCTGTTATTTTAGATAGGACAGGTATATAAACCAATACATTTTCGAAAGGATTTAAATATATAAGGAGGGTCCTCCGTGACCGAGTGGTCTAAGGCGCTGATTATCGTCTCAAGATAACTTGCCCAAATTGCAAATGGTGTTTAATATGTCTTGTATCCGTTGTATTCAATATAAATTTTATCCTCTGTTCAGACCTGGACGATGTTGGGTAACAACATATTGGTGAAGTCGAGAGTGACGATGAGTACAACTCCCGGTCAACCAAAAAGAGACGTGTTAAAGGTATTTATAAAAAAAACCTTGTCTTAATATACCCAAAGGAAGTTTACTTCCGGAGTGTAATATGTTTTTGACTGGTCAGTCCGTCCGTCATCAGTACACTGACCATTACTTGACTGATCTTAACCAAACTTGGTATACAAGTATACAAGGTCATAGGTCAAAGGTCAAGTTCAAAATTGAACTTAGAATATATTTAGCTGTGGCAACCTTGTGAACACTCTACACTTACCATTACTTGACTGATCTTAACAAAAAATGGTATACAGTTAGTATATGGAAATATTTTGAAGCCTTTTAATTTCAAGGTCATAGGTTAAGGGTCAAGTTTAAAATTGGACTTAGAATATTTTCAGCTGTGGCAACCTTGTGAACAATCTACACTGACCATTAATTGACCGATATTAACCAAACTTGGTATACAGTTAGTATATGGGAATATATTGATGCCTATCCATTTTCAAGGTCAAGGGTCAACTTCAAAACTGGACTTTGAATATTTTCAGCTTTGGCAATCTTGTTAACACTCTACACTGACCATCACTTGACCGATCTTAACCGAACACTTGGTATACAGTTAGTGTATGGAATTATCTTGAAGCCTATTGATTTTATGGGGTATGTGAGCTTGCTCACTAAGGTCTTTAATTGCACATGAATATGTTTTTTCTTGACACAAAACGAGTGCTTCATTCTGTTGCCACTACTAATTTAAATATATGGAATTCGTATGTGAAGTAAGGACAAGTTGTCCAATTCTCTAATTAAATTTAAACATGGAAAAATCTTCAAAACATAAATTGCAATTGGTGTTTAATATGTCTTGTATCCTTTGTATTCAATATAAATCTTATCCCCTTTTCAGACCTGGACGATGTTGGGGAACAACATATTGATGATGTCGAGAGTGACGATGAGTACAACTCCCGGTCAACCAAAATGAGACGTGTTAAGGTATTGATGAAAAAAACATTGTCTGAATGCACATGCATATGGGTTTTGTTGTTACAATTTCCGATCCTTCCATAAATCCTTCGAGTGTTGGGTATTTTCTGAAGTGACAGGGTGAGCTTTGTGATAACATTGTCTTCTAACCATCAACTGTTTGTGTTGGTGCGGCTGTCAATATTTTTTCAAATAGCATCTCCTGAACAGCTTGTCAGATATCATAATCAATCAAACTTCACAGAAATGATCCTTTGGTTGACCCCTTTCAATTGTATGTAAATGATAGAATTACATACATAACTCTTATTGCCATGGAAACCAATAGCATTTCAACCAATCCACAATGGAACGAGAAAATTTGCCTTGAAAATATTCTAAAGCACCTTTATTAACTTCCATATTTTGTAACTATATTGATAATTTAACTATTTTCTTTACAGACAGCAAAAAAGAAAAAAGATTGTGGAGTACAATCGAGAAGGACTGTGTTGCTTTCGTGGTGGAAGTAGCAGTGGAGAAGAAGAAACCCCACTGTAAGGCAGCTATACAGAAGTTCAGATCCAAATTACCAGGGACTTTACAACAGATTCCATGGCTGAATATAAAATACTAAATTTGGGCCATGGCTTAAAAGCAAATAAAAAGCAAACAAAACATTATAGACAGTTTAGAATGTTTTTGAAGAGTAATGGCTATAGTGAATCTACCATGTTCATGTGTTGTTGATAAGGATATCTCAAACGAGGTTTGAGATGCGTCCAATAACGAGGCTTGCCTAGTTTTATAGGACGTATCTCAAGCAGAGGGTGAGATTGCATTATCAACAACACAATGAGCATGATTTATTTATTTTCTCACATTTCTAATAGCTAATTTATTGAAAAAATTGTGTATTCAATGTTATCAGCATTGAGATATGATGTCATATTTAAAACAAAAGCATGACGTCACGTTATTATTTGAATAACTAAATTCGTTGCGTTTTCGTTATTGTTTTAAAGCTTTTGTTCGCCTAATAAAAATTTGAAAACATAATTTTAGAAAAGTTAAAAATAATATCGTATAACTCAATAAAATAAAGTATTCCGTCAAACTGCGAGATAACCGATGACAGATAAGATTATCTCACATCTGCAAAAATCCCGGAAATACATATCTCATAGGTGAGAAAATAAGTGTTCAGTAATGAGATATCTTTATATGGCAAGTAATAATAAGTGTTCAGTAATGAGATATCTTTATATGACAAGTGATAATAAGTGTTCAGTACCGAGATATCTTTATGTGACAAGCGGTAATAATTGTTCAGTAACGAGATATATTTATATGACAAGTGATAATAAGTGTTCAGAACGGATATATTTATATGATTGATTAAATGATTGCACTTCTTCAGTTAAAGGCTCAGAATTAATCTCATGTATCATTTTGTTCAGATTAGTATTGGATACTTTGTTTAGAAATTTCTTTAATATTTTGATTCATGTGAAATAGTCAAAGGAATAGGTATTTCTTTAGTGCTTTTTTTCCATTTCTCTGGTTATATATCAACTTGTTCAGTTCTTTTTCTTCCATAAAAAATTGTATTTCATGATTCATTATCTTTAGAATTATTGTTGTTTTCAACCTTACTGACTTTTCATATTTCTCAAATTGTTACTTATATCGAAAACTAGAAGTCATTGATTTGTAATTTGCTGTTGGTTAATCAATATTTACATTCCCATAACATTTTTCTTCGATGAACTATATTAGTTGACATTAGGTTCATTACCGTATGAACACAGTCATTTCGGATGGCTTCGGCTTAAGTTCATTCATTTCGTCATTGTTTTGAATCGTTTGACCAATGATAACGCGATGTTACTCACGTGCAGTTTCCGGTGCGCGCAATTTCGCCGTTACATTTTTTAACGTACCCCTCCGACATTGACGCGCATATGCTACATTTCAATGCTTTACTTAATTCTTTTTGAAAAGCAGTTAAGAATATACGAATTTAAATGCAATGTAAATATAAGTATTGAAATGCTTACTTTCAACGTCGATTGGTGTATGAACTACATTGGATCAGTTCAAAGTGTCAGTGAAGACCTTCGGACTCCACCCACTTTTAACAGCCCCAATGTAGTTCATACACCGATGGATGCAAAAAATAATAATTTCAATCCTTAATACTCGGAAACTGGCATCGGTGACAGCGACATAGTCGGTATAAACTCAACCGAGATAACATTTGTATTTCTTTAACTGTTACATTATAATTTTAATCGGCTGGCAACAAAGAAAGTGTCAATAGTTTGAACTTTCAAAATTCCAAACCTCGATGAAAACGAGTGTGACGTTTCAAACCCATAAAAAGCTAAAGTTGAACTATATGCTCATTTATGCTTAATTCCTACATGTTTATATTTTCGAGTAAAATATGAGAGTTGCAGAAAATGCAAATTTAAGTCGCGTAATGCTTTTACATTCTAATACTTAACCAATAAACAAACGTATGGTAATATTGTATGCAGCTTTATTGTTCAAGTTTTAATATGAGCTTCAATGTTTATCATTATTATCCGGAACACCAATGACAAATTAACGTGTGCTGCACAATTTTCGTGTTCTAATGGAGTAATTGCCTTTCATTATATGTAAAGAAAAGCTCTATGTATTTTGTAATATTGTCAGAAAAAGGAATTGTTGGTCTTTAACATTCTGATTAAACAACATTAAACCTATCGTGCTGCCAAAAGAAGAGGAATGCATCGGTGACGGCTAGACATATGATTTATGTTGCATCAGTGAACAGCGACAGGTGTTATGCCGCTGTTCACCGATGCCACATATTTCATAGGGTGCCCATCACCGATGCATTTCTGGTGATCCCAAGTCTATTGTTCGCATGCAGCTCTTAAACGAACGAGCGTAAAGCAGCCAGATAGATAAAATGTTATTTCATCAGTATGTCAATGTACATTTTCCGCAAATTTTCGTTTTTTACTTGAAAATATCACCAACATGTAGAAACCACACTAGTTTGGTATCTTGAAAGTTCAAACTATTGACACTTTGTTGCCAGTGGATCAACATTCTAACGTAACAGTTAAACACTAAAATTCAGGAAAATATTTAATGCCGGATGCAGTTGGGTGAGGGTGTGTGTTTATGTGTTTATAGTGTGTATTTATATGATGATATTTATTGCTATTAAATAATGCATATATTTTTACATTGCTTTAATGTCCACTTTGATATAGAAATGAATGTTTTTATTTAATTATTGTTTGCATTGTTTATCTAAATTTTTGAGTAGGTAATACATATTATGTGGAGTATAATACATGCAGTATTATAGTTAATGCACTATATATTTTTTCCTTAAATATGTTTTAATTACTATATTCAACTTTGTTTATATTGTCTAATTGTAAAACAACAGTGAATATACTATGTGTAAAATTTGGCGTTTAATTAAATAAAACAGTTTCAGTTTCAGTTTTTATAGTGAAAAAGTATTGAATTGATATTCATATGATAGTTTAGAAATGCCATATTTTGTAGGAAAAATAACCTTCCATTTATAAATGATATTTCTTATGACGACTATTAAAAAAATAGACGTTGTTAGTATAGTTGTTAGTATATTCAGTTGTTTAAGATAGCGTATACAATTAAACTTCTTAAGTTTAGATAATCAGTTCAGTTTTGAATAAAAATCGAAAGAAAATCCATTTGTATGCTTTATGCTCCTGGCATCTAGTGATATGAGCCATCTGTGATTTCGTATCCGTATATGCATCTGTGTGTTGCGTATGTGTCAACCCTGGCGACAGATTTCTGAATGTCGCAGTTGGATCGTCGCATTACCGAATGTTTTCTGCTCCCACTCGGGTATCTTTTTATGTCCCCGGAATCAGAGATTTAAACCGTGATCATAACTTTTGACCCGTAACAGATAGGGCTTCAAGAAGTTGTTAAAAATGTATGTCTATATCCAAAAATCAGATTGACAAGCTTAAGGGTATTATATTTTTGACTTGTCCGTCCTTCCGTCCGTCTGTCATGGCGTCCATCATCACTATGTTGTGAACAGTCTACACTGTAAATCCATTGACCGATCTTTACCAAACTTCGTATACAGTTAGTATATGGCAAGGTCTAGCAGCCTATTTATTTTTAGGGTCTTAGGTCAATGGTCAAGGTCAAAATTGGACTTCGAATATTTTCGGCTGTAACAACCTTGGTAACACTCTACACTGTACATCCTTCGACCAAACAGTTAGTATATGGCAAGGTATAGAAGCCTATCTTTGTTCTAGTTCATAGGGTAAAAGTCAAGGTCAAAATTGGATTCAGATGTTTTGAGATTATAGCGATATCTGAGATCAGTGTCCGAGTTCCTGTCGGTGCAATACCAATTCTCAATTTACAATAGTCAAACTCACTCTATAGTACTTTGGTTGTTTAGATAGTACTACGAACTGTGTTGTATAACTGAAGTGTTGAATGACTTTTAACAAATAACAACTAACTAGCATCACAATCGGAGTATGCCTTGTTATATAAGTAAATTTAATTTAACAAATGATGATTTTCTCTTATATAAATTCAGATAAGCAACATTCTGCTTAAATTTGTTATAATCAACATGTTAAGGTGTGTTTTTGTCAAATCAAACATTCAGATCTGCATTATTCTGCATTCACGACAGCTGGGATAAATAGATAACAACCTGTTCAGGTGTTTTTGTCAAATAAATTATTCATATCTGCAATATTGTGCATGTATGACAGCTGGGATAAATAGATAACGATGCACGTCGATGTGTCATGCAATACAAAAACCGACCGACAGAGGTTTTCAATCAATACCGATTTCATTTATATTTTATACTTAAGTTGGCTTTTAACATTTCTTTCAAACTTACTCTGAGGAAGAATGTAAAACTGCATGGACAAGGGTGATCCTGACCAGACTGAACAAATGCATAAGCTTATCAGGATTCATTAGTCACATATTCCTGAAGATAATAGTACAATATATATATAATATAGCATAACTCTACAATAATGTCCTATGGCATGTACCAAGTAACATCTTGATTTGAATGCAGAATAAATAACAACCACCAGGCAGATCTTTCATTATGTTGGCATCATGTACACAGTGTACACCACCGCTGCATGGCGGCATTACATTGTATTGAAAAGAAAAAAATACCTTTTATATACATTTACAGACAGTCAATTGCCTAGAATGAAGAATGGATTGAAAATTGCTAGAACAAACTCATAGTAAAAACTACATGTTATCACCGTATTAACAGAAGTATCGTTGAAAGTACAATTATCCAACACGAATCACAGGATAAAGCATAAACCTAAGAACTGCTCAAGATCCTTTCATCAAACTGCGTTTTCCCCATGGTTTAGAAAATATCTAAATTTCAGGATTCTTCTTGTCATCTAATACAAACCATTTTGATATAAGATTCATTTCTCCATGATCTAATTCCATGTCAAACTCTAGATAGCCACTGCATTAGCAGTATCACTGGTTATACTATCACTTTATGGTTTTTGCACCTGACTGATGCATGTAAATCCTCTGAGGATGAAACACGCATCTCAAACAGATTATGCATATTATATATCTTCTATTATAAATGCAGATTGATGTAGTACATGTATAATGAAACAAACATATTTCCAGGTCAGCCTCCTGCAAGTGCAACAACCGTTGAGAAATCATTTCATGATCAATTTTTCTTACAAATCACGTAAGCAATATAGTACTAACAGCACTATTTAACTGGAGTCGGTATGTTGTGTACATAATGTATTGAGCTGTTTTCTACTGTCTATTATTGAATAATAATGACACAAAACAATATGTTTTGTATCCGAAATTTCAACCGAATCACACGGTTTTATTTCATAAACTTTTGTTTTTCTATGACTATAAGTTCAACACCTTATTGAGGGCTATAAATTATTCAATTTACTTTTCGCAAATGCAGATAAACTTTTTTCATACAGTCTTGTATAACATCATAGCAGCGTTAATATATATTTAGGTATTTAAATTGAAAGTTGATGGCAATGAATAGGTAAACACACAAATTTCACATAATTAATTAACCCCCCCCCCCCCCCCCCCCCCCCCCACACACACACACACACACAAAAGAACGAAAATGCGTATGTGTCAATGGTAAAAACCATTTCAAGTCAACCTCAGAAACATATTTTCAATTCTTAAACATAAATGGATCATTGAAAGGGGAAATATTCACAAATAACGAAAACAATAAATAGTACTAATCTTACACGCTCGTGTTTGTTGGATGTTTTGATTAAATAATAAATTCTTCCAATAAATGGGGCAGATTAACCGGCTTGTAACAGTATTATTATATATGACGTCGCTCTTCATTTCATCCCTCGGTGAACCTTATGTTTATAAACCAAATCAAACTCTGAGTAAACATGTAATTTTACTTCAACGTCACTCACACTCAAATGACGTCAAACTTTGAGTGATGATTACGTCATTTCTTATGCTATGTCACTATCACCGGTTTCCTCATGGGCGGCCAAGTTGTATACCATCGCGCGTGCTACACTGCTCTCACAACATATGTATATATATATAGACAAACTGACATCATTATGCAAATAAAGAACTATTTTTTCCATAGAAAAACGCCTTTTAAATGCTTTTTCTTAACTTTAAATTAATTTAAGGTAAGGCCACCCTAATTGGTACTATTAAGAACCTTAATACTAATACTCCTAATCTTTACTGGGTCACAAGTGACATCTAAATTTGTAATATGAAAACATTTCACCGTCCAGTTTTGGAAATATTTGATATTTTCACCTTGCTGTATTGGTTTTCAAAAAAGTATACACATCACAGTACAACATCTAGTGTATTTTATTAAAAATATATATATATTTATGTTTGCACATGTCTTTCTATACAGAAGAAACACTGTAACAAAAAATAATAATACTTTTGAAACAATAAGCATGTTTAAAAAAACAAAAAAACATCTGTGTGTCGAAAAATTCTTTTTTTTCAGTAAATGATTATAATTCTAAAACTTCCAAGTACCAAAAACATAAATCACGATATGTGTACCCCATTAAATTTGGTATCAATATCTTTCTCATTGTGTAGACAACTTGATATAAAAGAATAAAAAAGGTTTATCGTCTTGTTTTCATTTTATAGCTTTGAAAGTAAAGGTACCCACAAAAATAAAAAACATGCGGTGAACAGATTTTGTTATAGATCATTCTCTACAATACTACTGCATCATCAGTTTTTATAAGAATAAGGCTTCTAAGCTATGAAAACAATATAACTGATGATGTACATGAGTATCTGCTTGTCTATACTATCTTTCGTTATAATTTTGTTGTCATAAAACTTGTATTTTTACGACTTTCTCAGAAAAAAGTTTTTTTCCGAAATACGTAAATCATACATGTATTATCATTGTATGCCACAGTTCATAATAAACTATTAGGTTCCATCCCTACAAGTAACACTAAGGCATAGGAAGATTGTATGAACATGTCACAATCTTTGATTATGAAAATTTACTGTGAAATTGGAAACTCTTATTGCAAAATATTGTAAAATAGTAACACCTTTTCTTGTGGGTTCATTCAGAGAGAACAGAATACAAGGTCCACTGTTCATTTCCAAAAGCAAACAAAATAAAATATAAATTCACCACTGGTATGCCCTTATTCTAAACAATTATTTTCAAAGCTTGTATCTGTAAGTTGGTGACTTATTTTTTTTGAATATTTTCAAAATATGATGCAAGCTTTGGTATGACAGATTCTAGGACTCTTTTAGTGCTCGTAACTCTAGGTAATCCTTCACAGGTTTTCATAGTAAACACTTTTATTAATCCATCTTCTCCTTTACGAGTGAATATTGTCCGCAGGTGTTCAAAATTTAGACCAGACCTTGCAATGTTTTCTGCAGTTGAAGATTTCATCATACCACCTGAAACGAGTACTGAAAGTGACGGGACATTTTTCCGTTTTTCTTTGTTTGAGACCATACCATGTTTGACATCTTTCAGTGTGAAGCTTTTTTTGATAAGACAGTTATGATCACATACTATCAAGTGAGACAAAAGATCAGAAAAAATGTTAACATCATCAATAGCATTATGTGCATCATATTCCTTTGAAAGAATGCTTCGTGCAAGGTCCTCTTGCTTATATGAAGATTATTTGGGCACATAGCTTTGAAAGTTGGTAAAGAATCCACAAGCCCAGTTACGTTAGAAATAATTTTGTCTACTAAGAAACAACTAATACACGCTGAAACCAACACTGGAAAATCAAAGCGTCTTCCATTATGAGCAACTAAGAAAACGTTGTCAAATTTACTCAGCCAGGAGGAAAACTCATTCACGGCTGTTTTTAAAGTCACTGTTTGTACTGGAACACCATTTACAATCATGCTTTCGTCATCCACCATAGTTATTCTGGCCACTCTTTCCGCTGAGGCACTTATTGGAATTCTTGGAATAATGTATCTGTTAAAGGTGGCTGCAGTTGAAATTTCCTTTGCAGCTAACTGTGTGATATGTGGATATTGGTCACATCGGACTGTAAAAAGTAACCACAATATTTTTCAATGAACATAAACAAACAAGACAGCCATAAGAATACTATGCTTTGCTGGGAGGTATTTGACTATGACAATAACTCACTTTCTCCTGGAAACATCCACTCCAAAAATTGTTGATTATCCAATCTCATTGATAGTATGATAGTATGAAACAGAACTAAAAAAAATGCTTAATGGCTACTATACTAGATCAATGGCTATTTCGTAATTACATGGTACAACTTTTAAAATACAATCTGCAAATATCTTCTTAAGGGGTTCTTAATAATACAATTTGTCTAAACAATTACTCACTGAGATCAGTTGTTTCAAGATCAAAAGCCACATATTTTGGTTGACCATTAGGAGTGACAGGCTTGAATATTCCACGTGCTACTGAGTCTGGGATTTTACTTATATCCACTTCCGCGTCATGTCCAATGCCTACAGTGAAAAGGTAAAATATTGATATTGAACTCAAATTGAGACTCAAATTTCATGTTGGTGTTCACAAAAAATCTCAATCTCAAAATCAGTCTCAAACTCAATGAGTTGAGTTCATAAATTGAGATTGCTATATATAGCAGTCTCAAATTTTGTCTCAAACTCAATATGGCCGACAACTATATTGAGCGTTTGCAGCGTCTGCAACGTTTTTACAGGTTTCGTCAGCAGCGGGTGCCCCGCCTGTTTAGAGATAGGGCGAATCCTTTGGAGATGTTGTCCAGAGTGGAAATTCGGGAAAGGTATCGGTTTTTTCCGGAGACGATTGTAATGATCGTAGCATCAGTATTTCCTGCCCTTGATAATGATTGTTTTGTTAACAGCACTTTAAAATAGATCTATAAGCTGATTGAAATTGATGAAGTGTAAGCTGCAAAACGTTCACCATCATTGCCAAGAGTATCAGGACATAAATACGGGTGAAGCATAATACCGAAGTAAATACTTGCTTAGAACCCTGACGTCCCCAATCATGTTCAGGTGAAATAGCTCAACAGCATAACAGCACTTTTATTTATGTTTGTAAGCTGAGTGAATAAAGTGCTAGCTGCAAAACGTTCACCATCATTGCCAAGAGTATTAGGACATACACAGGTGAAGCAGAATCTCAAAAAAAATGCTTGCTTAGAACCACGTCGTTCCAAATCACTAACAGGTGATAGCTCAACAGCTAAAAGCACTTTAATATATATTTGTTAGCTTTATGAAAATTTGAGATTGAGTTAGAGATTGAGTTTGAGTTGGTTCGTGATATTGGGGCCAGACCTTCAAACCTGACTTGACAGATTCCTGAAAGGTCTGACTAAAATCCTTTCTTGTCAGCCCAAAATGTCTTGACACAACAGATAAAATTGCAAATCAGCACTAGAAATTTCATTCATTTTGTTATCCCCCGCTTATGAAATAGGGAGGGGGATATTGAAATGGCGTTGTCCGTCCGTCACCTGCATTTTCTCAGTAACTAGCTGGTAGAATTTCATGAAACTTAAAATAAATATGAACCACTATACTGGGATGATGCCCGTCCAATTTTGTTTTTGATTAGTCAATTTTCCTTGGAGTTATTGCCCTTGATTTTTTGAAAAACCTACGTTTTCAGCCATTTCTCAGTAACTAGCGGGTAGAATTTCATGAAACTTAAAATAAATATGAACCACTATACTGGGATGATAGAGTTATTTCCCTTGATTTATTAAAAAATCATCGTTCGCAGCCGTTTCTCAGTAACTAGCGGCTAGAATTTGATGAAACTTGAATGTAATATTAACCAACTTCCTGCCATTATTCCCCTCCAACTCTTTTTTTGATTCCTTAATTTTTTTTAGAGTTACTGCCCCTGATTTATTAAAAAATCCACGCCTACAGTTATTTCTCAGTAACTAGCTGCTAGAATTTGATGAAACTTGAATGTGATATGAACCAACATCCTGCAATGAACTTCTGAATAAATATGGTATCAAATAATTTACATTTATTATAACACTGTCTGATACATAATTATCCATGCATTTTAGCTCCACTTTAAGAAGAGTAAAGATATATATTGTATTTGTGTCACTGTTGGTTTAAGAAGCAAAACCTAGTATTCACATTTTTCCTGTGTTATTTAAGAAATAACAAATGACACCCCTTTAGTTTTGTAATATTGATTATTAACCCTTTCACCACATAAATACTCTGTTGAAAATAGTGCAGTTCCAGATAAGACGCCGCTTTTAAAGGTGGCGTCTTATCTTGGACTGCACTATTTTGCAATAATTGATGTTCCCGAGTAAGCAGTTTCGGAAAATACAGTTTTATTTAATCGTCCCTCTTGATTTATTTCGTTAAAATATTTTATCATAAAGTAATCCCAGTCGATATTTTATAATTTGGCGCGGAACTGGATAAACCAGTGTCATAACTTTATTCTTTCCCCTTGATCTTGTGCGAAGAAGTTGAAATTTAAAGGTCAATTGCACATTAAACATAAAGACCTTCATGCACAAACAAGCCATCAATTACAAACAAGCCATCGTTGGCGGGGGATATCTTTTCACTGAAAATGCTTGTTTAAACACTGGTTTGTCTAACCTTTTCCCACATACACGAAATCTGCAGCAGACAAGATTAAAAATGTCTACTAAAAATAAATGGAAAATCTCTTATAATTTAAGGTATAATTACTGATAAAAGTGGATTGCTGTTAATAAATCAAAATGACCAAGAACTAATCTTTTCAAATCAAACTTCCGATGTTGGAAATTGTTTAGTCTGACAGAAATATTTGGTCAGTCAGACCAAATGTCTGACAGGAGTCTCACGAGTTTCGTGAAGTCTGCAGATGAGTCTTGAGTTTACTTTAGTTTATAAAAAAAAAAGGGTATTTGACCCCCTTATATTTTTTAAACTCGTACCTCATTTCTTTCTGGAAAGCATCATGGGCAGCATTGGATGCAGACTGCTTAGCCACAGACTCAACAAAGGTTCCTGCCCGCCTTTCTATGGATTGTAGATTCTTCTTTGAAATCGGTTTCATGTTGAGAGAGGATAACATGTTATTCACCTTCGTTGAGCCACCAACACTGTCTATCATAGCTACAGAATACAAGTTGAAAAGAGTTTGAGTCATCGTGTCGTGCTACCAAGTAAAACAAGAGGCACAATTGTTTAACCTTTATCCAGTACTTGCGGTTAAAAGCTGAAAGGTGCAACGACCAAAGTCAAAACTTGTTTCGGATTAATCTGATTTGATAATAACTATTAAAATTATGTAAAATGTGTGTGATATATGTTCACGCACTCGCACTTGTAAATAAAACTAGAATCATTGAATAAGTTGTGCTAATCTTTCCTTTTTTATTTGTGTTTATAAAAATATTTATATATAATGACATCACCATTGAATAAATCCATGATTATAATGTTTTATACTCAACTTTAATTTACATTTTACTACAACTAATATTTATTTCTTGTATAATACTCTGAAAAGCAGATTGTGATTGATATAAATATGTGAATTTTTTAATTAAAAACAGTTTCTCCTTTTCCCACAAAGGTTTCAAATGGTAAATTTCTATTTCTTATTGACTACAATAAACCTTAACTACAAATTTGATGACTAATGAAATTTCATACACAACAATAGATTAAAAATGTTATAAATATATGAATTTGCTAATAACGAGCAATTCTCCTTTTCCAACAATGATTTCAAAAGTCTGCAAGTGGTAAATATCTACTAATGTGCAATGTGTATTTCAAACAAATCCTCTATCTTATATGTAACTTACCAACTCCAAGCTTTGTATTGGCTGAAAAGCATGGCATCCCCTTCTTGCTTACTCTGTGTGTCTTCCCATATGTCACACGATTTACATACATGTAATCGACGTTCTGACATCTGACATACAGGTAGCCGCTTAGTCCCTTTCGCAACTCTCCAACAACAGAATAGCTGGTTAGCGGAACTGGCCCAAGACGACACTTTTGGCAATAGGCTAGATTGTCTAAAAGGACACCCAATTCAATAATGCGACGACCCACTCTCCACCCACTCCGATTAACACTTTTCGGTAGCTTCAAATGTAAGTCCGAGAGGCAATTGTCTACACAGCAGTCGGTTCCTTCGCAAACTAAATGTCCATTGTATGAATGATCTAGAATTACACTTTCAGATGCCTTAGTTTTCTTGCGAGAGGCAGATTTGACTTTGCGAAATTGTCCGCGACCGTTTCGCGTTGCCATGTTTGTGTATTCCGGAAATGGAATCGATTTCCGGTTTTCGGTTAACAGTATTACCTATTGCGACACACGAGGAACCATCAAAGGTTTACGAAATCTTACGATTGTAATCGGAAATGCACCGGAACTACCCGAGAATCGGCGAAATAACTCGAAATTACCAGAAAATTCACAACGTCATTAGGGGGGCCTTACCTTAATAAAATAAATAGCATGTAAGTGTAGACATTCAATCCTCGTGTCCTCTGGTTTGGCGGAAACTCGGCAGAGCCCCTATACCGCCTAAACCAGTTGACACTTGGGTATAAATTTCTCCACTGCATTCATGTACACTACAGCATATGCATTTTGGAAGACAGTGGTGCAGAGGTAGAGCGTCGGCCTCTCGTATCAAAGGTCCCTGGTTCGAGTCCCGTGATGAGCGGGTCCTGACTTTGGGATTTTTCCACACAAACGGCGCGAGTACTGGTTAAGTCTCCAGGAAGCAGACATCGAGAGTGATTAATCTAAGCCAAAGGCTTGTTTCGCAATCGATGTAAAATAAATAAGTTTAAACTAAACAGCATATGATGGATTCTTATAATGTAGCTATGCAGTGTGTGGACAGAGAGAGTAACACTTCTAACTATGCATTGTGAGGACAAAGAGAGTGCAGTTCCCTGCGTATTCAAGGGACATGTGAAATGACCCCACAGCGTCTTTTGCAAGTATTTATTTTATCTCTCCTCGTTCTGTTTTTATGCCCCCGGAATCTAGATGTTGGCATGTCTGTTTGTATGTCTGTTTGTCTATGGCATAACACTTTAACATTGATAATAATTTTTGCACCGTAAGAGGTAGGGCTTTCATATTTAACATGTGTATTAATTGTGACAAGACCTTTCCGTCAGTACCATTATTTTTACCTTGGTGAGTTTCAGACAAAGCTGCCATCTGGGTTCATAGTTATTTATTGAACGCAGCTTTGTTTTTGTCGTGAATTTCAGAGCTCCTGATTCCGGGACTGGTCTACAAAACAATCGCAACAAAGGCAGAGTTCGACACTCGCTTGAAAATCAAAGTGGTCAATACTTCAAATATAAGCCGGTCCCATTCAACTCATTCAACTCGGAAGTCCTACAATACATAATGTTTATGTGTGTATATTTTGATTAGCCTTTAAACAATTACAAAATGTATTCTGCTCCCACTCGGGTATCTTTTTCTGTTGTAGACTTCATTTGTTGTGGATGAGAATATGCTCAAAAATGTATGTCTATATCCAAAATTCAGTCATGTCAATGAGACTGACAAGCTTGAAACTCAGTCCGCAGTAATTCCAGTCAGTCTCGGATTGGACACGAGAGCGAGTTTCGAACCCTTAGACGGTTGTGCTTTGTGAGGACAAAGAGAGTATTATGTAGCTATACAGCGTGGGAACGGAACATTAGGTAACATTCCTAAATACACATTGTGAGGACAAAGAGAGTATTGTGTAACTATACAAAGTGGGGACAGAGAGAGTAACACTCCTAAATATGCTTTGTGAGGACAAAGAGAGTATTATGTAGCTATACAGCGTCGGAACGGAGGAGTAACATTCCTAAATACACATTGTGAGGACAAAGAGAGTATTATGTAGCTATACAGAGTGGGGACGGAGAGAGTAATACTCCTAAATATGCTTTGTGAGGACAAAGAGAGTACAGCAAGTCTTCGCGCATTCAAGGGACAAGTGAGATTATTTTGTGAAATGACCCCACAGCTTCGTTTGCAAGTATTTATTTTATCTCTCTTCGTTCTGTCATTTGATTGGAGAGATTGGCTTTATATGGTGTTTTTAAAGGCAAATTTGATATTTTCTGTCTGCTTGTCAGTGGTTATACTAGTCCCCACAACCCGGTCTAAGGCGGATCCGTAAATGTGGGGACAAAATGTTAGAGAGAGAGAGGGGGGAGACAGAGACAGAGAGAGACAGACAGAAAAAGATGGAGATTAAGAGAGAAAGAAAAGATGGAGAGAGATACAGACAGAGGGACAGACAGTACATAAATTAATTTAATCGATTCATCAGCCGAACTTATTTATACCTCGAACAAATTTGTTTGTCACTATACGGACTAGATGTGATGTATATGCAGTAGATATTTAAATAAGCATTGCAGAAAAGGCAGGTATAACTAAACTCGCGCACATTCAACGTGTTCTACAAATTTTTCAAATCCCTAGCAAACTAAATGGTTTTGTACGTTGCAAGTTGTACAGATAAACGATCTTAAGAATGGTTTATCAGGAGGTTAGATTGACACGCGGATTTCATGTCACATGTTTCATATTTTGAGTAGTTTGACTTTAGATTAAACGATCTCTAACGACTTCATACGGAATTCGTCGAGCCCTCGGTGGTGTAGTGTTGAAAGTGCCCGTCTCAAGAGGTGGAGCCAAGGTTCGACTTTAAGTCGGACATATGAACAACTTTACCTTGGCGCTCAGAGTTGTGGGAATAGCTATACTGGTTTCAGGATAGCAAAAACACCAGTACTTGTAACCTAGCTAGAAAGTCCGTGATATGCCTGCATTTATGTGAAAAGAGAGGGTAATAAACATTAAAAGAAACATATTATTTATGACGTTGATCCACTTAGTGCGGTATACGTGCAAATATATGGTAATTTTGGTTGGTAAATACTTAGAAATGTGTCTGTCTGATCGCTTAACAGATAATGCACGTACGCCAAGTCAGGCGTATTGGGTTCTGGATACATATGCTTTTACTGTATAGGCCTTTTAAAAGCTGAAATGTTAGCCCTACATGTTTCACTACCATACATAATATGTGTTGGAGGAGATGCAACAAGATACTCCTTTTAGTCGGGCACTCAAATACAATCTTTATTGCACATGGACTAAGCATAAAACGTTGTTGGTCTATTACATGTATTTTAAGAAGTAATACGCTAATAAATAGGCATGCTCATTGCTGAATCCCACTTGATTTCACGTGTGATTTTCGCTAAGATTAGCTTTCACTTAACGTTTTTCTCCTACAAACAACATTGAATTGCTCATCTATGACTATAATAATTGCAAAATACGCAAAATCTAGTGCGCACAAAATTTATATCACTATCCCATATGACGACGCGTTTTGACACAGACGAATTTTGCCACAATGTTTTCAACTCTTTGCAATTAATATATTTTCATTTGTAGCGCAATGTAGATCAAGATTAGATTGTACGGGCTTAACAATGTTTATAATAATTGCAAAATTCACAAAGAAGATTAAGTAACCCTTTCCCAACTGTATACTTCTTTGTACGCAAACGATTTTTGAAAACAAATAGTGGCAATAATGAGCAATTTCTCATTTCGCCACAATGGTTTTTTTAAACTCTATGTAAGAAACATGTTTTCCTTTATAGAAAAATACAGATCAAGATTAGAATGAATAGGCTGATCTATGTATAGCATAACTGAACATTCATAAAATATAGTTGCACATCAAGATAAGATTAAACATTCTTTTCTCACATGCAGACGACCTTCGAAAATATTGCGGTTAAAGGAGGAATTGCTCATAATAAGTATTTTTTCTTCTATTTCCACAATGATTTCTAACTCTATATTATACATATGATTGTATTTATAGAACAATGTATATCAAGATTAGACAGGTTGATCCTTCACTATGATAATTGAAAAACGTTGAAATGCGTGCCCATGCTGATCTAGGTCTATGATATTTTAACAATTTATAAAAGGTTATGCACACCAAGATAAGATTAAACAAGAAATATGTGAGCTACTGCTCACTAGTGATACCCCCGCTCATGTTTTGAAAGACATATGTGATGGTGGGGTAAAGGGCCATAACTCCGTGAAAAATCATCCAACCGGAACGCAAACACGATATGCGCATCTACACTTGGTGGTGATCCTTCCTATGAAGTTTCATAAAATTCCAAAAAGCGGTTGCAGAGAAATAGCCCGGAAATGAATTTAGTCATACATAGCCTGATGGTGGAGTAAAGGGCCATAACTCCGTGAAAAATAATCCAACCGGAACGCAAACACGATATGCGCATCTACACTTGGTGGTGATCCTTCCTATGAAGTTTCATAAAATTCCAAAAAGCGGTTGCAGAGAAATAGCCCGGAAATGAATTTAGTCATACATAGCCTGATGGTGGGGTAAAGGGCCATAACTCCGTGAAAAATAATCCAACCGGAACGCAAACACGATATGCGCATCTACACTTGGTGGTGATCCTTCCTATAAAGTTTCATCAAATTCCAAAAAGCGGTTGCAGAGAAATAGCCCGGAAATGAATTTAGTCATACATAGGGGTAAAGGGCCATAACTCCGTGAAAAATAATCCAACCGGAACGCAAACACGATATGCGCATCTACACTTGGTGGTGATCCTTCCTATAAAGTTTCATCAAATTCCAAAAAGCGGTTGCAGAGAAATAGCCCGGAAATGAATTTAGTCATACATAGGGGTAAAGGGCCATAACTCCGTGAAAAATAATCCAACCGGAACGCAAACACGATATGCGCATCTACACTTGGTGGTGATCCTTCCTATGAAGTTTCATCAAATTCCAAAAAGCGGTTGCAGAGAAATAGCCCGGAAACGAAAGTGTTACGGACGAACGGACGGAAGGACGGACATGGGTAAAACAGTATACCCCCCCTTTCCTTCGGAACCGGGGGTATAATTACCTTTTCCACATAGGGACGAATTCTGACGCAGATGTCTTTTAAAAACATAATGAAAAAAAGATATTGTTCATAATGAGAAATGTCTCGCTTTGCCAATGTTTTCTTACTCTATGTACTCTAGGCAGAACAAAAGTTGACAGGCTGTCCTTGACTATGATAATTGAAAAACGTTGAAAATCACGCCCATGCTGATCTATGTCTATGGTGATAACTGCATTCTAGCGAATCCCAACAAGCCGGTAGGCATATTTTGCCAACTTCCGGCTCGAGATCGGAAACTCGAGATCGGAAGTCTATGAGATGGTACAATAAAATTGCTATCAAATACTACCACTGAAGCGCTAGGGGCGATTAAAGAAAAAAACGACTGTAAAAAGACCCTATCTTTCAAGGTTACCATTTAGAAGCAAAGGCCTAAATCAAAAATCGTTACTGATACGTTTTTTCTAAATATCTCGAAGTATCTATAACCGAAGTTTCAGCTCTCCACATTCAAAACTGTAGGAGGAGATAGGAAAATGGTTTGTGTTCTTAAAATGCAGTTTTTCGCTAGCTGCATAGTAACGGCTATCTATGAAAGGCTACAATTTGGAAACAAAGGCAGACATCAAAAATCGTTATAGATACGTTTTTTTAAATATATCGAAGTATTGTTGACCGAAGTTCCATCTATCCACATTAAAATTTGTAGAAGAAAATAGAACAAGAGGCCCATGAGGGCCTATGCTCTACTGGTATGGTTCTTTGGTCATTTTCAATCCAGAGCATGTATGTCTGGTGAAGATCGGATAGTAAATGGAGGCTCTTTTGTGTTCACAAGCTGTATTATAGCAATTTTGACAATTTCAAGGGCCATAATCCAGTCTTGCATTGGCGGATGTGGCTGGTTTGCGAAAGGAACCGAGCTCCCCAATATTCAACTACTATCTAAGTTTGGTGAAGATAGGATAGTAAATCGAGGCTCTATTGTGTTCACAAGCTGTATTATAGCAATTTTGACAATTTCAAGGGCCATAATCCAGTCATGCAAAGGCACATCTGGCTGGTTTTCAAAAGGAACCAAGCTCTTATCAATATTTAACTACTATCTAAGTTTGGTGAAGATCAGATAGTAAATGGAGCCTCTATTGTGTTCACAAGCTCTATTATAGCAATTTTGACAATTTCAAGGGTCATAATCCAGTCTTGCATAGGCGGATCTGGTTGCTTTGCGAAAGGAACCGAACTTTCATCAATATTTAACTACCATCTAAGTTTGGTGAAGATTGAATAGTAAATGGAGGCTCTATTGTGTTCACAAGCTGTATTATAGCAATTTTGACAATTTCAAGGGCCATAATCCTGTCATGCAAAGGCACATCTGGCTGGATTTCCAAAGGAACCGAGCTCTCATAAATATTTAAATATTATCTGAGTTTGGTGAAGATTAGTTAGTAAATGGAGCCTCTATAGTGTTCACAAGCTCAATTATAGCAATTCTGAAAATTTCAAGGGCCATAATCCAGTCTTGCATGGCCGGATCTGGCTGGTTTGCAAAAGGAACCAAGCTCTCATGGATACCTAACAACTGTGTAAGTTTGGTGAAGATCGGATATTAAATGGAGCCTCTATTGTGTTCACAAGCTCTATTATAGCAATTTTGACAATTCCAAGGGCCATAATCCAGTCTTGCATGGGCGGATCTGGCTGGTTTGCGAAAGGAACAGAGCTCTTATGGATATCTAACTACTGTATAAGTTTGATTGAGATACAATCAAAACTGAAGACTATCGCGTTCACAAGCAATTGTTTACGGACGGACGCACGGACGACGGACACCACACTACGGCATAAGCTCTTCTGGCCTTTGGCCAGTAGAGCTAAAAATGGTTTAGGTTCTAAAAACGCGTTTTTTTCGGCTAGCTGCATAGCAACGGCTATGTTTGAAAAGCTACCATTTGACAAAAGCCTAAATCAAAAATCGTTATTCATAGGTTTTTTCTAAATATCTCGAAGAATTTTTAATCGAAGATTCAGCTCTCCACATCAAAAACTGTAGAAGAAGATAGAAAAATGGTTTGGTTTCTTAAAACGCGTTTTTTTGGCTAGCTACATAGCTAAGGCTATCTTTGAAAGGATATTATTTGAAAAAAAAGGGCCTAAATTAAAAATCGTAACGGATACGTTTTTATGCCCCCGGAATCACCGAATCGGTGGGCATCTAGTTTTTGGCCTGTCTGCACGTCTGCACGAAAAAAACCTTTAACATTACCAAAATGTTTGACCTTGCGACCTTGACCTTTGACCTAGATGTTGCCATTCTCGAAAAAAACCTTTAACCTTGGCCATTACTTTTGAACCATAACAGGTACGGCTACCATATTTCACATGTGTATTCCTTGTGACATGACCTTTCTGTCAGTACCACAATTTTTGACCTTGACCTTTGACCTAGATGTTGCCATTCGGGGGCATCAGTGTTTCACAAACACATCTTGTTTCTAAATATCTCGGAAGTTTTCTATAACCGAAGTTTCAGCTCTCCACATTCAAAACTGTAGGAGAAGATAGAAAAATGTTTTTTGTTCTTAAAACGCGGTTTATTGCTAGCTGCATAGCAACGAAGCTCAAACGCCCATACCATGAGGTCGTTTGGCACCTGTTCACTAAGTTTCATTTGAATCGGCCGGTCCATTTGGGCTGTGAAGCGTCGCTAAAAAAGACCTGGACAGACAAACGGAAACGCCTGACAATAAGGGATACCTAGCGAATCCCAACAAGCCTTTGCATATATATATGAAGAACTAGTGTGATAGGGTCACTATTGTTTTATCACCATGCCAAGACGCATCCGTCTACACCCAACCGTTTCGCTTTGGTATATTTTGCAAACTTCCGGCTCTAGCTCGGAAACCCGAGGTCGGAGGTAAATCACGTAAAAAAAACTTTGTGTAGCTCTTTAATAGCTCTATCAGATGATGCAATAAAATCACTATCGAATACTACCACTGCAGCGCTAGGGGTGATTGAAGGCAAAAACGACTGTAAATAGATACCCTTTCTTTGAAAGGCTCGCATTTGGAAACATCGGCCTACATCAAAAATCGTAACGGATACGTTTTTTCTAAATATTTCGAAGTATCTATAACCGAAGTTTCAGCTCTCCACATTCTCAAAACTGTAGGAGGAGATAGAAACATGGTTTGTGTTCTTAAAACGCGGGATTTTTGCTAGCTGCATAGAAACGGCTCTCTTTGAAAGGCTACCATTTGGAAACAAAGGCCTAAATAAAAAATCGTAACGGATACGTTTTTTCTAAATATCTAGAAGTATTTCTAACCTAAGTTTCAGCTCTGTTCATTCAAAACTGTAGAAGATAGAAACATGGTTTTGCTTCTTAAAATCCGCTTTTTTGCTAGCTGCATAGCAACGGCTACCTTTGAAAGGCTACCATTTAGAAACAAAGGCCTAAATAAAAAAATCGTAACGAATACGTTTTTTCTAAATATATCGAAGTATCTTTTACCGAAGTTTCAGCTCTGTTCATTCAGAACCGTAAGAGAAAATGGTTTGGGGTCTTAAAACCCCATTTTTTGCTAATTCTTTAACTCAAACGCGCGCACCCTGAGCCCTATGGTACCTGTACACCAAATTTTATTGGAATCGGCCCGTCGGTTTGAGCTGTGGAGCGTCGCTTTACAAACATTTGGACAGAAAAAGCGTTGTTTGTTTGCTAGCTGCATAGCAACGGTTTGTTCCTTAGCAAACGAAACTTAAACGCGAACACCCTGAACTCTTTGGCACCTGTTCACCAAGTTTCATTGGAATCGGCTCTTCGGTATGGAAAATCCTGACAATAAGGGATACCTAGCGAATCCCAAAAAACAGATTTCCTAATATGATTATCCTGTATCCTGTATTAATATATTGTATAATTTTCAATAATATAACTATTTTTTAGGGAAGAAATAAATTAAAACACCCACTTGTAGTAGGGATTAGATTTCATTAATTAAACTTGATGATTAATGTGAAGTAAAAAAAAGGTTGTCAATTTTAATTCCGCTTACTGCGTTTCAGTTTAAATATCGCAATGTGCGTTCCGACGCGCTACATCGGTAAAACGACATTTTGATTTAATAAAATTGGCTGCACATTTATTTTTGGAAATTCTGGTAACTTTGAGTAGAAATTGTGATCGTAATTATATGTAGTTCTTAATAAAATCTCTCGGGTAAATTTTAGTAAATTAAAAAGTTTCCCAGCGAAATCTTCGTTAAAAATTGGGTTTTGTTATCTGAATCGTCATAATAGATACATCGACTTTATCCTCTACAATTTGGTGTTTTTGTTGTTTGAATAACACTTAAAATGAGACAGTAATAGCGATTTCTTCTTATACAACACTGTTATTGTCACAAAAACATACTTTTTGACGTCGAAAACGATGTTATTTCAAAGGTATGATTCCACCTTCAATACGTCAAGATAAGCTGTCTAAAAGATCTAAGTTTTTAGAAAAATTTACGAGTTAGCAGTTCATCACTTGTCAATTCGTCACTCGTAACCTTACTTCACAAAGAATTTGAAGTTCGTCACTCGTCAACCGAACTTCACGGACCCAGAAAAAGTCATAGTTCGTCACTCGTCAACCTAACTTCACGGACCTACTATATTACTCCCTGCAGCAGACAACTTTTTTCCAACAATGCAAGCAACTTCCAATGTTGCCATAAAATAATTTTTAATTTTGTTTCAGTAAGTATATTTATAGAGATTTTCAATATTTATGATGCTTTCAAAGTTGTCTGCATCAGATATGAGCCGTCCCGCGAGAAACCCAACATTTTGGCTAATCCGGGCCGACAAATTCCGTCTCAGACGGATAGAGTAATGATTCATGAAACAGAACATCCACTGGAAGCGAAAAGTGTCTGTCCGGGTTAGCCGTTATTCTGTTATTGCTATTATACACATATTCATTGGAGAGGCATATTTGTATTGCACTGTCGGTAAATCCGTCCGCCACACGTGCTTTCCGATCGATTACAGAAGTTTCAAAGAGCCCAGACTCTTCAAACTTCATGGGATGGTTGGTCTTATTGAATATATGACCCCTATTGGTTTTGTCACATGGGTCATAAATGTCAAATATATTTGCCTTAAACATTTCAAGAACCCTTAGACCCAGTCTCCAAGTTTAATGGGATGATTGCTCTACTTGTGTATATGGCACTTTTGTTCGAGGGGAGGGGGGTCACAGGATCAAAGGTCAATAGTAAAGGGGTCATATAATGGTCATATAAATCAAATCTGTTTTCGCTCAATATCTCAAGTACTTTTTTATCTAGAATCTTAAAACTGCCCTGATATTTCTTTTTATGAACCAGAACGGAGACAGCAATCTTGATATTCATGGTGGTGTTCTTATAGATATGAAAATACACTCAGCTACAAACGTTGACAAGGTTAAGAATTTCTTTAGGTGGAATGTATTTTTGTAGAAATGGTACCAAAAAGTAAGCCTTTTCTCTTTGAAGTGTTCTATCGACCGCCTAATACAACAGCTTATACACCTGTCGAAAGTAAGATATCCATTACACTTGCACTGGACACCGGACTTAAGGATATAATAATTACTGTTGATTTAAAGGAATACGCTTGGCTGATGACAACTCGCTTTGAATTGAAAAATATTGACTTAAAGAACATTTATTAGTCCCCTACCGGCGTGCCGAAGGGGACTATTAGGTTTGCACTCCGTCCGTCAGTCCGTCCGTCAGTCAGTCCATCTGTCAGTCAGTCAGTCAGTCCGGCAAATCAGTTTTCCGCACTTTTTTTTTACATGCTTTGAGGTATTGAGCTGAAATTTTGTATATGCCTTTGTAATCATGTGTCACAGATCAAGTTCGCGTTTCCTGGGATTTCGTCAATTTTTTAATGAGTTATGCCCCTTTTTGGACTTAGAATATTCGTTTTCCGCATTTTTTTTCTACATGCTTTGAGGTATTGCGCTGAAATTTTGTATATGCCTCTGTAATCATGTGTCACAGATCAAGTTCGCGTTTCATGGGATTTCGTCAATTTTTTTATGAGTTATGCCCCTTTTTGGACTTAGAATATTCGTTTTCCGCATTTTTTTTCTACATGCTTTGAGGTATTGAGCTGAAATTGTGTATATGCCTCTGTAATCATGTGTCACAGATCAAGTTCACGTTTCATGGGATTTCGTCAATTTTTTTATGAGTTATGCCCCTTTTTGGACTTAGTGCAAACCGGTAGGGGACTATGGTATTGCTTGCAATCCAGTTACTTGTTTACTATGCATTTCATTAACATACACATACTAATGAAGATATTACTATTTGAAGATGACTATTTGTGCTGATCGGTGCGCAGCAAGAGCGCGGCCATTGTTTACATATCGCAATGTCTCGAGACATTCTGAAAAGAATCGTGACGTCATTTACACACTTTGTCCCAAACAAAACATACAAGTAAAGTTAGCGAATGAACGCCTGCGGTACTATAAAGGGAATACAAAATATACTTTTTCGTAAGAAAATTAACCCCGGAAGTTTACAAACCTAAACTTCAATTATTCAAAATGAAATTCCAAGCATTACATCATATTATTACAAGATCTATATAAGGTTTTATAGTAAATAGTATCCAACCATAGTAGGTGGATAGAAAACACGAACTTGACTCGTGTAATATATATCAGCCAATTAAATATATGTGTGTTAACATTTATTTATACAATAATTTCATTCGTTTATATATTTGACAGTTGTTTGTTATGATTTCGCAGCTCGTTAGACATAATGAACCGTCGTGTTTGTACAACAATCAAAGGTCATAGAAACAATCAAATGTCCGATAGTGGTCGCGACGCTACTGTAATAGGATCAGTCTTTTGTAAACAAGTTCAGAATTATATTTGAAAGCAGTCAACATCACTTGCAGGGCCTTGTGAATACAAACGTTAACTCTGCTGTACGTGAAATTACCCAAATGTATCATAAAGCGGCGTCGCATATGCGCGCACGAAGTTCAACTATTAATACCTTTCAGTCACGCCTAAGTCAACCTACATGGTGGGACGACGAATGTGATACATTAAAACAATTGTAAATATATGGCGTTGCGTAAGTTTAGAACAACAAATGAGTATAGTGACTTGGAATTTTACAAAAGAAGAAAAGTTATTTTTAAAGCTAACATACATCGCAAGAAAGTATCCTTTCAATATAACGAAAGAAGAAGATTAGTCGAAAATAGTAAAAATGTAAATTTATTATGGAAAACTCTAAAATATAATAGACCAAAACTAATTAGAACCGGTACTAATATTTCTGAGAATGAATGGTTCACCTACTTCAGTAACTTATTGTTTGATGAAACTGCTGATCCAATCAATATTGAAAATAATAACTATGAAGACGAATTCTTAAATGCAGAAATCACTATTGATGAAGTATTAAGATCCATATCTAAATTGCCAGTAGGAAAAAGCCCTGGAAATGACGGTGTAAGCTCCGAGTTCTACAAATGTACGAGTGATATTCTAGGTCTATTATTATGCAATTTGTTTAATAGCATTCTTTCCACTGGTAATTTTCCTATTTCCTGGGGAGAAAGTATCATATGTCCAATTTATAAGTCGGGAAGGCAAAATGACCCAAAAAACTTCAGAGGTATATCTTTAACAACTACACTGTATAAGGTTTTCTCAAAAATTACTAATACACGCTTGTATACGTGGGCGGAAGAAAATGATAAAACTGAAGAGTCACAAGCCGGGTTTAGACATGGCTATTCATGCATTGACAATGTTTTTTGTCTACAAGCTATGGCACAAAAATATTTATCTAAGGGTGGGGGTCGTTTCTATTGCCTGTATGTAGATTTCCGCAAAGCCTTTGATATGATTAATCATAAAAAGCTATTTGAAAGTCTAAAGGCTAAAGGTGTAAGTGGAAAAATTCTTATTATGCTAGCTAAAATGTATCAAACCCTTAACTCTTGCGTAAGAACATCCACTGGTACGGTAACTGGATATTTCCCTTGCAACATTGGCACAAGACAGGGTGACATAAGTAGTCTTATAATATTTTCACTTTTCATTGATCAGTTGGCATCCTTATTGCGAGAGCAATACAATTCTGGAATCTTTATTGATAATACAATTCCCGAAATAGTCTGCCTTATGTTTGCAGATGACATTGCTAATTGTGCAGAAACTGTCATTAGGTTGCAACAACAATTGAATATTATAGACAAATTCTGTCTTTCAACTGGTATGGAATTGAATTTGGAAAAAACAGAGATAATCGTTTTTCGAAATGGAGGTCATTTAAGAGCAAATGAGAAGTGGATCTTTCGAGGTCAACCTATTAATGTAACCTCTGTGTATAAATATATGGGATTGTTAATTACACCGTATTTATCGTGGGTAACCGCACAAAAGAAACTAGCATCACAGGCCCAAAAATCTATTTATGCCATATATGGGTATCAGGAGCCATTTGGTCATTTCAATATTAAACAGCTGTTGCAGCTTTTCGATAGTATGGTTAAACCAATACTTTGCTATGGGTCACAGGTATGGGGATACAAATACTCTCCAGATATTGAAGCTATACAACTTTCATTTTGTAAACGATACTTAGGCGTTAAAGGTTCTACCAACAACAGTATTGTATTAGGAGAATGTGGTAGATTACCGCTATGTGTAACATACTATTCAAACTTTATTAAATATTGGTGTAAGTTAACACAAATGGAAGACAGTAGATATCCGAAGAGATGCTATTATATGTTAAAGTCACTTGACAACGTCAATAGAATAACTTGGGCTACATATGTAAAGAACATGTTGTTTATGTATGGTTTTGGTTTTGTTTGGGTGTCACATGAAGTCGGTGATATAAATGCTTTTATTAAGGTCTTTAAACAAAGAATAATTGACTGTCACACTCAAAATTGGCATGCATCCTTAAACGAATCTAGTAGATGTCATTACTATAAACATTTTAAAACATTATTAAACACAGAACGATATCTTATTATGGAATTACCAGTAAAGTTCAGATTGGCCATGTCACGTTTCCGCTGTTCCGAGTCATAAATTAAATGTAGAGATTGGTAGACATAATAAAGTGCCGTTTGAACTACGTAAATGTTCGTATTGCAATCAAAATTATGATTTACAAACGGTCGAGTGCGAATACCATGTATTTTTTGAGTGTGGTAAATATACAGATATACGTAACCAGTATCTACTAAACTGGTATTCATTGAATACTAATTTGCAAGGATTCTTTAATATCCTTAACTCATCAGATGAGAAGGTAATCCACAGTACAGCCGCTTATATCAACAAACTGCTATCAATGATTAATTGATCAACAGTTTGATGATATACACTTTATTTTAATAATTGTTCTGTTCAGACATGAAAAATTAAATTTTTGACACTGTAAAGGTTTTAGTAAATACGATCCAAGTCTTAATAAGCTTAAGTACTAAATGTTGTATATGATTTCACACAGGTGTGCATATTGTAATGTATATAAGATTAAGAGGGATGCAACTTAAAAATAACAAAATGTGTATTGTATATTGTGTATTTTGGGCCGGAGGCCTTTATTACGTTGAATAAATATATATCTATCTATCGATCTGCCGGCGAGTCTTTTGAGCAGACATAAATCGATCCTTCCCTACATACTCTGCAGTTGACGGTAAAGAGATTTTCCATAATTAGTCATCTACTGCGGATTTGGTGTATGTTGTGAAGGGAGAATTGAAATGGTTAATTTTGACCAAATTTCCAAAAGAATTTTTGTTGTAAAACTTTTATATTATATATTGAAGAAAAATTCTCAAACCTGCTTAAATATCCCTTTTAATTCCAAATAAAATCGTTACTTGTTTTTAGTTGAATGTATTTTGCCACAATTCATTACCTCCAAATACAAGACACGGGAAAGTTTATAAAGAATGAGAACAGCATAGCTTCGGAGGTTTTACACAAATGAGCCACGTCACACACAAATTGCAATTCGGAGGTCATATTGTGAATTGCAAATAAGATCAAATTGCATATTTGTATGGTCTGTTTTTCGTCAGGATGCGTCTGCAGAGGCTTACTGTACCGCTCAAAAGCAAAAACAATTTTCGGCCATGCCTATAAAGGCTTTCTTACACCGGCACTCCACACAACACAATCTCTATGACAGCAAATACATGTATAAATAAAGTTGTAAACGTTGTGACAAAAGGCGTAATTCACAGATTAATCGAAATTAAAAACATTGTACCGTTCTTTATTGAAAACCAATTAAAGGTCATAAAACCCAATCATATTTCCGTTAGCAATCAGACACTACTTATGGTCTACCAACAAAGCACCGCCGAGGCTTCGATGCGCTGATCAGATGCAGCAGCCGACTAGGGGTAATAAACAGCAAGTTAACTAATTAGGGGTAATAAAATAATTAATTGACCATCGTGCAAGACGTATAAAATGTTACAGCAGTCAAAAGACGTCAGTTCGTTTGAAAACATTCGATTTAGCTTTTCCTATATAATTAATTACTGCAATACTGTTACGTCTTTCACAGCCTTATGTTGAAGAACTGTCCAAAACGTCAGGTATTTGATCGACAACAGCAAAAATATTTATGTGGTGAAAAGATCTATAGGCAGGCATTTTCAAAACTAACTGGATGGTGGACATGATAACAATTAATCAGAAAAGTGACTTGTCATCAGAATCGAAAGAAATCAAACATCATTAAATACAGACATAATATTTCAGTAACTAATTTCACTAATTATGAAGTGTAAGCTAATTGATCTGATCAATTGATTGTTCTAAAACGAACTGACATCGTCTTTTGTCCGTCTGTAACATTTTACGCATTGCATGATGGTCATTTTATTATTTTATTACCCCTAATTTAATGGACATTTGATTTTTATGACCTTTAAATTCCAATAACAACAGTACAATGTGATTGACGCTTTTTGACACATTGTTTCCTTCTTAATTTCTATATGATGCCATACAGGTTGTACTGTTGTATTAAAGACATAATACACATGGGAAAGTGAACACGGCCGCCGTGACATGATTGAAAATTGTTGAAATATTGTCAAAATCTAATCAACCATAACAGTTTTGTACACAGTTTTGTCTAGATGGTTTCAAAGTTGTCTGGTGCAGATGTTTGTGCCACACCATACGAAAGGGGGAAAAACCCTTGTGAGGCAGAGATAAGACTTGTCATGAATTGTTGTCTTGGCTTTTTAGTTGTGAATCACACTGTAAGTTTCTTGGGAAGATTCATGACCAAAAAAATACCACACAAATATGCAATTTGATCTTGTTATGAAATTAACACTAGAACTATCCAAATGCGGAATTTGTGCTGACGCGGTTCATTTGAGTAAAATCCACACGCGCTATGAGGTAAGCATTTCCCATAGGCTCTCCCAAATTTCGGTGTTAAAATATGTGACCTTTTGCGTTTGTGAAATTGGACGATTTCATTTGGATTATAAGGGATTGTTATGCAGGTTTGTGAGAAATTATTTTACAATTCATTCTTTAACAAACAAATAAATCTTTTGAAAGTTTGGTAAAATATAAAAAACATGAATTTACCCTTTTATTGAACACGTCGACCATTTTCTTGTTGAAAACGCGTTTGTAGCAGACGACTTTTGAAAAACATCGTGAATAAAGGAGACATTGCTCAAAATTAGCAGTTTCTCCTTTTACCATTACGTTTTCAACTGTTTGCAATGATTATACTTTATAGAATTTCCTAATTTCTAATGTTTTTTTACACATGCCGAGGTCGTGTTTTTGTTTACCTTCCATCGCCTTTTTCTACTGATAAATTAAATTAACGGCAATTACGTTCTCAAACTTCTCTATTATCTAATTCAATAAATTAACGGCAATAACGTTCTCAAACTTCTCAAACTATCTAATTAATTAAGGAAGTTTAAATAAACATTCAAAGCAAACTGTAATCAATTATAACACGGATAAATTTATCGCCCCACTATGATGAATTAATAATCTAAAACAAACATACATGTATACAATATTTACACCATTAAACTTCAAAAAGTGGTCCTTCCTCATAATCGGCCTTTTTGGACCAGACATTTTGGGAAATTGGCCTTTCTATCTGGACCTATAATCGGCCTTTTACGCATTCGGCCATTTTTTACCTATACCTAAGATAAGATAGCGATCTGAAAATGTAGTAATCCATACAGTGATAATCGGAAGTGTGTAACTGACGTCACATGAAGTTGATTATAAGCAAAGATGGCGGCGCCCATAGGCGATCGATACCGACGTGAAAACACAAACTTTAAAAGCATATATCTTGGTAGTGCAAGCTTTTAAAAAAAAAGTTAATTACATCAAAATGATACATTACTGTAGTACTATTTAGTCACATAGTTTTAATCTGAGCAAAGCGTATTCCTTTAAACATCAATATAGTAAACCAGGCAACAGCTAAAACATACATTATGTCAGCAATATTCTCACTATAAGTGCCTATCTGAACCAACACATTCACATACCATTTGTCTTGTCATTGATGTAATCCCTCTCTCTCTCTCTCGCTCTCTCTCTCTTTCATTTGAGAAATCACTTGTAGGTTGATATGAGCCGTTCCGTGAGGAAACCAACATTGTGGACTCTGTGTAAAGCATCGACCTGGATCAGCCTTAGCATGCCGCGCAGGATAGCCCGGCATTACACTATTTATATACCTCTATCTCCCAGAGACGGAATCCCATAATGTTGGTTTTTTCGTGGGATCGCTCATATATACAGTTGAGCTACAGTACAGACGCAGTTGGGCGTCGTGCATCTTGGTGATGCTTACACTATACTGTAATGCATTTTAACAAGAAGTCTTGGTTCGAAACATATCTATTTTCTCAACATCATTTTTTATTCCTTTTTTTGGTGTTCATATATTTGAAAGCTTTCGATATAAGGATGTGTCAAGAACACATACTTCAAATCAACATAATATCTACACATATTTATACTTATAGAGGCTGTTTGGAAGATCCTAAAAACTTAAATATACATTGTATTATATATATTGAAACTGGTCCTTGTTTGGGGCAACCGAAAGAAGATCGAATGTGTAGAAGTTGTTTTGTTCATTTTGATATCAGAAATGAAGCAGACGAATTTCATGTATTTTTCAAAGGTTATAAATACAGACAAAAAAGACAATTATATTAATACATGGTATAATGGAAGTAAGGGTTGCGGAGTAATCAAATATTGACTGAAAATTGTCAGGATAAGATGACCAGTAGTACTTAGTAAATTATCAAGGAAACACATGATATATAACAAGAGTGCCATAGTGGCCCTGGATTGCTCATCTGAGTTAAGTCAACCACATAATTTGTGGAAGACAGTGGTGCAGAGGTAGAGCGTCGGCCTCTCACATCAAAGGTCCCTGGTTCGAGTCCCGTGATGAGCGGGTCCTGACTTTGGGATTTTTCCACACAATCGGCGCGAGTACTGGTTAAGTATCCAGGAAGCAGACATCGAGCGTGATTAATATAAGCTTAAAGCTTGTTTCGCAATCGATTTAAAATAAATAAGTTTAAACTAACCACATAATTAATAACAATAACTAATTTTGCAGTCAGGTAAGCAAAAAATAGATTTTCCTTCAATTTAACCTAGTGACCCTGTTTTTGATACGTCATGACCCATACTTTCGAACTTGGCCTAGATATCATCACAAGACAATCCGTCTGACAAAATTTCAATTCAAGTTAAAAATGCGGCCTATAGTTTTATTAAAAACATCCTTTAATTTGACATTGTGACCTAGATTTCCTACCGACATGACCCATATTCAAATTTGCCTTAGATATCATCAAGACATACATTCTGACAAAGTTTCAAGCTGCTGAAGCAAAAAATACAGTCTCTATATAGTGTAAACAAGATATTTCTCAAATTTGGCCTAGTGACCTAGTTTTTGACCGGTTATGACCTATATTCAAACTTAGCCAGTTATAATCAATACGTTTATATTTCCAACGTTTGGGCCTCCAGAGCGATGAAACAAATTCCATCAATTTAACCTAAAAATGTTAAAAGTGGCATAACTCGAACAATCAATCATTAATCTACCAATTGTTTAAAGGCGCACTAAGGGATCATTTCTACCTCTTTATTTTGAAAGCTGACAAGCACTTTCATTAGGGTGAATTCTTTTCAATTTGCCCCTTTCCTGAATCTGCATGGCTGCAATATTTTTTGACCAATCAAGATGGCCTAACAAATTGTGTAGAAGGTTATCCAAAGATCAATTCTACTTAATTATCTTGGAATTTAGAAAGCGGATTCAGAGGAGATTTTTTTTTCAATTTTTCAATTTTCAACCCTTTCTATTCCCCAGCAACCGAAGTTCAATATATAATTTATATATAATAGACAAATTCTGCTGAAGCCTAGTTCTTGGTTATAGACAACACTTATTCAAAATAAACAAATGTGACTTTTATTAAAGTGTGTGACTGTGTCTATTACTTTGTAAGCCTTGTTGGGGTTTAAACTGTTTTCAACATTATTTCAGTTATATCACGGCGACTCTTTTTTTCATGATCCCTGGATAAACAAACTAATACTATGCTAGTTAATATGCCTTGCCCAACTGGCAAGAGCACTCCACCATGACCACAGCACTACGACTAGGGATAGAACCCAGGATGCCCGGTTCACAATATGTGCCCTCAGCCTTTTTCAAATTGTCTTTTAGTATTCGATCTATTAACATTTGAAACTTATTTTCAACAAATTGAAGATATGATCGGGGTAATTAACAATTTCTCTCATGTGTGGTATTTCAATAGTTATATGTTATTATTTATTCCCATAAGTATGTCATGATTCACATTTTTGTAATCACACAGTAAACTTGGTATACCTTGAACCAAAGAGACAAACATTTAATAATTGTTTCTATCTATGTTTTTATTTATATTTCAGGTATATTAAGTCTCCTTTATTTCAGGTTGACGAAGCAAGAAAAAACACATTTCCTGTCCCTAATATGTGTATACTGTACAGCTATACAGGAGACAACACCAGCAAGGAGACCTATCTTATGACGGGCAGTTTTACTCAATGTCGCTGTAAAGGTCGATACAGAAAAAGATGAAAAGACCTTTATTCCCATCACGGAATGAGATTCTGAGCCAAACCTGACCTACACAGACTACATTGCACATCCATTACTTAAGTGACTAAGTATATGCATATACCTAGGAATTCCGAAATTTCTAAATTAGTTTTTGCTGGGTGATAAAATCATGGCTTAGAGAGGTTTTACTATAGCCTGTGAACTTTGTGCTAAGGGTGATCAGCTTAACTTTCAAGATTTCATGAAGGGAAGGAAATAACTTTCATAAGCAAAGAAAATAGAAATTGATGGATCTGATAGCTGCTGAGCACATTTGTGACTAACAAAATTACCACACTCTGAAAACAGAACTTGCCATTTAGTCATTGGAAAGAACAAATACAATCATATTGTGAACAGCAGTATTGAGCATCTTCAAAGAATTAATTTAGATAAGGTAGTTGCGATTAACGCACTTAAGCCGAATGTGTTTTGTTTTTTATTCATTGACTCATATCATATGAAATAAATCCAATAATAGCTGTTATAATTTCTTAAAAAATGTGTAGCATATTTAGCATTTTCTCACATAAATCAGACTACATACAGCAGACGTATTTGAAACAACTTAGCAAAAACCTGTACAACATCCATCAATGATCATGTTATTATTGTCTACAATAGAAAACATTATAACAAAAAAAGAAATTACTTGTCAAAAGTTTATGATTTTGCAACAATGTTATTGTCATCTGCATGTCGGTCAGGGTTAAAAACTAATACCATTCTTGTACAAAAAGCTTTGGGGCACAAACGTTTAATAGCATGACTAATGAAAGTGTGATGTAATTCCCGAAAAGAAAACATTTTTGGAGATGAAGAAATTAATCATTATGAGCATATTTTTCTTTTCCCAAAATGTTCAAGTAATGCCTCTCTTTATATAATCTCTAGCCATAGGAAAACATTTGAGGAAATATTTGTTTTTTTTCTAATATGAGAGATTTTACCTTCCCTACAATTACTCAATTATTTAAATTTTACCTACTACCTAAAAGTATTTTTTATTTAAGATTGTTTGTCATATAACCCTTTCCCACATACAGACGCTTTCTGACGGCTTCTGAAAACATTAGTGCAAATGGTGAAAATGCTCAAATTGAGAAATTTCTCCTTTCGCCACAATGTCAGTGACAATGTTTTCAACTTAATTTAATAATTTTACTTAACCCTTTTTCACCTACAACAAAGTCTGCAGCAGACGACTTTGAAAACATGACTACATCAATGAGAACAATTTCTATAAAGGGAAGTGTTATTATGTTATTAAATGGGGTTGAAAACAGTTTGGAAAATCATTTATCCATTTGTCAAAATGTTTTCATCTGCAGAGGCGTCAGAAAGCGTCAATATGTGGGAAAGGATTAAATAAATTGAGATTTTCAGTATTTTTGCTCAGAGGTTTTCAAAGCGACTGAAATCAAGATGGCACGAAAAAAAAAAAAAAAAAAAAGACTCGAATTCGCTCGAAAAATGTATAGTTTTTTATCAATAAAGTGAACTTGAGTCGTTTTCAATTGTCCAGATAAACGGGTTTCTTATTTAAAAATTCTTACCCCGTTACTGACAGCGTAGAATTTGCGATGGAAAAAGTATCGAAAACAAGACAATCTCACCGATTATAGGGGTATGTAATATGTCAGTTATCATATCTTAATGCCCCAAATACAAAAATAACACTTATTTTCTTAAAATTGGAAATTTTATTTTTTTTCGACAGTTGGGTATCTGGAGTTCAGTCGCTTTTAACGGGTTGCTGCGGGCTTGTTGAATGTTTGAAATATATGAAAATTATAGAAAATAGACAATTGAATTTTGACATAGAGTAAAATACGCTAAAAGAAAATAATAGATTATTCAATAAAACCAGGTCTTTCAGCCGGTCGAGCATATCTCATGGCGAATTTTCCATCGTGCGTGCGTCAACTTTTTGCTTCAAACTACTTAACCCTTTCCAACCTGCAACAAATATGCAGCCGACCACTTTGAAAACAGTAAGACAAACCTTTTGAAAATATCTATTTTCTATTTTCAAAAGTGTTATTGTTGAATATAGTTGAAAACATGTTGACAAAAGGGGAAATTGCTCTTTATGAGCAATATTTCCTTTTGTTACACTGTTTTCAAAATGTGTCTGCTGCAGAGGCATCAGATAGCATCTACATGTAGAAAACGGTTAACCCTTTACCACTTACAGATTACTACTGTGGTTTCAGAAGCAGGCAACATGTAAACACATAGTGAGGGAAAAACAGAAACTTATCATGCTGATTAATTTCGACTTTTAACACTAATATTTGCATTTAAAAACTCAGATTTGTACTCTCTTACATTAAGATTTGTCCTGCTTTCAAACCAGATTTCAATTTCAAAGTAATCTGATTCAAATTCCTTTTATGTGAGAATGTGAGAATACATACACTATTTAAAAGAATTAAAGTTAAGATTTGACCTTTATTGTTACACTTTTTACTTATTTTTAGACCAACTTCAAGCTGAAGGCTCAATGTTATCTATTGTGATCTATCACTATACGGCGTACGTCAAATGGTCAAATCTTCTTTGAAACTGGTGGTGTCATATTAACCAATCTTAACATGAATATTCTCTCGGTGACACTCATCAAAAATTGTTCAATGAATTAAGTATATATTGAACTTCGGTTGCTGGGGAAAAGAAAGGGGTGGAAATTGAAAAACTTAAAAATTCTTCTCCTGAATCCGCTTTCTAAATTCCAAGATAATTAAGTAGAATTGTTCTTTGGATAACCTTCTACACACTTTTCCAGGTTTTTGTGAATGCATTTTGTACGTCGTTTGTCGTCAATATTGTGTTCGTTAACACTCTAGATACCACTTTTATCATCCAATTTTCATGAAACGTATTCAGTTTGTTTATCTTGCTTATTTCTAGGCCAAGTTCAAATATTGGTCATGCCAGGTCAAAACCTAGGCCAATAGGTTAAATTGATGGAATTTGTTTTATCGTTCTGGACGCCCAAACGTTGGCAATATAAACGTATTGAGTATATCTGGCTAAATTTGAATATAGGTCATAACCGGTCAAAAACTAGGTCACTAGGCTAAATTTGAGAAATATCTTGTTTACACTATATAGAGACTGTATTTTTTGCTTCAGCAGCTTGAAACTTTGTCAGAATGTATGTCTTGATGATATATAGGGCAAATTTGAACATGGGTCATGTCGGTAGGAAATCTAGGTCACAATGTCAAATTAAAGGACGTTTTTATTAACACTAGGCCGCATTTTTAATTTGAATTGAAATGTTGTCAGAAGGATTGTCTTGTGAAATTGTGATGATATCTAGGCCAAGTTCGAAAGTATGGGTCATGACGTATCAAAGACAGGGTCACTAGGCTAAATTGAAGGAAAATATATTGTTTGCTTACCTGACAATCCAGGGCGACTATGGGCCTCTTGTTTCAGCTATATCATGTGTTTCCTTGATAATTTACTTGTAAGTACTACTGGTCATTTTATACTGACAATTTTCAGTCAATATTTGCTTACTCCGCAACCCTAAATGCCAAGGAGGGCAGCCATTACTTTCATTTTTAGCTCACCTGTGCATGAAGTGCTCAATGTGAGCTTTTGTGATCATATTTTGTCCGACTTCCGTCCGTCGTGCATCGTAACAATTGGAATTTTAACACTCTACAAGCTTCATTTTGCATCTGATCTTCATGCAAGCTTATCAGAACATTCATCTCCATCAACTCTTGGACATATGAGGTCAAAACCTAGGTCACTTGGTCAAATTGAAGGGAAAACTTGTAAACTTGGATGCTGCATTTTCAACTTGAGCATGTTGAAACTTTATCAGAATGGCTGTCTTGATAATATGTAGATCAAGTTCAAACATGGGTCGTGTTGGGTCAAAAAGGTCACTAAATCAAATTGTAGGAAAATCTTGTTAACACTTTAGAGGCCGCAATTTTTGCCTCAGCAGTTTGAAATTGAAAGGAAATCTTGTTAACACTCTGGATGCTGCACTTTTACACTTTTAACTTGAGCCTGATGATATGTAGGCCAAGTTCGAAAAGTGTTCATGTCTGTTCAAAAACAAGCTCACTAGGCCAAATTGAAGGAAAATCTTGTTAACACTGTAGAAGCCGCATTTTTGGCTTTAGCAGCGGCAAATTTGGTCAGAATGTTTCTCTTCCGTCTGATATCAAGATGATTAACCCTTACCAACATACAGCACATCTGCTGCAGACGACTTTGAAAACAACTTGGCAATGGGATAAAATATCTATAAATTAAAGTATAATTATTGACCCGATATTGTGGCAAAAGGATAAATTGCTCATACTGAGCAACTGTTCCTCTGGCAGCTCTTTTTTCCTACGTCATCTGCTGCGGAGGCGTAAGAAACCGACTGTACTAGGGAAAGGGCTGACCAGAAATTTGGCCTCCTACATAACTTGTTCCAGCCATATTGACTTGTTGTAAAAGCTAGGTAGTTGCCAGGTGGCATCAGAAAAGGGCTGAACTGAACAAATTTTCCGATATTATCAGTTACATACATTGTATATGCTTCTATACCATCATGCAGATGATCAATTAAGGGTCATCTTGGACCTTTAGTTTAAACATATTTCATTATGATTTTTCTGAAAGTCCTTAGTTTATTATTTTCTGTTCGTAATAATAGATGACAGTAATACGAATTGCAGAAATGTTATGATCATGTAAAACGCATGACATGAAGATTATCATCGTCTTGTCAATTACTTTTAAAATTATTTTATATGACCTACGTATGCTCTTTTGTTTACAATCAATAAAGGATTTTTCGTAAATAGGTAGTACCTATAGATATATTACATTATATAACGACGTTTTATCTTTACATAATGAAGTTTAGCTGTAGCAGACAGCTTAGGCGTTCCGTATTAAACTCTACTTTAAATACCAAACAACCTTTCTTACCTATTGAATTAAAATAGGATTTCCCGATAATGCAAGCATTATCGAATTTTATTTATAATTTTTTTTTTATAAATTAAACGCCTTAAATGACACAACGTGTATATGTTGTCGTGCAGAAAATGCAAATTAAAAGGAATTGTGAAAAACACTTTCTCCCTAATCAGAGTGTGTTTAATAACGCTCATATCAACCATCAGTGTGGTAAGTATTATGGGAGACATACTAACTTTAGTTAGATTTCTAGCAATCATCGGTCGTTCTAAACTTGTCTTACTTGTTGGAAGATTCCTGTAGGAATGCTTCGAATTTTAGCACAAGGAGATATTTAGACCTGCCAGTGTGACCACATATCGAGATTTCTCATTGTCCTTACTTGCAAAACCATAGTGTGATAGTATAAACAGTGATACTGCTAATTCAGTGGCTATTTAGATTTCGACATGGATTGAGATCATGGAGAAATTGATCCTATATCAAAATGGTTTTCATAAGATGATAAGAAGAAACCTGGAATCACTGTTTATGTTGTAATCTAATGATCTACTGAAGCGACAATGATTATAGATATTTCTTTAAAACCATGGGGAAAACGCAGTTTAATGAAAGGATATTGACCAGTTGTAAGGTTTATGCTGTATCCTGTGATTCATGTTGGATAATTGTACTTTCAACGATATTTCTGTTAATACGGTGATAACATGCAATTTTTACTATGAGTTTTTTCTAGCAATATTTAACCCATTATTTATTCTAAGCAACTGACTGTGTGTATATGTAAAGGGTATGTTTTTTACTTTTCAATACAATGTAATGCCGCCATGCAGCGGTGGTGTACACTATTTTCATGATGACAACATAATGAAAGATCTGCCTGGTGCTTGTTATTTATTCTGTATCCAAATAAGGATGTTACATGGTACATGACATTGGACATTACTGTCGAGTTATGCTATATTATTTATATATGGTAATATCATCTTCATGAATTTGGATAAGCTTATGCATTTGTTCAGTCTGGTCAGGATCGCCCTTGTCCATGCAACTTTACATTCTTCCTGAGAGAAAGTTTGAAAGAAATGTTAAAAGCCAACTTAAGTATGAACTATAAATTAAATCGGTATTGATTGAAAACCTCTGTAGGTCGGTTAGGTATTGCATGACACATCGACTTGTGTCGTTATCTAGTTATCCCAGCTGTCATGAATGCAGAATATTGCAGATCAGAATGTTTGATTGGACAGAAATACACCTGAACAGGTTGTTATCTATTTATCCCAGCTGTCATGAATGTAGAATATAATATCAGATCTGAATGTTTTATTTGACAAAAAACACACCTGAACAGGTTGTTATCTATTTATCCCAGCGGTCATGAATGTAGAATATAATATCAGATCTGAATGTTTTATTTGACAAAAACACACCTGAACATGTTGTTATCTATTTATCTCAGTTGTCATGAATGCAGAAATTTGCAGACCTGAATGTTTGATTGGACAGAAATACACCTGAACAGGTTTTTATCTATTTATACCAGCTGTCATGAATGTAAAATATAATATCAGATCTGAATGTTTTATTTGACAAAAAACACACCTGAACATGTTGTTATCTATTTATCCCAGCTGTCATGAATGTAGAATATAATATCAGATCTGAATGTTTTATTTGACAAAAAACACACCTGAACATGTTGTTATCTATTCATCCCAACTATTATGTGTCTTCCCTTACTGATGAACCAAGTATTGTTTGATTTTAACAAATTAAAGCAGAATGTTGCTTATCTGAATCTAAATAAGGGAAAATTATAACAAATATCATCATTTGTTTAATTCAATTTACTTATATAACAAGGCATACTTCGATTGTGATGCAAGTTTGTTTGTGTTATTTATTAAAAGTCATTCAACAATCCAGTTATACAACACATACAGACTTAGAACAACTGATACCGGAGCTTCGTACGTAGTACTATCCAAACAACCAAGAGTACTAAAGAGTGGGTTTCGACTATTGTTAATTGAAAATTAGCAGTGCACCGACAGGACCTCGGACACTGATCTCAGATCTTTCTGAGGTCGCTATAATCACAAACCACACAGATATGAGGAAATTGGATAAATTTGAAATAAGATCTCGCTAAATGAATACTATAAGAAAAGCCGAATCTAAATACATGCAATTCATTTCCTTCGATATAGTAAATCTAGATTGAATTTATTTTCCGGATTTGTTCCTAAGCTTGTAAGCAATCGATGCACCCGGGCGGCATTCAAATAATCATGTGGATGCGTAAAATTATTCCAACAGCATGTCATACAAAACGGCGTGTTTTAAATTGCACCATTCGATGTAGTACTGCTTTACAGGTGAAGTTATACGCAGAAAGACTTATAATGTACTCATACCATCTTGATGAAATTAAAAATAACTTTACTGTAAATGACGACATTTTTTGAGCGTCGAACATAAATCATGAAAATGACGTCGACGTCATTTCAGCAATAATGATCACACGTCTACTATTGACGTCCGTTACGGCGTCAATATTTGTCATACGAAGGCCACATATATATCAAATAAAACTAGACAAGTTGGTCTATATGAACATGTAAAAAATCCCAAAATCGAAAATGCTGTCACTATCACCAGTTTTCTCATGGTGTGGCCCATATGCATTTTGTCCTTATCAAATGGTCAGGAGCCCGGCTCATGGTGTGTACCGACAGGGACGTAGATAATATATTATCTACGACCCTTGTACCGATAACAATGGAGTCTACAGAGAAATCAAACGATAGGACCACTGCGAAGAACTCAAAAGTTCACAACTACATTTCTAGTTTTGATATAGTTTCATTAACTGAAACCTGGATTAATGAGAAACATCAAATAACCTGGATATAATTATTGAATGTTTTCATTTATATGGTAATAAATCCCCTCGGACAAAGAAAGGACGAACAAGTGATGGTATATCGGTTTATTCCAAAGATAATCTTGAAAACTATATATCTGTCGTAGAGACAAACAACATTGGGTTCTTATGGTTAAAATTAGATAAGAAATTATTCTCGTTTTGTGAAGATGTATTTTGGTGTATATGTTATATTCCTTATCCTGGGTCAAAAGTATTAAATTCGAATGACTTGTGCTTCTTTGAAGAGTTAGAAAATAGTATAGGAACATTTATTAACCAGGGAAAATCATTTATTATGGGAGACTTTAAATCAAACGACGGGTAGCTTGAGTGACGTAACTCATAATGAGCACGAGATTGATTTTATAAACGCCCCTTACTTTGAAAACATCCAAAACCTACCAATCAGAAAAACATGGATCACGTTGTTGTCGCAAATGGGCGGAACGTATATCCTTATGTCAATCAATTAATGATGTGATTGCAAACGGGCGTACATATAGCGACACTGGGATTGGACAATTCACTTTCTGTTCATCACGTGGTATAATTGTCTGGTGGTAAATAACACGAGAACACAACAAACTGCCGTTCAGAGTCTTTGTGGGTAAACTTTTAGTATTGCTAGATATATTAATTAGGCTTCAAATAGGAGGACTAATCTCATACCAATACCTGCTATTTGAATCACAACTATAACAAAATAGTATGTATATATGAATTGTTATATTATACAAGTGTGTATATAATTATTGTAGTCATTTTGTTTGCAACACAATTGTTTGGGTTAAATTTGAGTTGAGTTGTATACTCGTATAACTAGATAGATAGATAGATATTTCTTTATTCCCTCCATAAATGAAGAGTAAATACATACATACATAGTACGACAAATAAAAGAAATAACAGTAAACAGTCCAAACATTAGTTATTTACAGGTTGCTACAAGAGACATACAAGTAATATCGAACATACGCAATTTAAGCTTGTGTGTTGGAGGGTGTTGATGCAATAATGGAAACGGATCATGATGAGGTTGCAGGTTAATCATTTATTGCACGCATGCTACACGACTATATCTGCCTGAAAAAAGTTGATGCTTATCCTTAACGACACGAAACTCAAGGAACAGCAGCATTTCAAATGTTTTGTAAGTTGAATATCCGTCAGCAATTCTTTTCACAAAAGATTTACCAGAGGATATGGTAGCCTATGTTTTATGGGATGCTAGAAAGTGTCACTTAATTATCATGTTATTGACTGTTTATAGTGGTATTTCGACATTACAATATACAATGTTATAAAAACAAACACGCTTGCTCGCGCGCACGCACACACGGACATATTCACTCACGCATGCACACAGCCCACAATGTATGAGCAAGTAATGGTATTACAGAAATTATAGAATCATATGTATACACATATACACACACACATATATACAAATACACACATGTCCGTATTGAGCATACTCGATATATATATACCTTTAAGAAATAGATATACACACAATATGTTTACTCAAGTAATGTACATACTTCAGGCACTGTTTAAAACATGCGACTCGGGAGTTATCATCGAGAACAAATGACATACAGCCAGATAAGAGTTCAATGATTTGCTCGTCGTGTTTCATACAAATAAATGCGTTGAAATCGGTTTCTCCTAAGGAAGATAAAAGCTGTACCCAAAGCTTCTCCCGTATTGGTTCGTTTTCAAAACAAAATAGTAGCAGGTGTGTAGCTACACATGAAACATACTTTTTACATTTTGGACATTATGTATTATACTTTTTTGAAAACAATCTGGAAATTACATGTTTTACCGTAAAGCAATATTTCAAATGACTCCTATATAGTCTGCTGAAGTACAATATATTGCATGGTGAAACGTCATAGTGCAGAAGTTTAAATGTAAAGCCTGGTTGTTTTCTATTGTGGTTAATATTTGTTTTCTTATGAAAGCATTCAAAGACTGATTAACAACTTTCTTCCATGAATAGGGGTTGGGAAAGTATGAACTTGACAAATATTCCATTAATATATTTGTCAAACCGTACTTTCCCAACACTCGGTGGTAGATGTCGGGCATAACGCCTTTTGCTTTGCTTGGTTTCTACATAAAGCATTGAAGTCTGTAGATAAACATATATTTGATCCGCTTATCAGCATACAATTTACATAATTGACCAAAGAAAACTAGCTTTCTCTTGTCTATATAATTTTCTAAATACATGATACCTAAACAGCTCAAGGCGATCACAATAGGTGTTGAACGCGGCATGCCCTGCGTGTGTTTGATACACTGCTTATGTGCTCGTTCCAGAGACTGAATATGTGTCACAGTGAGGCCGTTCCACAACCCACTACCGTAACGCGCCTTCGATAAAACAACTGTTTCATAGAAAAGATTTAGGGACAGTGGGTGCATGCTATTTCGGCTGATTCCAGAATTGTTCAAACTGAAGTGCGTTCTTCTAAGTTTAGAGCAACACTCCTGCACTTTCATCTAGAATCATATTCTTTTCATTGTAGATACCTAAGTGAAGATAACTAGTTCCTTCATCAACACTGTTTGGACCGAGATTCCATTCACGATTTTATGTTTTTATATTGACTAGCGCTTTCGTTATGAACTATAACTTTACACTTTGTGTGATTATACGTATAGTTATTGTGTATTGAGTTACTGTAACAAAGGTCCATAAGTCTCTGTAAGCCGTTGTTAGTAAATGAATTTAATAACATATCGTGTGCTACAGTAGGACAGCCGTATTTGATAGTATTCAACTTAAAGCAGTCTTCACTGGCGTCTAATGAATCCAATAAGTCAATGATATAGAATATGGGAACCAGTCTGACTTTCAGCCATTAGATCGCACACTGCTGTATATTTCTGTCAGTAAACTTTTAACGATTTTGATAAAATTCACAATTATACCGTTCCTATATAATTTTGATAAAAGTAGCTTATTATTTACGTGATCAAAAGCCTGCTTTACGTCTAAATAGCATGTATATATTTTTGTGTTATTCTCAATAGCACTGTAGATTGATTCCCGTACCATAAATGATGTAAAACTACCACTTAAGTTCTTCTGGAAACCGCCCTGTATAGTATTGAGTTTGCATCCATAGTCCATTTTATTTAATATAACCTTTTCATACAACTTTAGTATCGTTGAGCATAGCGATATGGCGCGATACGAATCACGGTTCAATTCGTCTTTATTACCTCCCTTGAAAAGAGTAATAATTACTCCTCTTTTCAAATTTAATGGACAGTACGCTAAATCCTTCATCGCGTTAAATACATGAGTTAGAACGTACGTTAGGGAAATTCCCTCGAAAATACGATTTTCATAATAGATTTCGTCGTGTCCACATGCTTTGTTCCTTTTACATGTTTTTAATGCCTTTTTTACATCGTCTACTGAGATTTGTAAGTTGACGCTCTGGCTATTAGCGTGCTCACTGCTGTTGCATATTGAATTGATGGTATTTTCAGCGGAATTCGTAATATCGTTATCATCGCAAGAATAAAGGTCTTTAAAATATACAGCCCAACCATTGTTAATTTCTTCCTGTGAATAACTTCGATTACCATTAAACGTCATTTCAAAAGTTGGTTGCGATTTAGATATTTTTCGTCGTTTGTCTCTGCAGTTCGATCCATTTCTGCTTCTAGTTTATTTATATGATTTTGCACTTTCTGCCTGCGAGTTTTGCGGAAATCGCGTTTTGCAGATTTGTATAGAATATATGATATATGCTCACCACGTGGTTTGTTTTCACTAATCCACTGCGCACGCTTATCTTAAACCGTGTTATGCAGCAAACTTAAATCCTTATCCCAATATGGTTTAATAAAGGGTTTTAAAACTGATCTAGGAATGCACTTTGCTTCTGTGTGTTTTATCATTGTTACAAGGTTTTCATATACTTGATCGATATCCTTTTCACTTGAAATTTGAAATTCAGCAAGATTACGAATAGGAATGCTCCTTTCAATGTGATAAGTATATAATGCAATATGTCTCTGACGTTTTTCCATATAACCGTATCTGGATTTTTATTACCAGGACTGTCGTCCTGTAAATCGTACTTTATTTCACGATGTGTAGACACATTCAATGAATGCTCGTCATGTATAGTCTTTAATAAGGGACACGTTAGCAGATGGAACCAATATGTAGTCAATCAATGCTTCCCTCGTACTGTTGTAAGGTACATTACTGTATGTAGGACCTTAACACAAAGGGAGACAATTTACCGGGACCAGGTCTAATGATACAAGCGCATGACACAGAAACCTGCCCCTGCTATCGAGGTTTATTGTCGTATTACTATCCGACCATATCGGAAGTTCAGTATTAAAATCACCCATTAATATAATATCGCCTAAACCACGATAACTGTTTACTGCATTTTCTATCTGTTTATAATTTATATGTATGTATATAATGATGTTTACATGGTACGTATAACTGGAATATATAGTAATAAGATCCTGGACTACACATAAATTGAACACCTATAATACTGTCAAAGTTAAAGGTAGATGTGTAACCCTATTCGATTATATGTATAACAGATTAATATGATTCTTCACACGATTATGAACATTGTAATCTTCATTTTTACAACTGTTATGACTATTTCTTATATTTTTTTTTTTAAAAATCACTAGATTGTGATTTAAACACCGTTGTAATCAACATCTTTACACCCACTCAGTGGAGTGTAGCGGTTGTGATTATTGCTTTCTTCAGCCCGTTCATTCTCATTGACGCCGCGTGGAAGAGCGGCGTCAGTATGGGATAGGTTTTAATTGTGTACCATGGGGTGACGTACTCGAAAAGGGAACAATCAACATTATTATTGTTAAGAAAAACTCTGTTATATGTTTTAAAAAAAAAACCTTTATGAATAAATAAATTGTATAAAATGATTTAAGAAACAGCAAGATACAAAATATGTATGTCTTCTACCGTTATAACAAAACTTAAAACACATGTAATGGGTATTTAATAACTTTCCCCTAACTTCCTAGGCTACTCTTTTTTATAGTTTGATTTACGACCCGATTCATCAAAGCTCAGATAAATGTTTCTGGCGATGTTTTTGCCTATTTACAATATTGAGATTTTTAAATAAGAGGGTAATCTTTAAATAATCAATGATGATTCATTTTAATAACTACATATTACAGTATAATTCTAGAAACTGTAAAAACAACGTTAACCTAAGTATGCAATATGCATGGCCGTAACCTGTTCTATTATTTGTAAATGCAGCATGTCATCGCTTGGCGATTTTTGGTCATTCTTATTTAATAGACGACAAGGTGTCATCGGTTCTATTGAGTAATTAAGTTGTCATGCTTGTAGGAGTCTGGGTATGGTCTGTTTTTCGATTCGTGGTAGTTGCTTCTTTTATTTCTCGGTTGCTATGGGCGACACACTATACCCCAGGGCAAGAAGTATAGATCGTCTGTTAGGCAGTCTGTATTTCCGTCGTTTTCTACTTCTAAGCGTACGCTGGCATTATTGTAGTTGTAGTTACGGAATATAATTATTTTTCTAGCATCAACACCTCTGTCAGCGACAAAACTTGATATCTGTAACGGTTTTTAGTGTTGAAACGCTAACCCTTTCACACATGACAATTACAAATGCAGTAAACTACTTTGAAACCATCTAGGCAACATATCTATTTTTAAAAGTATAGATCTAGCTATTGAATATTTATTTTATAAAAGTATAGATCTAGCTATTGAATATTTATTAAATAAAAGTATAGATCTAGCTATTGAATATTTATTTTTTAAAAGTATAGATCTAGCTCTTGAATATTTATATATCTAGCTATTGAATTGAGTTGAAAACTTTGTTGAACGAGAGCTTTTTTGACACAATGTTTTCAAGGGTCGTCTGCTGCAGACGCATGTGTCTGAATGTTGGTAAACGTTTAAGTTCTTGTTAGAGATGGTAATATACACCCATCATTTCTGTTTTAGGTTGTTGTACACCAATAAGTTATTATGGAATACACGAAACTTGCGTATCTTTTGGGAGTTATGGTCCTCGTTCTCATTAACATTCCTGGAAACGTAATACGCTTTGCAGGCTATGCAGGTAAGTTTCAATGCAAACTTTGTCTAAGGAATGTCCTTGTCGTTTCTGACGCCTTTGCAGAAGCAATGTGACAAAAGAATGAATTGCTCAAAACGAGCAATTTCTCCATTTGTCACCATGTTTTCAACACCATTCAATTATTTTACTTTCATTTAAAGAGTTTCCAATTGTTTTCGTGTTTGTTTTAAAAGTCGTCTGCTGCAGATTTGCTGTATGTGGGGACGGGTTAAGGGTTGTTTCTTAATACAATATCAACAAAATTACTAACAGAATATTTACAAAGCATAACTAAGGGAAGGAGGTAAACATGTAGTCATAATATGAGCCGTTCCACCAGAAAACTAACAGTATGGACTCTGCGTAATGCATCGAACCAGATCAGCGTGCGCGGTCTGCGCAGACTAATCCGCATCGACACATACCGTCTCCGGGGGATAGAGGTATAGAGTAATGATTCCAAATAAAGGAGAAAGAAATAGAGAAAAAAGAAATGTCCTTGTCATTTGACTCGTCAGGGTTTGGATAAATAGTCGGTTATAATCGAGCGTAATAATATGCATGTTGCGTGAATACCACAAATACATGATTGATTATCGGCGAAATCTAAAGAATTACATACGTACAAACCTTCACAATGCTAGAACCGATATTAAGCGACCCGCAATAAGACCCCTACTTAACGTATATTTGACGAATCTTTCGTCTTAAAGACCACATATTCAACGTTAAATTAACACCTAAGGGAGGGAGTTAACGTCCTAGTCTTGTATTGAGCTACCGATAAGCGATATGTAATGTCTTGAGTTACATGCTTAAGCGAAAGATACTTTCTTGACTTCAACTCGTGAACGACAGAGACTTTCTTGTTTAAAATTCGTAAAAGACAGAAACTGTCTTGATTTACATGCGAAAGCGATGGATACGTTGTTGGTTTACATTGGATGCTTTTTTGTTTAGTTCACATCAGAGACCTAAAATAACACAGATATGCTACATGACGTAGGCAAAGAATAAAGGTCACGCGTTATCTCCCAGCGGACGAGATTCGGCAGGTGCGCACATTTTGTAAACAAATCCAGAAGTGGAAAAACCTTCTTTCGTAACTAGCGAAGCTTTCTTTCGTAACTAGCGAAATTCTAGCCAGAAATATGCGATAAATTAACAATATTGAAGAATACCGATGCAATTACGTAAGTTTTTACCATTTTTTATTGTTATAGAAATTATATTAACTATTGTAAAATGTTAAAATATATCTGAAATCGAGTCATTTCAGAAATCATTTGTCAAGGAATGTATTTTGCCAGTTTCAGAAGTGTTACGATGTTTTGTTCTACCGAGATTGTAACAGGCCTTTCAGCTCTTTTCATAAAACTTTTTTAATGTTGGTCCAAATTTCTTGCTTTTAGTTTTAGAGTTTGTTAAAATGATTTCCCCATACATTAGTAATACCATGAAAAGTGTATCCCGGTTAAGAAATGACATATTAGGATGGAGAAGTTGCAGCACTGTTTGCTCATTCGTAAAAGCCACTCAACGCGAATGAAACAGGTCTTTCAGCTCTTTTCATAAAACTTTTTTAATTTTGGTCCAAATGGTTTGCTTTTAGTTTTAGAGTTTGTTAAAATGATTTCCCCATACATTAATAATACCATGACATATATGTAACCAGTGAGGAAATTACATTTTCTGCTTGAAAAGTAGAGAATTTGCAGCATAATTTTCTGATTCATAAAAGTCAATCTTCCAATAGTTAAACAGATCTTTCAGCTCTTTTCATAAAACTTATTTAGTTTTGGTCGAATTTGCTTACTTTGATTATTTTACTTATCACATGTTTTCAAAACAGACAACATTTAAAGAAAAAAGTGTCATATTAAGTAAGCAATACATCTCTGTTTGACATCTCCGTAATGACAGTAATTAAACTGAGAATTAATGTAATACTAAAAGCAAATTGTCAAAATATTTTCCTAACTCTTTACCAGGTAAATTACCCAAATATTGCTTGATTAATGTGCCAGATAATGGTGTATCAGTAGCAGCTTCTTTTGTAAACTCTGTTGCAAATTATATTTATAATAAAATTAAAAAATATTTGTTAATTGTGGCGTGTTTTGATATTTTGTGCCCAATTGCGACCAACGTCATTTACGAGAAAAAGCATCGAAAGGTTAATGTTAAAAATGCGAAAATTATCTGTATATCAAATAGTTATTTAGTAAACCAAACTCCGATATATTTTTACAAATTTCGCTGGAAATCTTGTTAACCGTCAATGTACAGGTATGCAGAATCGAATGCGTCCCTGTTATTTAAATAGTTTAAGTGAAATACTGCCCTTTCGTAAATTGACCTAATTAGCGGTGTTTTCTTTGGATTGATTTATAACATGGGATATTTCAACTCACACTTGATCAACGCTTACACAATTGATATATTATGATCAGGTAAGTTATATTTATAATATTATCTATTAGTTTTGTTGATGTTGCTCGAAAAACTGGTGAAAAACGGTCTGAAATGTAATATTTTGGATAACCGGAAGTGATAAATCGAGTAAATAGTGATGACCTTTGTGAATATTTTGGTGTGAACACAAGTGAAAACAAGTTTTTTAATCATGTAGCACGTTGAACAAACAGTTATCATGGCGTGTAGCCAATATTCGTGTGCAAGCACAATTCCGTACGAATTAGGATCGTACAATGACATCGATTTTAATGAAGAACTAGAGGTCGTGAATTGCATGTATTTCGGTAATGTACAAAATTCGGATAGTGTCAGACGATGATATAAGCCCTGCAGTTTCGGATACAGATGATTATTCTCCAGTTGATGGGGACTGTGCTTCTGAACAAAATGTTTGTGTTGATGTTGGTTTGGACTGTGAAGAAATTAAACAGAGAGATTTTCAGATACATGGATGAGACTGGGACTGTACACACAGAGAATTTCAGTATCACGGAAAGGCTTGTACTTGTAGTAACAGTAAACTAGTACAGTTGTTATCTGGAAAGTCTTGCTTTCCTATCGTCTTTCTTGTATTGAAAAAAAACAAGGAAGAACTTGACATGATTATAAAATTTCAACTGTTCAATCAGAGACACAGCGGTTCATTAACAGCTAGTTGGTAATAAAAGAAAAGAAAGAGAAAAGCCTCGTCAGACTTATTATGTTGCTGGAAATATTGTTTGATGAAGTGTGTGTTTGCATTAATTTGCACATGGTATTAATAGAAAAACTGTTGATAGAATTGCCAGATCTCTAGATCAGAATGGCTTAGAACCACGTGTCCATGGAAACGATCATAAAAAACTAAAACATTCACTTTCTTTGGATGATGTTGAATATTTGAAAAAAAATCTAATCAACTAAGGTAGTTGGGGCTTCAGGTAGTTTACCTTTACCAGGAAGGACACCAAATTATAATGAAAAATACATTCTCCTACCCTCCGACAAAAACAAATCAGACATATACTGTCTTTATTTTAATGCTGCTGATCATGAAAACAAAAGGAAAATTAGTTAATTCTTCTACATTTAGAAGAATATGGCTTGATCAGTGCCCATATCCATTGGTTATGAAACCAGCTACTGATCTGTGTTTTCTTTAAAATGCCAAAAACTTGTCCATATCCTGTAAAAATCTGGAAATTTAGAAGAGGAAGAAAAAAATTCAAAACTACCAAGAATACATATCAAAAGTTAAATGTCAGAGGGAGCATTATAGGTATACTATCGGTGTGAAAATACTAAAAATGCATTTGATCTGCTGCCAGAAGAGAGAAAAATTAGAGGTATAACATGTCACACAATGCATTTCATTCTCATTAATATTATCATAAATGCTCCTGGAATCACTCCCTCTTGATTTTCAGTCATGAATTCTAGTGATATTTTACAAGTTGTCAACTGCAGTAAAATGTCAAAATGAAAAGAAACACAATAACAATATCTAACAATTATATATATAAATGAACACCCTGATGTCACTATTCAAGCTGTTACCACCTCTTGAGAACTGCACACCATAATATATATCCTCAGTGAGATAAAGATAACAGTGAACCTACACTTTGTAGATTAATTATCCAATTTTCCACATACAGACACTCACTGCCAGATGCCTATGCATCAGATAACTTTTGAATTAATTGACACTCACTGATGCCTCTGCATCAGATAACTTTTGAAAAAATTGATGCACAAGGAGAAAATGCACATTATGAATTTTTTTCATTTCAACTCACAGAAGTTATAATTTTTTTTAGAGTCTTACTGAGAGATTTCATATGTTTTACTTATTGTTTTACAAGTCATCTGCTGCAAATCTGTCTTATGTGGGTAAAGTTTTTGAAATATGGACTAAAAGATTCTTCTTTTTCAGGATAAAGTTCTGGAGAGTTCGATATAAAGCTGCTTTGATTATGCACAGCAGGTACAACCATCATCAGGCACAACAAGTTGGTCCTCTATATTTCAAGACTCCACGCAAATGTCAGTGTTTTGGAGTATGTTGTGAATCTTCAGGTAATAATAATAGGAATATATATCAAACAGTTCACTAAAACAGTTTACTAGTTAATACTAGTGTAACAACCCTTTTTCTTTATTTACAAAATAATTTTCAGAAAATTAATTTTAAGAAGAGAAATTCATTATGAACAGTTTATACTTTTATATTTGTTCTACCAGGCCCTAATTTGTTGTTTCATTTGTCAATATTTTTCTTTACATATCCTTTCAAAAAAGTGTAATGATACTAGTGTCTTTTGAGTATGAAAACACTTGGTTAGCCCTTTCCCCCACGTTGACGTATTCTGACACATCTGCAGCAGATGCCGTTTAAAAAACATTTTGGCAAAAACAGGTCTTTACTTTAGCAACAATGTTTTCAACTCTATTACTTAAACCCTTGTTTGTGGAGATTTGTCATGCCTTTGCGAATACATTTTCAAAGTTGTCTGCTGCAGATTTATTGTAGGTGGGAAAGTGTTAAACACTATTGATATATTTCAAAATCCAATTTCAGCTATTGACTATGGCACACAATGACTTGAAGGAATGACACCATCGAGTTTAGTATGATGGAAGCGGGTCATACCAAATTCAGCCCGGATTGGCATTTTGGATTATGGAAGGTATGTTCATAAATAAACATAGATGAATAAAACAAAATATATATCTAGCTTTTCCTAATTCTGAAGTAGCTTTTATTCGGCATCCAATGTAGGAAGTCGAAAGGTACTGAATATATATACTTGTATATATATATATATATATACATCAATTTTATTAAAATTATAGTTTTGCAAAAAACTTCCAGTAACAAATGATTTAAGGGTATAATATTCATTAATCCTAAACCAATACATTACTTCTTTTGTCAGTGAGCCAAATTCGGTTTCCATGTTAGGTAGCATGCTATAACATTTTACTTCACATAATTTTAAAGAAGTGCATAATTTGAAATAAAATGTTCTTGTTGTTTGTTACAAAAATTGAAGTTGTCTTGCCAAAATGATATATATTTTATTATATTCCAGGTTTGCTGGAGAAATTCTAATGTCAGCTCACTTGAGGATATTGCTGGGACTGTCCGAATTCATCACAGAATGGTCATAACATCCCACATCTTGTTGAAGATGAAGAGAAACCTTTGGTTTTCTACAACTGGTCTCCGTACATAAGAGAGTTTTTCAAGCCATTACCTAAGTTACTGTCATACCATCAATTCAGGTTTGTTAAAAGAAATACTATTTTCAAAATTTGCTATTCATATCAATTGAAGACTTTGCCTCTTTTATAAGTAATGTTATTTGAACTATTTGTTGAGCTTCTTTATTATACCGCCGACAAACGAAGTTTAGAGGGGGTATATTGGAGTCACCTTGTGTTTGATTGGTCGGTCGGTTGATCCGTCCGTTGCGATTTTCCTTGTCCGGAGAATAACTGAATAACTAATAGATGGAATCTAATAATACTTCATACCATGGTAGAGCACAATGAGAGAAATTGCAGTGTACAAGAACCATAACTTTAAAATAGCTTATTACAGAGTTATTGCCCTTTGTTACTTTTTGTTGAGCATAGAATTACTTCAAAACTACTGGATGGAATTTAATAAAACTGTATACTATGACACATCACATTAAGAGGAAGTGCAGTGTACAAGAACCATAACTCGATTTTAGAAATCTATGTTGTTAATATTCAATTCAGTGAGGCGATTCTTGTGAATACCACAACATTGGGTAAAAAGGAATAATATGATAGATATTGTGATAATAATCTTATTGTGGACTCTGCAGTATCTTGAAATATGGTGCGCACTTTTCAATTTGCTTATATACGAAAGTAATTTTTGTCATTCTTATAATTTGTTTTTACTAATTGTAGGATGAGATCAGCCCGGCCAGGTATTTTTACTAGACAGCATGCAGAAGATCAAGAGGTGGAAATTTCCGCTTTGAAGAAAGATGCTATACTTTCAGACAGGCTCCCAGACAGACTTCCACTTCCAGGACTGGAGGCACAACGTTTGTGGTACCTTTATGAGGAGATTGGACCACTTTGTGACCAGAGTGAGAGTGCCTGTCCAAAACCATCAGTCCCAAAGCTGGTCATCGAAAATCAAATATGTTGAGGAAATTTAATATGGCACTTTCTTCCTCGCTCTGCAAATTACTGCATACTGTGTTGTTAAATATGTTTTGTTCATTTCAATCTAGTCTTTACACTAGGCTTTTCATTCTGTGTCAAGATCTTTTTGTCTGACATTTAAAGCTATAATATGCTGAGACCTATTCAACACGTAGCCTCAAAAATGAGTAGATTGTACAGGAATAATTGCCATCACGCTTCAAAACTTGGGGTAAAGTGTACTATATGGGAAAGCAGCCAGATGTCTGGGAGGAGTGGGATATAGAGTACTGGACCTAGAAACCAGGAAGCACGTCATGTATAGGTGAGCTGGCTAAAATAATATCACAGAAATACTGTTAAAATTGCTTTAACCCTTTCCCACATACAACAAATCTGCAGTAGATTTTGTAAGAATGTAGGCAAATACACGAAAAGGCTCTTTAAATGTATGTATAATTACAGAAAAGAGTTGAGAACATCTCTTTGTGCAATTTCTATTTTTGTCACTGTGTTTTTAAAAGTCGCCTGCTGCAGGTGTCTGAAAGCATCTGTATGTTGGAAAGAAATAATTTAGAGAAAGAATACATTATAAATGTTCATGTTTTCAACTGATTTTGAACAAAAGTATATAAATTATTATTGGAATGTTTAACATTTTTTAGTGTCTAATGATTGCAAATAAGGTTGTGCGCCTTAACCCTTTCCCACATACAACAGAGTTGAGAACATAGTGACAAAAGGAGAAATTTCTTGTTTTGATCAATTTCTGCTTTTGACAAAGTGTTTTCAAAAGTCGTCTGTATGTGGGAAATAAATAATTTAGAGAAAGAATACATTCTTAATGTTCATGATTTCAAATGATTTTGAACAATATTTATATATGTATAAATTCAAATATTCATACAATGAATATTTCCCACATACAACAAATCTGCATCAGACGACTTTGAAAACATACCCGAACAAAACGGAGAAATTGCTCTATTGTTGCCATGTTTTCAAAAAAATCTGACTGCTGCAGAGGCGTCAGAAAGTGTCTATATGAGGGAATGGGTTAAAAGTTAGGTTTATTTAATTTAACTGCGTCGGTTAAAATATTTAAAACACATTTTTCACTCTATTATGGTATTTCATTTTTAGTGTGTCGTACTAACCCTTTCCCACAGACAACACATTTTGCAGAAGACTACAGTATGACATACTTATGAGTCTATTGTTTTTTTGGTTTTTTTAACATTTCAAGTATTGATTCATTCTTTTATATGTTATTTCACACATTTGATCTGAAAAAAACATGTAGATGTGTTATCTTTTAAACATCTGGGATGTTTAAAGAATAAACGTAAATTAATGAAATATTTGAGTTTTAGTCACTATTTAAAAAGACATTTATTTAATGAAAACAAGGTCATACAGGTCCATAATCACTTTTTAGCTTGCCTACTCGAAGAAATAGGTGAGCTTATGTAGTCACCCCCGGCGTTGGCGTTGCCAGCTTGGTCAAAACCTTTGCATGCAAGGCCTTTTCTCAGACAATGTGTATGCTGTTGCTTTGAAACTTCACACACTTATTCATGGTCATTAGATGACCCTGTATGTCGAGTCCCATAACTCTGGAATGGATTTTGACTGAATTGTGCCCCATTTTGGTCAAACCTTTGTGTGCAAGGCCTTTTCTCAGACACTGTGTAAGCTGTTGCTTTGAAACTTCACTAACTTATTCAGGGTCATTATATGACCATGTATGTCAAGTCCCATAACTCTGGAATATTGAAAAGGTGTATTATCTTGCAATAGGTGATACTGTGTGACTTTATCTAATGCTATAACTATTCTGAAGTAGGCCCTGATAGGCAAGCTATATTGTCCTCCGACATCTCTTGTTTTGGATTGTAAACATGTTGTTTATCAAAAAAAATATGCATAGCTCAATTTCGACCAGATACCGCATTTGGGCCAATTTTGTCAGGACAAGCCACATTTATGCCCTGATGTTGTCAAAGTTATATCCTGCCGATTTGATGTGTTTATCATCATGAATAAGTCAATTGTGATATATAATGTTGAAAACAATTTAAATCAAAATGTTCTTACTTTGTTTTCATGAATGTGATTTAATGAAAAAAGGCTTTTTTTGTCATTCCTTTATTTTATGAACACATATATGTGAAATTTCACCATATTAAGCAAATAACAACTTAAAACTACAAGGAAACATTCTGCTTCTGATCTCGACATTGAAACAAAAAAACTGCCAATAATAATAGAGTTTGGTGATGTTAGACCTTTCCCCCCCCCCCCCCCCCCCCCCCATACATTTGTGATAACTCTGTAGCAGACATTTAAGACCACTGAATATGTAAATGGATAAGAAGTCTTGTGTTGTATCTTATCTATAGAGCCAATTCATTTTAAAATTTACTCCTTCAACACCATGGTTGATACAGAAAATGTTCTTTAAACCAGATAACTTAAATTTCTGTCTATATATATAGATCAGTGTTACACATAAAACCTCTTTAAAAAAGACCATCAGGCCTTTTTTTTTTAAACACTGGCATTGTAATACAATAACTGTTCTTTCTAAAATGTTGACTAAATTGTTTCAAAGTTGTCTGTTGATGATTTTCCACATAAATATACCCACAAACAACAAATCTGCAGCATACAACTTTGTAAAAATCTAAGCAAAAACATGAAATAATGCAAAAGTTGTTACTATGAAAGAAAATAGTTATGCATACATGTCTTATGTCCAGAAGAGTTGTATGATCTATAGAGGAAAGAGCAAATATTTTAAAAAGTTCGAAACATTGTATCCAAAGTTGAAATTTTTCATTATGAGCACTTTCTCATTTTGCCACAATGTTTTTCAAACCATGTCGGTTGTCTCTGATCAGAAAGCTTTTGTATGTGGGAAAGGTTTTTTTTTACATACAGAACTGTTTAAATAACCCTTTCCCATCTACAAACAATCAACAACAGGTGACTCTGAAAACATTACTCCATGGGCCTGTGTGAAACTATTGTATCTGAAAATTGCACTTAACAATGGTTTAACATTAACTTGAAACTTGAATTAACATTTTCCAATTAAATTGTGAATGAAAATATTGTATATAACATCTTTTATGAAATGACTGTCTAAGTTCAAATGTTTGTGTTTGTTTCCTTATTAATATCATGTTTTTATAGATATCTAAATGAACATGCTTAGTTATTAAGCTTGTTCACTTACAATACAGGCATTTTATAAAAGTTTAACAAAACAATGGCAAAATTCCATTTTTTTCATTCATTTTATACTTTGCAATAAGGAACTTTCGCACTATTTAATAATGTAAAACATATTGGAGAAAAATACCCATCAGTATGAATGAATTAAATAAACATATTGTTTAAACTTGTTGTTTAAACATATTTTTTATTGTTTAACATATTGTTATGAATAAACTGTTGTAAATCATCTAATTCCGAAGTAATTATTGACTTGTATTGCAGATGCAACACTCTCATTCTGGATCACCAAATATTGCTGCACCATTAATATACTAACATTGTAACTTATACATTTAAATATTTCAATTGAATTGACATTTTATGAGTTCATGAGTCTAAAGCATATGCTTGATCACAGTCGCCATTCAATTAATCATTTGTTATGCTCAAATTGAGATTTCATGAAAACAAACCAATATGAATCTACTTAGTTTAGATTACTTTAAATTTACTTAACCCCTTCCCACAAACAGCAAATCCGAAGCAGACGACTACGAAAATGTGTACTAAAAAATATGGAAAATCTCTATAATATAAATAGTATTTTTATGACAAAAAGAGAAATTGCTTGTTTTGAGCAATTCCTCCTATTGTCATGAAGGGTTTTTTAAAGTCATCTGCTGCAGGCATGTCAAAATGTGTCTATAGGTGGAGTAGGGTTAAGGATTGAACAATCCCTCCTCTCCCACAAGTTTCAATACATTATCATATCATACCACTTCTTATTGATTTAATTCATTATTAACTGGGAAGTGAAGAAATGAATTAATGTTGAAAGTGGTTTAAAATGTCAGTCAAACAAATATGGTATTTACATAGCTCTATACTAGATGTTCAAAAACATTGTGGGGAAAGGAGAAACTGCTAGTAATAAGCAAATTCTCGTTCTATTCTTATAATACTTTCTAATCTGGTCTAAAAGTTATCTTTTCCCTAGATGTTGTTTTCAAACTTTCAAAAATAATTTGCCTTTCAAAGTTTGGAACAAAAAATCAATTGTGTAGGCATCCCTATTAGGCTTTCAAGGATAATAAGGGACAGAAGTCCAGAGAGCTATTTTTGTGACATCTATATGGCTATAACTCTAAACATAAATTAAGAAATGAGCAGAATCTGTCATTTACTAAATTCATTATTCAAAATCTTCATAAACATTATGCATATATGTGACTACATCTTTTGTGGCATCTTTCTGAAACTTGCACATATTATTTGATTCAGTGAGATTAAAAGCCTATCAAAAAGATGTGTTGAATACTTAATTAATTAATCTTTGTAAGTAAGTAATATCCCACTGTAGCATTTAATTGGACATTTTTAAGACAATTATCTTTATCATAAACTGTTGTAAATCATTAATAGAATTCTTTCATTCACCTAATATGGAAATTGTTTTTGACACAAACCCAAATCATTGTTTGATGGATCATTTTTAAAAAGCCCCTATGGTAAAACTGCATTGAAACAATCAATAACTATGGCAGAGCCTACATTCTCGAAATGAAATATGCTTTCTTATATTATTGTTAATTCTTAAATTTATGGTTATATAAATTTCAGATGCCAAATTTAGTCAAATTCAACACTTTTTTTGTAACACACGTACATGACATTGTACAATACTCTTTAAACTTCTAAACCTGTTTTCTATGAAATTATAAGAATAAACGTTTAGGTTTTCATTATTTTGCATTGTTTATAGTAAACTAGGTGAAAAGATAAAGAGCAAAATATGTTTTATAGTTTGATAACATCTCAAAATTCATTAAAATTTAGTCAGATATTTTCACACTAACAGGTTTTTTTTTGTAAACTGCACAATTGTTATCTAGAGTGAAATAATTGTAAACTTGTGACATTTTACTAAATTACTGAAAACTTGATCAACTAAAACTGACTATTATAACATGTACAAGGGTGAAAACTCTTTAACTTTGGGACTTGATCAACTAAAACTGACTATTATTACATGTACAAGGGTGAAAACTCTTTTACTTTGGAACTGGATCAGCAAAAACTGACTACATTTGTATTATTACATGTACATGGGTCAAATCTCATTAACTTTGGAACTGGATCAACTAAAACTGACTATTATTACATGTACAAGGGTGAAAATTCTTTAACTTTGGAACTTAATCAACTAAAACTGACTATTATTACATGTACAAGGGTCAAAACTCTTTAAGTTTAGAACTTATGTACAAGGGTGAAAACTCTTTAACTTTGGATGGAACTTTATCAAATAAAACTGACTATTATTACACGTACAAGGGTCAAAACTCTTTAACCCATTCTGACATTCAAACACATCTGCTGTAGATGACTTAAAAACAATATTTAGTCAGAAATATGGTAACTCTTTATAAATTAAAGAACAATACTTGAATCAAGTTGAAAGCATTGCACAATTGTTAAAATGAAATTATTGTAAGTGACATTTTTCTAAATTACTGAAAAACCAATGATAACAAATATATTGGTTTTGAAGTAAAATGATAAAATTGCATTAATTCAATTATTATTGTCCAGGTTTAATTGATAATTAAGGATTCATAAGAAAGCGTTTTCCCTCTCCTGTAAAAGTTGTTGAAATGCAGATACAATACAAAATGTGTGTCAAAAATATGAAATTTTTAGAATTAAAGTGAAAACATTATGGAGTAATTTCTATTTTGCCTTATGTTCCAAAAATCGTCTGCTTGAAAAAAAAATCTCTATTTTTGTTTTAAACTTTTCAGACTGTCCCTAAGACTGTTAGAGGATTTATTGGTTTTGTCTCCAAGACTGTGCAATGATTTATTTGTTTTTGAACTGAGGACCTCCTTCTTGTTAAGTAACTTTGCAATAGCATATCCACGCATTGTTAAAAATATATTAATGCAGTCCTCAACATACTCTTCCTTTTCATCAACACTTTCTTCATCACTAAATAGTTTATTGCTGTAATACTTCACCATATATGCGTCTAGAATAACCTCTTTCAGTTTATCTTTTTTCAACATGCCCGCATGCAGGTTGTCCATGTTTACATTTGTTCTACCCACATTTTCAAACTCTCTGATGAGAGAAAAAAATTCATCACTTGGTTTCCTTAAGCCTCCACGGTCTTTTATCTCCAACAATCTGGTGTATTTGTCAGTGAAACTTTTTGTAGGTTGATCACTGCGCAAACTTCTTACTTTTTCTGTTTTTCTCTCTCTTTTTACTTGGTTTTTTATCTTGTTGTACTTCTTCTCTAATGCCCTTATAATGTAACCAGATATATAGTACAAAACAGTATTGTCATTTTCACTTAATGATTCTGACTTTCGGTCTGATTTCTTCTCACAATTTTCCACGAGTCCTTTGAAAAGTTCTCCCATTAAATCAAGTAAAACAATTTGAATAAAGTTATTTATGTCTTCTCTACTGTATTTTTTGCTGACAATTATGTCTATCACACCAAAAAACTTCATTAGCACATCCTCATTTGTTCTGAGATTATGAAATATTTTGAAAATCTCTTCTCTGTCACTAGAACTGGCAGCAGAATTGTTCTTAAAGATGTCTTGAGTAAATGTCTGAATGGTGTCTTTCAACTGTGTATCCTTTTGACACAACTTTGCTAATTTAGCCTCATTTGATTCTCCAAAGATGTTGTACATGGGATTTGTCATGATGTTGACCATACTTCTCTCAAATGCCCCTTCAAACACAGGCTTAACATGGTCAGTTAGCGTAGTGGTATCTGTGTCTGAGCCACCTTTCCGATGTTGATGTGCTGAAAATAATAAAAGCAAATTTCTTGATGGTAACTCATATTGATTTCTTTTTAGATCAGTATAGTATAACAGAGTGAATGCTTTTCCAATTTTTTTTAATTACTGCTAAGATTTTAAAACATTGTGGCAAAAGCAGAAATTGTCTATTTCGAGCCATTTCTCCTTTAGTCACAATGTTTTCAAGAGTCGTCTGCTGTAGATGCGTCAGAATGTGTCTGCATGTAGGAAAGGATTAATTAATGAGTCAGGTCTGTTAGCATTTTCATGTAATTATGGATCTGCATTTTCTTCAAACCATTTCCCTGATATACATATATAGAAGCTCAGAACAAGCAATTTCTCCATTTGTCACAATGTTTTTAAAAAAAATCTGAAATTATACCATCATTTGTTGAGAACTTCCATGTTTCTGAAGTCATCTGCCATAATCTTTCTGCTTGTGGGAAAGAGTTTAGTGAATTGATTTACATTATCCAAATGGGAATGGGTCGGTGTTCTTTATGACTCATCACAAAAAAATAATTGTATTTTGTTTATATTTAGTTCTAGATCATGCCATGGTTAAACAAAAGGAAGTCGCAGTTCGGTTATCGTTCTAAGTACCATTATAAGAGAGAGGATGCAGATGAATCAGCAGAGGGTGTTGTCCATAATCTACCAGAACGTGAGTACCTTTCTTTAAGTACAAAGGATGTTTCATCACATACAATGGATGAATGTGATCGGATTACGGTTGAATTAAACAGTGACCATCATTATGCTAGGGTTGAAGATGAAATTCAACTACCAAGTGACCCACTCTTACAATCAGACTGTTTACATGCATATGTTTCTAGGGGGCCAGAAAATAATTTCAAAAGTGTCAGCAATCATGCCAATATTGAGGTTGATATGGAAGAAGTGACAGTGTCCAGCACATCATTTAAAAAACTAGCTGCAGATGTCAAAATATTATGTTATAGTAAAAAGTACCCTGTAAGGGAATTAACAAATAAAATATGTATTCTCAGCTTCTATGACAGTGATACTACAGCATTGAAACTTTCTATTGAGATTGACAACAGTTTCAACTGTAATATAAGTGTCCATAGACGAATGTTGGCTAAGACACATAGAATTTGGGATGGACTGCCTGTTGTTTTTGACAGTGTGGAAACAGTAGTTGCATTAATAGATAGAATGGAACATTTTCATGTGTGTGGGAGTAATTTTGAATCTGAATATTCTGATCTAGTTCCCATTGGCAGTGCCTTGTCAAACAGAAACGAAGTTGGAATTGCTGCTTACAGGGGAGGTGACTTTGGAGCACTTACATCATCAGGTAAATCATTTTCTTCTACAATTAGATCAACTCATTGTACTTTGCTGACTGATCAAGCCATAAAATGTAAACATTGTGCGATCAATGGATATGCTTTGAAAAAAAGGATGAACCGTGTTAAAGAAAGGACCAACTCAGGAAGAGTTTTTAACCATACACCATTTAAACATTCCGACATGACCAGAAATGAACTGTGCCAAAAACTTAATGAACAAAAGACAGAGTTAGACAGTGTAAGACACAAAGTACTGCAGCTGAGACGAGAATATGACCGAGAAATCCGCACAAAAGGTGTATCTGTTAAAGATAATGAAAATCAGGAATTCTCTGACCTAATGGCAGCTTGTACTCCTGATTTTCATCATTCTTTTCCAGACAGCACGAGCAGACAGCGACTTTTCTGGGAACAGCAACTGCTACACAGCCAGAGGAAGGATAAACGTGGAATGCGTTGGCATCCTATGATAATAAGATGGTGTCTCTATATTAGACACAAATCAGAAAAAGCATATGAAGCTATTAAAGACTCAGGATTTATTAATCTGCCATCTACAAGAACATTATTTGATTATAGCCATTTCCTACGGAATGAACTTGGGTTTCAGGCAGATGTTTTCAAGTTGGCACATTCTGAGGCCCATAAATATGGTCTTTTCGAGGAAAAGTGGCGTTCAAATGTGGGTCTTTTATTTGATGAAATCAAAATAAAAGAAGATCTTGTGTACGATAAATGCACTGGTGAACTTATTGGCTACTGTAATTTGGGGGATATAGGCAACCAAATGATTCAATGGGAACAGCAATGTAGCAATCAAAAGCAAGAGCTCGCAAAATACATGTTGGTGGTAATGCTAAGAAGTGTCTGTATAAGAAACGAAAAACGTCTGACATTGATCTTGATTTCTTTGATGGTAACTTACCAACACTGAATGATGAAGATAAAAATGACTGTGAAGGGCTTTTGACTGAACAAGAATGTAAAGAAGCATTATTTGATATGAAAAATGAAAAAAGCCCAGGTTCTGATGGTTTAACTGTAGAATTCTATAAAACATTTTGAGGTATATTAAAATCACACTTTATTAAATCAATCAATTATTCATTTGAACATGGCTCTCTTACTGTATTACAACGACAAGGTCTTGTATCTTTAATACCTAAATCAGGAAATAAATTAGATGTTCTTTCAAATTGGCGTCCAATAAGCTTATTAAATATTGACTATAAAATAGCATCAAAGACAATATCAAACAGAATAAAAAAAGTTCTACCAACAATTATAAACCCATGTCAGACAGGTTTTATCAAAGGACGCTATATTGGGGAAAATATTAGGTTGATTCAAGAATGTATAGAATATTTAAACAATACCAATAAACCAGGATTACTTTTCTTCGCAGACTTTGAAAAAGCTTTTGATAGTATAAATCATGATTTCATGTTCAAATGTTTAGAAAAATTTAATTTTGGACATTCTTTCATACAATGGGTTAAGCTGTTTTATCGAGATATAAATAGCAAAATTATTAACAATGGTAATCTTTCGGATAGTTTTCCGGTAGAACGAGGAGTAAGACAAGGCTGTCCACTGTCCTCTTATCTATTCCTTTGTTGTATTGAAATACTTTCCAACTGTATAACAAAAAACACAGATATACAAGGAATAATAATTGAAAGCAAAGAGATAAAACAAAGCATGTTTGCAGATGACGCGACATATCTTACCAATGGATCTGAAAACTCATTCATGTCACTAATGAAAACACTAACACAATTTGGCGATATATCAGGACTTAAACTTAATACTGCGAAATCAACTATATTGAGAGTAGGAAGCCTAAAACAGAGCGATTTAGAATACAACAAATGTAAAAGATTTATTTGGACATCAAAATCAGCAAAAACATTAGGCATCACATTTTCTAATGACATCACAATCAATTTAGAGAAAAACATACTACCAAAACTTCAAGAATTTAAAAATGTTTTAAAACAGTGGCATCACAGAAAATTAACACTACTTGGGAAAGTAACAGTTTTAAAAACCTTTGCATTACCAAAACTTATCTACCCTCTGTCGGTCCTAGAAAATCCACCAAATTACATTCTAGACGATATAAATAAAACCATTTTCGAATATTTGTGGGATAAGAAACCAGACAAAATTAAAAGAAAAAATGTAATACTGTCAATCGAAAATGGTGGCATAACTATTCCAAACATATATTATCTAATAAATTCTTTAAAAGCTGGCTGGGTAAAGCGTTACTTAGATGTCAAAAATAAAGGTTTATGGAAAATGTTTTACAAAAGAATCCTACACAAATATGGCGATCACTTAATCTTTGAATGTAAACTAACTGAAGCAGATATACACAAAATGTATAAAGAGAACATGTTTCTGAAAGATATCCTTATTTCATGGCAAAAGATTCAAATTGGTCTACCAAAAAATAATATAAAAAAAGAAATCATCTGGAACAACACTGAAATAAAATGCAACGGCGAAACATTATTTTACAAGGATTGGTATGAAAAAGGCATAAAGTTTCTAGAACATTTTTTCGATTTTCGAATAAACAATTATTACGATTTTGAAACATTTAGATACATGTTTAATTTAAGATCAAACGATTTTTTGAAATATTACAATATAATCGGAAATATACCAATCATTATGGAAAATGCAATAAAAACTGAAACTTCGATAAATGTTGAAAACGAACAATTAATAAACAAGATTGTAGAAATAAAGAAAGTAAATAAATTTTTGTATAAAATTCAAATACCACAAACAACCTTTTTAACAAAATATGAAGAAAAATGGGAAAGATCTTTGAATGTAAAAATAGATTGGAAAAGCCATTATGTTATACCGTTTAAATCAACAACTGATACATCATTGAGAAGTTTCCAATATAAATTTTTAACTCAGATCTTACCTACAAATAAAGATTTGCATAATTATAAATATAAACCATCAAGTTTGTGTGACTTCTGCTCAAGTTACGTTGAAACTATCGAACATTTGTTTTGGGAATGCAGATATGTACAGATTATTTGGAATGAATTAATAGATGTTTGTCTTGGAACTTTTAAAGGTGGTGTCAATATTTACTGTGAATTATATCATCATTCTCATGAAACATTATATATTTAGAACAAAACAAACAAACAACATCCCTGCTCCTTTATTAATCATTTGAACAGCAGGATCAAGGTAGAACAAGAAATCGCTCTATTAAAAGACCGATCAGAACTTCACAACAGGAAGTGGATAAAATTCACAAACCTTTAATAAAAAACACACAATTATGGTTTAAACCAATTGAATCACAGTCCAACCCTTATTAACTCAATTTTTCTACTAGTCGTCTTTCTCCTTTTCCACCTCTCATCATTATCATGATCTCCTCCTTCTAATTTCTTCTTTGTAAAAATAGAAAACATTGCAAGAATATAAAAATGCATGATACATTACATCTTTGTTTTCAAAATGGATGACATATATTTGAAAGATTTAATTGTTGTTTATATTGTATCATGTACTTATGTAAATCTTGTGTGAAAAAAAGAAGTGTCTGCAGTAGTCTGTGTTTCCCACTATGTGCCTTTGCCGAGAAAAGCATCACTGCAGATATTCTTTATCCCATTTTGTGGCAAATTGTTGGGGCTGTTCAAATTCAATTGAAACTTAGGGTATTATTCTTTACTTGTGATGGAGCTAGCCCAAACAGGAAATGTTTTAATATGCATCAGGTAGGTCAAGATGAAGTTGTTTACAGGTCGGTTAATCCTTTTGACATTAGCAAATATATATATTTTGTCTCTGATGTACCACATTTGTTAAAAACTTTACGTAACAATTTATCAAACTCGTATTCTCACACCAGATCAAGATATCGTTGGAAGAATGGGAAAGATCTATCCTGGCTCCATATTGTAAGAATGTTTGAAGAACACTGTGAATTGAAGCTGTATCCCAGCTAACACAATAACGTTGTGACAACGTTGTGACAACGTTATCAATAACGTTGCCATAACGTTGTGCACAACGTTGTATACATAGAGGTTAATCAACACTGTTTTCGTATTACGGGATATAATACCTGAGGCCAGTTCACATATCTAGTAAAAAAACGAGTGCCGTAGGCACGAGGTTTTTTACTAGATATGTGAACTGGCCGAGGGAATTATATCCCGTAATACGAAAACAGTGTTGATTAACTTATATATTACATTTTATTTACAAGAATGTGCCTTTAATTCAATAAAGGTCTACTTTGCCTTACTTTCGAACGTCGCGCAAGAATACACCACAACGGTCACAACAGGTTGACCCGCTTCGAAGTGTCGGACATTTTGTTTGTGTCACTTGGTGAAGTTCGGGAAATTCAGCGTTCATATTTGGATTTTAATCACGGAAATATATTGAAACACATTTTAATAAAGTTTTAAAATGAATTGAAGTGTTATGATGTTGAATTTCAAAACATCTACTAATAGATATGGATTTTTAACTGGGCAACACGTGATGTGACTGAGTGACGTGATAATTTCTGATGGACGACGTAAAACAAGCGAGAAAACTTCAGATCAGGCGGAAACTTCAGATCAGGCGTGTGATGGTGAGTTTATTTTCTAATCTATTTAAAGTAAATGTATTTACTGCGCTAACACACCATTATTGATCTTACAGAGATGGACTTTTTCAGTGCTTTTTTGAACCGAGATTTTCAAGGAAATGGTTTCCAAGAGTGAGCACTGTGAGTGTGAACTGCCTACCTATTTCTTGGTTCTGGCTAAGTGTGTATGTTGAGATGCACCATCACACTTGCTGGAATTGAGGGAGAGTGTAGGTTCTACCTGCAATTAAACCAGGATGATTGGGACAAACGACAGTAAACAACCATTTAAAACTGCCAACACAACTTTTATTTTGTCATAAAATTTCAATCATTGAATCAAGATCACTGTTTATCACAGTAAGATTAAGAATTAATTCCTTCAGTTTGGAAAAATATTACAATTTTAACTCAAAATTACAAAAAAAATAATATTAATTTGTCCATTGTCGCACTGTAATATTGGGAATTATTTCCCTTGTCCATTGTTTCTCCAGTGTAAAGCGCACACTTTTTTAATCTGATTCGGAGTCGGATACTATAGCTCTGATTCTTTTGAATTTCTTTGAGGGCGGCGATAATACTGCTGGATTTTCTGGCAATGACCCGAAATAAAATGTTCCACCAGCTATGTGTGTGGTGCCATTAAATACGGATGACATCATGGAATTTGCACTTTGTTTGTGGAAAATCTGACTACAGTTGGGCGACATGTTTTGCTTTGAATTGGAAGGCGTGAACTGAGTGAGGCTTTGTGGTGTTTTCTTTGTATTCATAAGCGCACCAGCAATCTGCTTTTGTTGAGGTTCATTCAGTTTTGAGTAGGAATTGACACTCTGTAAGTTTTTATGTCCACTTATTTGGACAGTGGCTGCTGCATCCATTCCCAGGTCATTACATTTTTGTAACAGGTGTTTCCTTACACTGTGATTTGTTAGTTTGCGACCATCATTTAATGATTCGCACTTTGTCTTCATGGTTTTCACGATTTTATAAATGTGGTTTTTGCCCATCGGTTGATTCTTGAACCATGGTTGTTGGGAGTTGGGGCTGCGAAGGGCATTAATCCCGAGAAAAAATGGCGCATCAGGATTCATCATTTCATGTGGCCGTTGTTGTTTATATATTTTGTACGCCTCAACTGGGCATCTTTCTTTATTTTCGCTATTGGCCCAAGCTTTTGGCTTGAATTTTCTGGTATTTTTTGGATCAGTTCCAACTCGAGTTTTTGTTTGTCTCTCTCTGATATGTGACAAATACTCATCCTCATCTTCATCACATAGCAGTTCTATATCTCCCCACTTGAGGTTCCTTTGCTCTACACCACCCCGCATTCCGAAGAGCAGAGAGAATGATAGATGTAGCAAATTTATGATTTGCTGAGGCGTCTCGTGTCCAAGCTGACCTGCCTCGAACAGCTTGTCAATGTCGGCATCGGTCAACTCGTCAGCTTCATTTGGTCTATTTCCAAGACCCTGTGATTTTAAGGATGTCATTTTTGCTTTTATAGCGTTGTTGCTATGTGGAAATAGCGGACATTTATTGATTTGGTGTGGACAATTCTTATTTTTCAGATATCTGTCCATGCTGGACATGAAACCACGAATAGTCGATGGCTCATAATCATTACCGTCAGCCTTTTTGATGCTTACAATAAAGTTTCCAAACAAAACATCAAGTTCATTGGTAGAAAGAGTCTCTATATCTCTATGTTCATTTTGAGCCCTACAAAATTCTTTGAACAACCGTACGTCTGAATCAGTTTTCCTCTGGGTATTGACATTTTTCTGACCTGTTATAAAATTTGCAACTTCCTCATTATTCACTGGATTGAAACGAGATGTACTGGTAGAAGGCCTGGGTGGGGAGACAGGCTGACCCACATTTGGGATTTCCTCATATTCAGATTGTGCAAGCAGGCTCTCAATGTCCTGTAAAGTCCAGGGTTGCATATACTCTGCCATTGTTTCTGTTGTAAAGCAGACGACAATGACATTTGGATATCTTCTTGTTTTATCATTGATCAATGAATAACATTTTCTGTTGTTGTTTATTTTATTTATTATTATTTTTATTTTCATATTTATTTATTTTAATGAAATGGATTAGCCTACTATTATTTTTTTTTATTATAAACTATTCAGATGTGTTTATGTCTATTTTAAGCATTTGGAAAAACAGCCATTCTATTTTAAGCTTAAAAAAGTAGTTCCGGCAAAATCTTATAATTTCCCTAGGGATTTATTTCCCAAGGGAATTACCACTTTTAATTCCCACAGAATTACAGGCAGAAATGTAATATAACGTTATAATGTTTGGTTTTTTTAACGTTGTGACAACGTTATGACAACATTCCCACAACGTTGTGTACAATGGTTGTGGGACAACATTCCCACAACGTTGTGGTAACGTTGTCACAACGTTGTGGAAACGTTGTCACAACGTTAATACAACATTCCCACAACGTTGTATACAACGTTATAAGACAACTTTCCCACAACGTTGTGGCAACGTTGTCACAACGTTAATACAACATTCCCACAACGTTGGGTACAACATTAAAATGTATATTTTTTAAATTGTTTTTACAATGATATGAGACAGCATTCCCACAACATAGTGACAACATACCTACAGCGTTAAACTGTACGGTTTTCTTATTGTTGACATTGAATAACGTTGCTTGGTATGTTTATAACCTTATTAAAATAACATTCTAGTTAATAGCTCCCTTTACTAATGCAACTCGGATTCAATTCCCGGCCTTTGTGCATACAAGTTTGGATTGCAGTGGCCAAAATCAAGAAGAGTTCTCTCCAGTTTCCCTCCACACTAGGGTGCAGCAATAGTTAATATTACTTTCAACACAATCATTGTAAAATAAATAAAATCTAAATACAATTTTAAGAATTTATTTTCCCCCAGACATTATGAGAAAAAAAGCAAAACAAAAAATATATATACCAAAATGTGAGTAAACAAAGAACAACCAGAACACGAAACTTCAAAATAGTATAAACAAATATTGTATGGAGAAATAGTACAGTGTTTACAGATGTAGAACATTTTTCAAACATTAATATCATGTTTATAATATTCAAATGCTAAATAAATTCATTTCCCGATCATTTATAAACATTTATAGAGTGCTAGAAAAAAACCTTGCTTTAATATATGTACAAGTCTGCTGCTTTTAAGTTTTACATTTCAAAATTTGTATAAGACTATAATTATACTTTAATTAATACTGTTATTCATGATCTTACAAAATTAAATGGTTTAATGCGACGCATAAAAACACTTTTTTTTAATAAAGTATTTAAATCTACCACTTCACCTGATTAAAATAAAGAACGACCGACAGCCGATATACTGAAATAAATGTATTGGGAAATTTGAAACATACTGCCGCCTCATTGGACAAAATATAAAGTTGACCACTAATGGTAGTATATATATATATATATATATATATATATATATATATATCTCTCAACATATCGGGTAAATCCCTATTTTTACCACCTATACAAAAAGAAATTATAGGAAGCCTTTGTGAAGTAACTAAATTTCCAGATCTGACTAGGTCATTGTAAACTATTTATGAAATTTTACCTTGAACATTCCTAATTTATAGCCATTATAAGTGAGAGAAAGAGCAAAGTAATAAACAAGACAAATTATATACATTAAACACATATTATAAGTGAGTTTTCAACAAAAAAAGAAAATAAACATACAAAAAGAGTAGCAAAGTATAAAGTATAGCTGCAATCTTTAAAGGAAAGAAGACCTTAGTACCACAACCTGATGAGTTTAAACTGTTGTTATGTATTATTGCGTCACAGACTTTGTCAGAAGCAAAAAGAAGTATAGACAACACATAACTAGAGCAAATTATTCACTAAAGATAGACATAGTTATATATATGTAAATAATGTTCAGTAGTGTTGTGTTATTACACATGATATGATTTTTATGTTTTTCGTTGCTCACATTTGAGAGCTAGACACATACTTAATAGGTAAAGCTAGTCCTGGTAATGCGAACACATAAAGACGGCACTTATGAGTAGGAACGATAGATAATTGTCCGATGTAATGGCACTGGTGAGACCATCGTCAACGTTACCGAGAAGATACGTTAACAGTTGCTGGTGTGTTGATCCTACCATGAATAGAAGTATGTTCGGACCGAACGCTTTTAGTAATGTTAATAAGTATTAAGCACAAAGAGATTTAATCCGCAGAGACCAGCACACAAAAACATAGTGTTTTCTAGACTCGTTTAGAAACTGATGGCCACAGTGTTTACAAGGTTGGTTCTTGTTAGCGTTTGCTAACAGTTTGAAGCACAGAACTGAACTTTCTCGAACTCATCCAACGTCAAATTACACTCAGGTTCTCGATTCCGGGGACCCTGGATCCTCCGTCTGATTAGATTTCTGAAATTAACATGAACAAATACATTACATTTTTATCAAATCTTACATAAAAACATTCAAAATGAATTAATCGTTTTTTCAATGGGATTCATGCATGTTTGAAGTTAAGCAACATTCATGTTAATTAACTAACATATATAGGAAACTATCTAGAATGTAGTTTGATTCAGTGCAATAATGAACAACTGTGTGAGGTTTGAAGTCAATTGGGTGGATAGTATTAAAGATATCAGTAAAATATTAAATCTGCCCTAAAACTTTAACCGGACGCCAAGGCCGACAAGTAAAGCCTCCTTAAATTCTTCGAAAAGTTGAGCTAAAATTGCAATAAAAAAAATGTGAAAACCAACCTTGTGTAGCAAGCCTCCTTGTTGGTGAGGTGCATACTTCAGGAAGTCTGCAACATGGAAGTCAACCTCAGATTGACTTGGCGAACCTTTTCCCTTTAGGAGAGCATCTGAAAAAAGAGATTCAAAACTTATTAACAACTCTTTAATATTAGTTTACTTTTGAAATGAACATATATGTTTATCTGGAAGAATTAACGTTTCAATCAATTTGTATTTTTATAACAGAATGCCAATGGATGTATAGATTATTGAGATATGATACAAAACATTCAATTTTTAATAATGTTAAAATAGGTAAATCGTAAGAAACTACTATTTACTTAGAATTGGTCTCCAAATCGGGAGTTTCTCCAAGGCCTCTTTTTTTCCCCTTCCTTTCAGACTGAACTTGGACCAAACGTGGTTCTTCGCCACAAAACGCATAATATTTCTGGTATGTCCAGACAGGCCTTTCCCTCCTAGGGATGCTAGGAACTGCGTCTGTAAATAAACACTAATTCATACACTACCTGTTACTAGACTATTATATATACAGCTGTTGTAGGATGTTAAAGATCTCCAATTACATGCTTATACATATACAATAGCTAATATTGTTTCAGCACTCTTACACTGTTTATAATAACCAGTAGTATATTTAAAGAGGATTATGGAGTTAACGCTTAAAGCTGCACTCTCACAGATGAACAGTTTTGACATTTTTTACTTTTTAGTCTCAGAATCAGCTGATTTTGGCATCAGTGCCTTCAATTCAGTCATATAAGATAACTCACAATAGAACAGATGTAAATTGTTTGGAGAAACTGCCGAAAATGTCATTTTTCTTAAACCGTTAGTAACGGTTTAAGCTATAAAACATAAATGAGAGTGCAGCTTTAAATGTATATATTTCAACGACTTGAATCTATTACAGTATTATAATATTATAGGGACATTTTATCAATTCAAAATTGTAAAGTGCCATGCATATTCTTACCAATTGTTTGGTCTTGTCCGGGCTGTCTTCAAGCATTTGGTTAAATGCTTCGAAGTCCTGAACACTTTCGACTGGTTTATTGAGGATATCCTCGATCCTACAATCTGTGGCAGTCGTTGGCTCAACACTGCGTTGAGAAAGCAGACGAAGGATATGCTGCTGGTTTTCTTCCAGCTTTCTCATCTTCATCAGTATGACTCTTTGAAAGGCTGCAAAGTTTAACAGCTATTACTTTCCAATAATTCCAATATATATATAAATATATATATATATATATATATATACATACATACATACATATATACACATTTTCAATGACAATTAAGTTTTTAAAGACCGTTTTGAATAATTAACATTTTTAAAGCATTTTTTCTCCGACACTTGTTCAAGAGTTAGATACTATGACAAAAACTTTTGGACATGGTCTAGGACGCATGTCAAACATAAGCCTGTGAAGTGTGTTCATCCTATAAAATATGTGTTAAATAAGACACTGAAACCAACGATCTTATAATGTGAAGTTTACTTAAAAACTTTGTTGCCAAACATTCTATATTACCGTCTTGGCCAACAGTTCCAGGGACATCCGTATCCGCAGGTCTCCGAAGAGGAGTCGACATAATATTGGCATCACCCGTTGATCCAGTTGCACCTCCCAGCTTTGGAGAAGACATAATATTGGCATCGCCCGTTGATCCAGTTGCACCTCCCAGCTTTGGAGGTTTTGGAGTTGACATAGTATTGACATCGCCCGTGGATCCAGTTGCTCCTCCCAGCTTTGGAGGTTTTGGAGTTGACATAGTATTGACATCGCTCGTGGATCCAGATGCTCCTCCCAGCTTTGGAGGTCTTGGAGTTGACATAGTATTGACATCGCCCGTTGATCCAGTTGCTCCTCCCAGCTTCGGTGGTTTTGGAAGCTGGCAATGGTTTTGACTGTGGGCCTTTGGTGCTTTCTTCTGTCCAACTTGGAAAAGGGACCTAGATGTACCCACTTGCATATCATCTGAAAAGATTTCAATTTAAAGCTGCACTCTCACAGATTAACAGTTTTGACATTTTATAAAAAATTTGTCTCAGAATCAGCTGATTTTGGCATCAATGTCTTCAATTCAATCATATAAAATAACTCACAAAAGAACAGATTTTAATTATTTGGAAAAACTGCTCAAAAGTTCATTTTTCTTAAACCGTTACTAACGGTTTAGCCATTGAACATCAATTTTTGTACGTTAATATGAAATACTGCGATCTGATCTTTTGTCAGCAGTCTTATATCACCGGTGTCCAGACATTTACTCAAAAATTGCCTCATTCCAAGACAAAAAAAAGTTGTCAGAACAGTCAATCTGTGAGAGTGCAGCTTTAAAACAACAAATAAATATTCATTTAGTAATCAGCTGAGAGTTAAATTTTGGTGAAATCAACAAAACCTGTTTTAACATCATATCCATTAAATAAATTTATTAGAACTGGCTGTCAGCCAAAAACGATGGTTCAAATAGCTTAACGGAAACTTCAAATTTGCGAAAATCAGTTACTTTTAAGTAGATTAAAGGCGGTTGCTAATCAGTTATTTTTTGGCACGGTTAAACAAAACCGATTGAGAACTCCGATATTCAATTAGGTGTATCTAAAATGCATGCCAAAATCTGGCCTTCAGGCAAGCTGTGATGCCATTTAATCTACATGCCTGGTCTCCACTTGTGCCATTTACACTGGAAAAATGTTACAAAAAGATACTTATAATGCAATTTAAACCATATAAAATATTGCATAGAAACGAGAGTACATGCGTACCATCTGACGATGAAGATTCCGATTCGTAACGTCTTGGTTTTTTCTTTTTCCTACTGTCTTCAACATCCGAATCAACATTCGAGGTCTCCTCAGCTCGGAGCGCTCTCTTGTTGGCCTGTACATACGAATCTGAAAGTACATGTGCATACATATACTCCTGTAATGTTCTGTATTAAATAGCAATGTGGCACAAGTCCATAAGTTTAAATTCTTCACTGTTTAATGTAGTCTTTAATCTATCCACCACTGGAAAAGTTCAACATGCATACAGACATTCACACAAACACCACGTGAGTTGTTTTGCCTCACTCCAAACAAGATGGGCTTAAGACGGCGCTTGAACTTGTCAAGTATGGAAAGAATAAATTTAATAGACAATAATTGACATCATTCAATTTTATGATAGCGTGCTTGACTAGTACGGCTCTTTTGTGTATGAGATACATACACTGGTATACCATATACATCTATATAGCATTAATGAAGTGAGTCAATATCTTAAATTGCTTTAAAATTAACAGGACACCGACACCTAGGCGAATAGGAAAGCCCTCCTGATCCTGTAAATAATAATGCCACACAATACTTCAGCGTAAAGGTTTAGCTTTACATTGTGTATTATATTGAGGAATGGTTTCATATATCTAAAGACAAACATACAAACCTGTGTACGACAATATCCGTATCTCAACCTTCATCCAGTTCACCCGATCAGGAATCTCGCCACGCTGTACCCTCTTAGCAAAGTTCCCACCCGAGGATGGCCAGTAACTGTAGACAGCCTATTAAAACAGTCAAATAAATGCGCAATGAGTTAAGTTGTTACAAAATCAACTCTATTTTAAAAACATGCCCAAATATTTGTTTAAAGTAAATAACATAGTAAACTTAAAACACGTGATGAAAAATAATTTTGCTTGTATGTTTCAAAAATATGTCGCAACATTAAATGTAAAACTACATACTCATATCATTATACATGCAACATATATTTTAATCTTAGTAATACTTAGTTTTACTTAAACACATCTCAATTACAAGGCTGGCGTTACTATTAACATTTGTTAAATATTTAAATAGAAATACCTGCTTATCATGTTCCACCCAGCTGCAGTGTACAACTCCAACAGATTGCTCACGGATGAATTCAACAACAACAAACTGCTTGTCCATTCTGTGTAAAGCAAGAGTACCAGTATTCAATACCATACACTATTAATTCATTCAATAGATTGAAAATTGTATTAATATTTTCTAAAGACCAAACTGGATGTGTTAAGGTTGGAATAGAAGTGAAAGCACAACATTAATATATGATGAAATGAAAATGTGTGATGATAACCAAATTCCTGGCCTTATTATTTTAAAAGGTGTTTCATTCCATATATTTTAACTTTATTGAGATGACTATTGAGAGAACTCTATCATTACATGATATCGGTGTTTAAAAGGATGAATGATCAAATGCATTTAGAGAAAAAAGAAATAACTTGAAATGAACAAACTTTTACATAATTTTAATGATGGACTCGACATTAAGGGTGTATGTGTATGTGTATATATATATGTTTATGTGAATGTGCAGTATTTATATATGGTGATCGAGGTGTTTCCCTTTCACAACAAAATTCAAAGATAATTTGAAGTCGCGAAAATTGATGACAAATTTCTTTTTGCCGTAATTTTTTTATCAGGAAAGAGACGAGCAACTGTCAGATACAAGGCTTACCTTGAATTTTACCCAAGTGATTCGTTAATTACTATTCAAAATTCTTTATCGTTTCCTTTCTTTAGCACTATAATGTAAGTTTACTAACATTTCCGATGTCTTCTAGTTGTCCTTTTTCAGCGCCAGAATTTAAGGTCACGGGCCCAGTACTGCTTGTCTTTGATTGGCTCCAAAGCTCATAACAACATTCTTGGAGAAAGCGACCGAATACTTGGAAAATGACGTCACGGTTTGACGTCATAATTTAAAGTTCTCACTAAAAGAACTAAAATATACTATTATGTTTTATAACTCACAGTGTAATAGCCAAATTAATGCTAAAAAAGAATAACAATTCATAAAAAGTAGATAAAAATACAAAATGTGAAAAAACAAAATTAATAATATAAAATGCCCAATGGAAGATAATCCATGTTATACATCGCCAGTCTCTTCGCAGAGTTGCCGTTCCTTACACTTGAATCAATCGAAAGTGCTAGAGTATAATATATCGCGGGCCACCAGCGGCCCGCCTACATAAAATAAACTTGAATTACAAACTTTTTTAATATTGTTCATATCGGTTTACTAGAGGGCCGCCATCGGGCCGCTCTGCCGCTATACCACCCTTCTGCCGACTATCGGGTCACTGGAGGGCCGCCATCGGGCCGCTCTGCCGTTATACCACCCTTCTGCCCACTGACATTTTTAATATTTTTCATATCGGGCCACTGGAGGGCCGCCATCGGGCCGCTCTGCCGCTATGCCACCCTTCTGCCGATAGCGGCCCTCCTTGTGCGTGCTGACTGGGGTACAGTATCAGATTCGAATTAGTCAATTTCTCATGTACTACAACAAAATCATTTTTTTTAATAGGAATTTACAAAATATTAAATACATAATTTTATAAAATAGTAATTAATACACAATTTTAATATATCGAAAATTCTTAATTCGAAACTATGTCTAGAAAAACCACAACGTTAGTACAACGTTGTTACAACGTTGTCGCAACGTTGGGAGATAATGCCAAAAATAGTATTTTATCACAACGTTAATACAACGTTGTAATAACGTTATTTTATAACCAAAATTTGATAAACAATTTTTGAATTGGAAACCATTTCTGATGCTACCATTCACGTTATGAATGCTCTTTTTGAAGTGTGAACGAACTTCAACTTACATAAAATATAATTATAAAATATGCAATAACGTTGTCACAACGTTGCCACAACGTTGTACTAACGTTGTGTGTTAGCTGGGATAACCCCTGCCCTAAACTAACAAGAAAACACATAGACCTTGTTTCCTTCAGTTATATGAAGGTAAATTTGGCAGCTCAAGTTTTAAGTGATTCTGTTGCAAATTCAATTGAAATGCTATATGGACCAGAAACGTCAGAAACTGTATATTTTTTGAGATTGTTCAATACATTTTTTGACTGTTTAAATGTAAGAAGTATGTGGGAAGGTCGTAACAAACGCAATGAAAATTTAGCACCATATTTGACTCAAAATGATCCAAGGCTAACATTCCTTACAAATGATTTGATGAATTATTTGAATGATTGGGAGCAAGAAATTGAAAATAGACCTGGCAATTTCAGCAAATCACAAAGATCCGGTATGAAACTAAGCTACCAGACCATTACAGGGTTGAAAATATCTGCAAAATCAATAAGTTAATGTGTTAAAATACTGCTTCAGGATGGTGAAAAATATGTGTTAACCCATTGCTTTAACCAAGACCCTCTGGAGCAACATTTTGGACACTATAGACACAAGAGTGGTGCAAATAATAATCCCTCAGTATATGAGGTGAGAAACACTCTCACAACACTTCGAGCAGTCAATTCTCAGGCCATTGCACCTAGCCGTGGCAATATCAAGCGGGTACATATTGAGAAAGAAAATGTTGATCATTCAAAATTACCTAGTAGAAGATAAATTTTATATTTTTTAACCGTTTCCCTCAAACAGACGCTTTCTGACAACTCACAACAGACAGATTTGTTAAAACATTGTGACAGAAGAAGAAATTGCTCAAAAGGAGCAAATTCTCCTTTTGCCACAATGTTTTCCATATTTGGTCATAGGTATAAAACCATTCTTTTTTGACAGAATATGTTTAAAGTCGTCTGCTGCAGGATTGGTGTATGAGGGAAAGGGTTAAACATTCAATTTCTCCTTTTGCCACAATGTTTTCAACGTTTTTCAGTAATTATTCCTACAATTATAGAGATTTTCCATATTTTTTAGTAGATATTTTCAATGTCTTCAGCTATAGATTTGATGTATGTGGGAAAGGGTTAACACATGTTAGCCAAAATGTATTTATATTTGTCTGCTGCATAATTGCTGTATGGGGGAATGGGTTAAACACTCAATTTCTTCTTTTGCCACAATGTTTTCAACGTTTTTCAGTAATTATTCCTACAATTAGATATTTTCAATGTCTTCAGCTATAGATTTGTCATATGATGGAAAGGATCAACATATCTTAGCCCAAATGTATTTAGATTTGTCTGCTGTAGAATTGTTGGATGAGGGAAAGGGTTAAACACTCAATTTCTTCTTTTTCCACAATGTTTTCAACATTTTTCAGGAATTATTCCTACAATTATAGAGATTTTCCATATTTTTTAGTAGATATTTTCAATGTCTTCAGCTATAGATTGTTGTATGTGGGAAAGGGTTAACACATGTTAGCCAAATTGTATTTATATTTCCAGAATTGTTGTATGAGGGAATGGGTTAAACACTCAATTTCTTCTTTTGCCACAATGTTTTCAACATTTTTCAGTAATTATTCCTACAATTATAGTTATTTTCCATATTTTTAGTAGATATTTTCTATGTCTTCATCTATAGATTTATTGAATGTGGAAAAGGGTTAACACATTTTAGCCCAAATGTTATTTGATTTGTCTGCTGTAAAATTGTCGCATGAGGGAAATGGTTAACCACTCAATTTCTCCTTTTGCCACAATGTTTTCAACTTTTTTCAGTAATTATTCCTACTATTATAGAGATTTTCCATATTTTTTAGTAGATATTTTCAATGTCTTCAGCTATAGATTGTTGTATGTGTGAAAGGGTTAACACATGTTAGCCAAAATGTATTTATATTTTTCTGCTGCAGAATTGTTGGATGAGGGAAAGGGTTAAACACTCAATTTTTTCTTTTGCCACAATGTTTTCAACATTTTTCAGGAATTATTCCTACAATTATAGAGATTTTCCATATTTTTTAGTAGATATTTTCAATGTCTTCCGCTATAAATTTGTTGTTTGTGGGAAAGGGTTAACATATAATATGTTAGCCCAAATGTATAAATTTAGGTCTGCTGCAAATTTGTTATGTGAGGGAAAATGGTGACCAATACTGACAGTTACTTTGGAGACTGATTGCATGCAATTATTTTGTATCGGGTATTGTTGAATGATTTGCTAAAGAAGAACTTTTTCCCCACCTATAAGGAATCTACAGCAGTTGCTTACAAAACTTGAAGGGAGGGGGGTATAAATGAAAGAATAGTTGTTGTATGGAGATGAATTTATTTTGGCAAAAGGAGATTTGCTCATTATTAGCAATTTCTCATTTTGTCACAATTCTTTCAATGTTTAATAACCTATTGCAAATGTGTCTGGAAGTCGAAAAGGGTATAAACATTTCCTGGTAGATCCAAAACTTCAGATATGGAATGACTTGGGGAAATTGACCTGATTCTAAATCTATATTTCACCAGAGATCTAAGATTTCACCAGCATCTGCTGTAGGTTTTTTGTATGTGTGAAAATGTTATGTGAGTGTTAAATCGATATTGTATTTTTGCTCTGTTTAGGATGATTTAGGATTAGGATTATTTGTAAATTATAACTGAAATATGTTGAAAGTGGTGTTCACAACAAATTATTTTCTCATGATTTGTTTTCCATAAATAAAACTGAATCAATGTTTGAATTATAAAGAGAATTTTATTTAAAGTGATATTATTCTTCAGTATTTTTTTTTATTTAAAGCCCTACTTTTCATTTTGCTTCTTTTGAGCAATTTTTCCATTTGTCACAATGTTTTCACAAATTGACTGCTACAGATGCTTCAAAATATGTGAGAAAGTGAAATTTCTCCTGTTTACAATGTTTTTCAAAGCGTCTGCTGTAGGATTTTTGTATGTTTGAAAGTGTTATGTGAGTGTTAAATACTTTATTTTTGCTCTGTTTAGAATGGTTTAGGATTAGGATGATTTGTAAATTATAACAGAAATCTGTTGGAAGTGGTGTACACAACAATCTATTTTTATGATGTTTGAATTATAAAGAGAATTTTATTTAAAGTAATATTATTTGCCCTGCTTGCTTTCCTTTTTGCTTTCATAAAGATGAGATTTCACATGTTAACCCTTACCATGCTGAATTGTTTTGAAGGCTATGTCAGCTCACTGCTGAATTGTTATCAATTGTTCTCATTTTTTTCAATCCTATGTTTAAAATAGCTGTAACTTTGTTGAAAAATGTCAGAACTCAAAATAATTTGGCATGTGATGCAGAAATAGAATGTTGTATCTTATCCATTTAGGTTGGCATTTATAAAATCCTAGCCATTACCATGACAACCAAGACACATGCTTAATAGAAGGTTCTGCCTCACAAAAGTGGCTGCAGAGCTGCTGACTAACTGATTTCTTGTTAAATCTGCTATGTATGTTGTTAAACATGTTGCCAAGGTATCTGCGTTGAATTCTCATCGAGAGAAAATAGGAACAATTTGCACCTGCTAACATTCTAAATATGTTCTAATGAGGCTTCAAAGAGCAATAATTTTGAATACTTTTTAAGTGAAGCTCTATTCTAATTAAAGGGCTATTCTTTTGATAGAAATTATTAAAATGAAAATTATTTAGCTAGTGATGCCATAATTGAATTTTGGAACTCTTGTTGCAATGAAAATTTTATAGTGTCAGATACAGTTTCCATGGCAACCTAGACACATGCTTAATAGAAGGTTCTGACTCACAAAAGTGGCTGCAGAGCTGCTGACCAACTGATTTCTTGTTTAATCTGCTATGTATTTTGTTTAACATGTTGCCAAGGTATCTGCGTTGAATTCTCATTGAAAGAAAATAGGATCAATTTGCACCTGCTAACATTCTAAAGAGGCTTCAAAGAGCAGTAATTTTGAATACTTTTTAAGTGAAGTTCTATTATAATTAATGGGCTATTCTTTTGATAGAAATTATTAAAATGAAAATTATTTGGCTAGTGATGCCATAATTGAATTTTGGAACTCTTGTTGCAATGAAGACTTTATGGTGTCAGATACAGTTACCATGGCAACCCAAATAAGAGTAAAAAAGAAGATTTCTATTTCATCCATATAGGTATGGAGCTGTTGAGTTATTGACACAGTTTTATATCAGTGATGTATGAAGTGTATATGTTTTCAAGATATTGGCATGGAAATCTAGGCCAGAAGAGTTGAAATTAATTTCTCATGAAAAGCTTCTAAATTTGTTTCCTGCAGATTTAAAAAAACGATGTTTTGAATGACTTTGAAAAAATTATATATAAAACAATTATCTCTTTAACTTCTTAACACATTTATGTATTTTCAAATCACTTGGTACAATTGTTTATCTTAATGGGGCAGTTTATTATTTGCAACACTTAGGCTGACAGCTGAATGTCAAGGTCACACTTTAAGGTCAAAGTTCAAAGACAAGCGAAAATATAACTATTCATAATTTTTTCAACTTCAACTTACATATTTTCAGATAATTATGCACTAATGTTAATGTTTATGAGACAGTGTTTCACATACAAGACTTAGAGTTGTAACTCACAGGTCAAGGTCATGCATCAAGGTCAAATGTCAAATCAGGTTAAAACAAGCTTGTCAGGGCATTAACTTGTACCAATATAAGCATTTTTTCCCTCCAAATAATTTTGTATAAATGTTCATTTTAATGCAAATAAGGGTTGCAACTCACAGGTTAATGCCACATTTCAATGTCAAATGCTACAGACATTTTAAAGTTCTTGGCATAGTTGCTAACTTTAACAATATGAGTACTTTGTTGCATACAAAACCAATGCTGTAGCTCTATGGTCAAGGTCACACTTCAAGATCATAATCAGAAGAAATAGACTGTCCTGTTGTCAACAGACATGAATACATTTTGAAATCACTTGACATATGCAATTATAAACTTTGATTAAAGGAACATATGCTAAAATGTTAACCCATTTTTTTTTAAACCAAGTTCTTATACTTTGAATTATCAAAAACTCCATTTCATTAATCCCTTTCAAACATTCAGAGCATGTTTGAAAACATCTCTTTTTGTCACGATGAGTTGTACTCTATTTTCTGCCTCTGTCAATGATAGAAATATAACATATTTTTTTGTTTTAAATTCCTCAAAAATTATAATTGCATTCACAGAGATTTTCCACTTTTTTTGTCTAGATATTTATAAAGTTGTCTGCTGCAGATTTGTTGCAGGGTTAAGTGGTGGGCACAAACTTGCTATGTCATATTATTGTAGTAATGTGCATGTAGGCCAAATGTGCATGTAGGGCAATCTGAAGGTTATGCACGTCACATGTTTCTGCTAGAAAGGTCTATGCATATAGAAATCTATCTACCAATTTTCTTGAATCTTATTTTTTTTTTAAAAAAGAGTTAAAAATCATGAATTTTTTTATTTATTTTTCCTATCAGATCTGGGTGATTAGATCACTGGGACGGTCACATCAAAGACTATGAAATGGTAGTCTTCCCTCCTTGGCACATTATTGGTAATAAACCAAGGCAACGCCATATTATGTCTGTAGGAATTAATGTATGTTGTAAGTTGCATAAAACACCAAACAAGTATAAATATATCTGACAGACTGACCATAGCTCTAATCCCCTCCAATTAATATGTATGGAATCATCATGCAGGGAGGATTTGACAACTGTGAAACTCTCTCTAGATAGTCATCATCATTTTGTGTGTAAAGTTAATTCTTATTGCATAAATATGTCTATCAAACTTTGACCATAACAAGAGATGTTTGTCAAACATTATGCCCCCCCCCCAGGAATATTTGGGACAATTTTTCACCTGATGACCTCAAAATCAATAGAGGTCATCTACTGGTCACCTTCAGCCTCCATGTCAAGCTTTAGGGCCATGGATGCAGGCAATGTGGAGTAATCACTCTGACAAGGTTTTGTACCTTTGACCTGATGACCTCAAAATCAAAAGGGGCCATCTACTGGTCAGGCCAAACCTACAAGTCAAGTTTGAGGACTAAAGCTCCAGGCATTGTTTAGTTATCTCACAATAAGGGTCATCTACTGTTCACCCCTAGCCTCAATGTTAAGTTTTATGGTCATGGGTGCACGCAATGTTGAGTTATCACTCGGACAAAATTTTGCATTCAAGGTCGGTGACCTTTATGTTTGACCTGATGTCTTCACAATCAATAGGGGTCATCTAGTGGTCACCCCCAGTCTCCATGTCAAGTTTGAGGGCCATGGGTGCAGCCAATGTAGAGTTATCACTAGGATAAGCTTTTTGCGTTCAAGGTCACTGTGACCTTGACCTTTGACACAATGACGTCAACATCAATAGGGGCTTCTTTTGGTCACCTCAGCCTCCGTGTCAAGTTTGAGGGCGATGGGTTGGGGGCAATGTTGATTTATCACTCAGACAAGCTTATCAGGTTCAAGGTAACTGTGACCTTGACCTTTAATCCACTGACCTCAAAATCAATAGGGGTCATTTACTGGTCAGGCCCAGCCTCCATGTCAAGTTTGAGGGCCATGGGTGCAGGCAATGTCGAGTTATCACTTGGACAAGCTTTTCGCATTCAAGGTCACTGTGACCTTGACCTGATGACCTCAAAATATGTAGAGTTCGTCTACTGGTCATCCCCAACCTCCAAATTAAGTTTGAGGACCATAGGTCCAGGCATTGTTGAGTTATCACTTGGACAAGCTTTGGTCTACTGACGGACCGACATGTGTAAAGCAATATACCCCTCTTCTTTGAAGGGGGCATAATTATATAACTATGCAATTATCCATAAAGAACTGTACTCTTCTTTGTTATATCACAGATCTTTAAAGTTAAATAATCTCTGGTAATATCTATTTTGTATTTACCATTACTATTTAGTTGTGTAGATCAAGATCAGACAATGCACATATAATATTTGAATTGGTTTTTGCATATACATGTTAGATCATTATACCATTAGAATAAATTGAAATACCAGATATATAAGATAAGTAATTATTTACTAAATATTTTCAATTACAAATATTGAAAACAAATCTTTCAATGCCCCTTATTTTAAAATCACTGAACAAAAATATTTAAACTCATTATAAACACTGTAAGTGTTTGTTTAGAAGTAAAATTTTACTTGGCTAACTTTAAATAGATTCCGTGTAAAATCTCACTCCACTCACTGATGATGTCATAGCTCCTACACAACATGTGACTATTTATAGGTCAAATCCCAAGGCATTGACACTTTACACAGGCTTGAAGAGTGTTTTAAAGAAATATATGGATTGCTGTGGAATTTTAAAAAGTTACTTCAAACTAGATCTAGTTATATTTAAAGAATGCACCAGTTATGAGTTTGCAGCATATAAACAGAAATAAATCGGATGCACTAGTGGGATTAACCATTTAAAAAGTGACTCGGACACTTGTTTTTACTTGGATTGATTAATTAAAGGTAAGTTGATTAAAAAAGAGATTTTGTTATCTAGTTTCAGTTTGTTGACTTAAGCCTAATTGGCTCAGTGTATGTAAGCTAAAAATTGAACAGATAAACTTGAGATGAAAATGTCAAATTCAAAATCAAATGATGAGAAAACACACCAGTGCTGAATTCTTATATTGATAAGACTAAACATTAATTTAGTTAAGAAGAAGAAAAGACAAGTTTGAATTAAATTACAATAGCTCTCTGCATCACATTTCAGCAAGTTGAATGTTGGTTGAGAATAATATATGGCGCCCTCAAACTTTTCAATCCAAAATGTTAATGTAAAATACGACCTCTTGTTGATAAAGATATATTTATTAAACTTTTAAAACTTGAAGTCCTAAAATAAGCTAGTACGATTCATCCAATGTTGTATTCTGGATGTTGCAACTGTCAATTGTTTTTGTAAATATAACAAATCGGTATTATTTCAAAACATTGAACTAGGTCAATTTATTATACCGGAAGTCAGGCAAATGCCTGATCTAAAAATAGACACTCATTTTTCATAACTGTTTTTTCATAACAATAAGTTTATTTTAATAGCAGAAACATTCGTTGTTGTCATATTTTCAAAAATTTAAGAGAATAAACAATATAAATGTCAGACTGGGATGAAACATTTGTATGATATTCTTAAATAAAACACTTTTTCAAACCACTGTGTTCAGTAAATAAGATACGTGTCCTAAAAATAGCACACATCTTTTTTTCACTTTTTGTTTTGTTCATAAAAGCTTATTTTGTTCAAGATATCGATACAAATCACAAAATTAAAAAGTTTTAAGAAAACACCACATGAAAAAACAGCAAAATACATATTCAGCAGCATGAATATCAATGTATTCATGTTTCAAATTTCACTACGGGATTTTCCAGAATCTCGTATTACGATGTCCGACATATTTTTGTTAGAGGTCACCGTTTTACCTTGTTTTTGTGATAATGTTACCATATTCACTTCTGTAAACATAATATATGAAGTCTTTTATCAAATTAGATACTTCATCTACCTTTTTTCGGTGAAATTTATGCATGAAATGCTTTTATTTCACAAATGAACTCCACCCACTGATTCTCAGTAGCCAGACCATCAAATGGTGGTTTCAGCACGGCTCGGGTTAACGTCACGTCAGACCATCAAATGGTGGTCTCAGCACGGTAAGGGTTAAGACATTTTATGTAATTTATGAGTTCAGCACCTATAAGTTGCTCGAGTTAGAATGTGAGTTGTTTTACATGAAATGTTAAGCCTTTCATACATAAAACATGCAGCAGACTACTTTGAAAACATTGATTCATAATTATGGAAACACTATATAAATGATACATGTAGCACAATTATTGAAAAGTTTCTAAACAATTAGGCAAAATTTCTTGTCATGAGCAAATTCTTATTTTTATGAAATAATTTAGAATATCATCTGCTGCAAAGAGGTCAGAAAGGGTCTGTATGTTGGGAAATTTGAACTACTTGTATAACAGGAATGTAATAATTACTTTAAAACATTTTAAAACAGTGTGGTAAAATGGGAAATTGCTAATTTTGACTAATTTCTTATTTTCCTCATATAAACCAGGCCAAAAAAAAAGAGTTAAAAGTTCAAAAACAGGTTCGATTCCAAAGAGACAGCGGACCGAATAGAATAAGAGTAAAATACAATGCTTTATATTTATAAACAATGTTTTCAAAATGTTTTCACAACCCAATTGTCATGTTTAAAGAATTTTCTTACAGCCGAGTAAACTACGGTGCTCACTATATTAAAGATATTATATGTTTTCAATCAAAAGATCAACACCCAATTGATATAATTACATGGTTAAAGAATCACAATAATCTTATGAAACAATTCTACTGTTTCAACAAAACTGTTTAATCGTAATTCTGTCTAACAGCCGTAAGTTAATACTAGGACGGTTGAATTTTTCAACAATATTTCAGTTGATCTTAACAGTTCTGGTAACCTCTGGCGCGGTCTAACAGCCCGTAAGTTAATATAGGACGGTTGAACTTTTCATCAATATTTCAGTTGATCGTAACAGTTCTGGTAACCTCTGGCGCGGTCTAACAGCCCGTAAGTTAATACTAGGACGGTTAAACATTTCAACGATACTTCTGTTTAATCGTAACAGTTCTGGTAACCTCTGGCGCGGTCTAACAGCCCGTAAGTTTATACTAGGACGGTTAAACATTTCAACGATACTTCTGTTTAATCGTAACATTTCTGGTAACCTCTGGCGCGGTCTAACAGCCTGTAAGTTAATACTAGGATGGTTAAACAGTTTTAATACTAAGTACTACTGCTTTATTGTGACAGACTGGTAACCTCTGGCGCGGTTTAACAGCCCGTAAGTTAATACTAGGACTGTTAATGTTTAAAGACTGTTAACCTCTGGGCAGCTTAAAAACTCGTAAGTTAATAATCAGTCTTTAAATACTCACGAGAGACTCTCACCTTGATGTGGTTTGTGGGCTTAATCCATACTCGGATAACCGGGTTTGGAGAACCAAGAAGAGTTGAATTATTTTCATTTATTACAATTTTCATTTCATTTAATTATATATTTGAATCCATGAGTATCAACATCAGCATGACATTAATGTAGTTAATACATGTTTCTTCCAAAGGGGATTCATTATCAAATAAATATATTCATATTGATATCAACCTACATTTCATGCTTCTTGTCGCTAAATAGTGAGACCCGTATATATTATAGTAACAAAAATTCACATACCTTTGAGATCTGTGTTGTGCTTTTTTGATACATGTCCACGAAACCCAGAGATACTCATGTATTCCCGCTCACACAGCGGACATACATACACATTCTTGTTGATTGTTGAAGACACTTTAGATCCATCCTGATGCGATTCATCTTCGGTATAAGAATCAAATAAAAAGTCCAAGTCAATATCCTCGTCCCATGACAGGAAATCTGGGTCTCTTTGGTTAGCCATATTGCCACAATTTGAGAGTTAAACACATTCCTAGTTCATTTTCAAGAAAACTAATTAATAACTTATTTCAACCAAGGTGTTAAATGCAGTTAATCTGTCTTTGATTTAAATTAAACCCGATTTATTTTAATTAAAAATAAAAAAAGAGTGTACACCGAGATGTAACCACACACGCTGTGTATCCCGAAACCGGAAATCACGCTTAACGCGCACCTTCGAGACTTCGCCGAGTGAATTGACGAGGTTACGTCATGTAGCATATCTGTGTTATTTTAGGTCTCTGGTTCACATGTAAAAAAAATCCTGACGGGGACTAAACGTCATGTAATGGATGTAGTGTTTTCATTACATTACATTACATATCGCTTATCGGTAGCTCAATACAAGAGTAGGACGTTAACTCCTTCCCTTAGGTGTTAATTTAACGCTATAACAAAATGGCTACTTAGATAAAATAAAACAACGAATGTGTTGTCCGTAACAGTATAATTGTAAATGGTGATTCCATCTGATTTGCTGTTGGCTTTTGCACAGTATGTTTTTCTCCTCAAAGACAAACATTTCATATACTCTGTTTCCGTGACAAAATGAATAACATATTTACTTATTCAACAGCGAATGAATAGAAGACAAATGAAACCAAAATATTAGATCTTGCCTTAAATCACAAAATTATTCCAACCGTGTTCCGACATTCGTAACTATTTTCCAGCATCTACAACAGACGCCGCGACAACCTCCACAACAATTTACCAGTGTATCATAGTTTGTAAAGGAACATGCATCACAGATACTTTGGTATGGCATGCAGGAAATTACCATATATAACAGCAAACAATGAGAAATAATATAATCTATAATTTTGAAAACGAAACTTAATATTTGTCTTGTGAATATATCATTTTACTCGCAGATGCATCTCACATAATCCATATTTTTGCGAGTCATGAACAAAATATTGAAGCAGAATCTCTAGAGATGCTGTACTTTTGGTTCGTTTGCCGAAGACAGCGAATTGTGTTCTTGTCTCATACATTGCAATGGATTATTTGCAATATCAATGCTCTCGGAAACTTGTAACTAATTGCAAACACGAATTTCATGTGTTGTTGGAGACTGTATTAGACGGATGTCACTTATTGCAATTGTCTGATTGTTGGTTTTCAGCTGTGTGGTCACGTGTAACATATTTTGCGGTAAAAAGTAATGTAAATGTAATAATATTTTCATAATTATATTCATTTGAGCCGTCCCACGAGAAAACCAATATTGTGGACTTTGCGTAAAGTATCGACCCGGAATCATCCTAAGCATGCCGCGCAGGCTAACCAGGACAGACAATTTTCGCTTCCTGTGGATTTTCTGTTTCAGAGTAATGATTCCTGAAACTGAAAATCCACAGGAGGCGTAAAGTGTCTGTCCGGGTTAGTCTGCGCGGCATGCTTTAGCTGATCTGGGTCGATATATTACGCAGAGTCCATAATGTTGTTTTTCTAGCGGGACGGCTCTTTTGTAGTGATGTTTTTAGATCTGTGACGATAAATGTGACTGCAGTGATTGTTCTGATGAAAAGCATTGTATTGAACAGAAGTCTAAAGACGGTACGTTTGATGTTTCTTAACCCTTTCAAGAACATAGAACATATGTATCGATCATAAACACACATACAATGTTTCGAACCAAATACAATAAGTTCACAAATCAAAATACCAGAAAAAAACACAAAAACAACAAAAAACAAAAATACAAAAACAATACAAGATCTTCAATCAAATCAAATTATGTAGAGAAATGTTTGATTGGGTCGAGCATTATTATAAAGATGCTCAATTCGTTCTTTATAACATTTATCAAGCATAAAACAAATCTGCAGCAGACGACTTTGGAAACATCAAAGAAATAATCTCTACAAATAAGAGAACAATAATGTTCGCCTAGAATGAACATCAAACATACGAATATTCCGCCAATAACACATATGAGCCGTCCCGCAAGAAAACCACTAGTGTGGCCTCTGCGTAATGTATCGACCAGATCAGCCTGCGCAGTTCGCGCAGGCTAATCCGGACCGACACATTCCTTCTCAGGGGAATAGAGGTATAGAGTCATGATTCCTGAAACAGAAAATCCACAGAAGACGAAAAGTGTCTGTCGGAAACTACGAAAATTCCGCCAATGACACATATGATATTTGTGCAAAACCACGACATTCCAGGATGAAATATCAAAAGACACTAAACTTTAGCGCTAAAAGAAATGGGTGAAACATGTTTATGTCTGTTAGTTTAAAACTAGCTTTGTCAGCCACTCTTAAATGTGCGTCATTGATGTTTTTTCCCTTACATCGTGGCTTGGACCGACGGCTGTCCGATCTCTATCTAAGCGGACATGCTTACCACTTGATCACAGAGCTAGGTTTTTGCTTTCCTTCTACATATTTTAGGATAGATCAAGAAATCAAACGAGCAGGTTAGAGGAATGTTTGACTCTCTTTTTTAAAACTCGGTCATTTATAGAATATTTGACCGGAAACATTATTGTTATTTCATTATGATCATAATTATTGTTTACATTAATACTACCACACGTAATACTGCTACTCAATGAGAAAACCAACATTGTGGACTCTGCGATAAGTATCGACACTTTTCGCCTCCTGTGGAGTTTCTGTTTCAGGAATCATTACTCTATACCTCTATGCCCCTGAGACGGAATGTGTCGGCCCGGATCAGTCTGCGTAGGCTGATCTGGATCGAAACATTACGCAGAGGTCATAATGTTGGTTTTCTCGCTTGATGGCTCATATGAGAACGCATGATCAAACACTTTTTTTCTGTCTGTTTTTCTTTTTGTGTAGCTATAAAACCAAAACCATGCTGTGAAAAGGGTAATTTTACAGTCAATCTTGGGAGCAGAAGAAGGCGTAAGTATTAAGCCTTTAATGTTTATTATGAAGAAAAAAAAGCCGTTGATTCATTCGTATTAAGTATACAGCGCAGCAGCAATTATGATTGATTTTAAAAGAAATCAGAAGTGCCTATGCACTGTTTCAAAAGACGAGTAAAACGTTTTATTCTAATTACCACATGTTCGAGCTATTGCGACTCCATTAATAGTCCAAACTTAGGTCTAAGCTGCTAAAGCGGTCAAAGCTATCCTGTTGATGGTAAGTGAATCAGTGTAGCAACTGATTTTTACTTTCATGGAAATTCAAGTAATTTTGCTTCAACGAGATATTAATCATTCATTTCAACCTTTTCCACATGCAGACACTTTCTGATGCCTTGGCAGCAGACAACTTCCAGAAAAAATTGGCAAAAGAAGAAATTGCTCATAATCAGCAATTTCTCCTTTTACCACAATGTTTCCAACTTTATTAAATGATTGGTGTTTTTTTTTTTTTTCATTTAAAACGTTTCCATAATTAGGAAATTGTGATCATTGAATACGCGCAATTTCTTCTTTTGCCACAATGTTTTCAAATGTCGCCTGGAGCAAATGCGTCTGTACGTGGGGACGTGTTTAAGGTAAACAACGAGAATCTGTATCACTTGGCAGAAAATGAAAATTGTCACACATTCAATACAATTGTATATTTCTGTCTGAACCAAAGTAAAATGGCGAATGTCTGTACTATTTTCAATTCTAAGGAATTCAGACCGGAGATCCAATATTGTCTACTATCAACGTTTCTTATAACAATTTCAAAATAGTTTCATACATGATTAAAAGATAAATTACTTATAAAACAATTTTTATGTGTTTTTACCGATTCAGCTGTCTCCACTGGATCCCTAAATGGCGTAAAAGTGATACGAACTGACTATGTCAGAAGGATATGTAATCACCGTCTACTTATAACTGTAAGAATATCACATTTTTAACAAGTTATTCTGTTGAATTGAGACCTGGTGATACATAAGGGAGAACATCCCTTATATGATCGGCAATCTCCGGATGAGGTCGTAAGAAATCGGTATTATTCGTGGAAATGACTGACAAGTCAACGAACAATGCCGATCTCTTGCGAAATTTGACAGAAATCACCGAGCATAATTATAAAGTGTTTATTAATATCGAGTAATAGGGAAGGCGCCGAGCCCATTAGTGGTTTCATACTTAAATTCAAAAATAAAATAATAAAATGATTCGTAAATTTTATATAGTTTCATAGTATCATTCTTCAAAGTTTTGAAATTTGTAGTCTTCACAAAGTAATCATCAATCGGGAAGAAATTTAGGTTGGTCAAACTGTCATCCAATGGCTTTAATTCTAGGCTGACTTTGAAAAGATCGACAGCAATGCTTGTTATGGATGTCTCAGCACCCCATTTTGTGGAAGACGAATGCTGAAAGTACATCTTCAACTCTCGAGGGTCAGAAACGGTTATCTTTATAATTTGGGCGACAGTCAATCAAACGATGGATTTAGTAGGTTTCGATGTCCCTTGATAGTCAAATCGAAATAAGTATTTTATGGGAAACACGCATCTTTATGTTAATCATATTAAGAACAAACAACAGTTCTGGTGGGAAAGATTGGATTAAAAAACGTAATCGTATTCATTGTAACAATATACATAAGCATGTCCTTCAACATTACATTGTTTCGCTCTTTCAATCTATTGTTCATTGTGATAAAATAAATCGAACAGACTAAGAATTAAAGTTATCGTGGTTGAATGCTCTCCCTTTAGGTATTGTCTAACATAGCTATAATTTCACCAGACGTAACTATATACATAAGCATGTCCTTCAACATGACATTGTTTCGCTTTTTCAATCTAATTTCCATTGTCAGAAAGTAAATCTCACAGACTAAGAATTAAAGTTATCGTGGTGGAATGCTCTCACTTTTGGTATTGTTTAACATAGCTCTAATTTCACCAGACGTAACTATATACATAAGCATGTCCTTCAACATGACATTGTTTCGCTTTTTCAATCTAATTTCCATTTTCAGAAAGTAAATCGCACAGACTAAGAATTAAAATTATCGTGGTGGAATGCTCTCCCTTTTTGTATTGTCTAACATGTTCAAGAAATAACTCTAATGGTAAATCTAATGTTTCACCAGACGTTAGATAAATGGTTCATGTCACTGGACAGTAAAGGATCCGATGAGGCTGCATTCATGCGAGTCTTCATAGATCGCAGCTCATACATTTCTGATGAATATGCTTTTATGGAAACTGTATATATATATATATATCACTATTTTAAGTACCTTTGCCGTAGAACCTTATCTAATGCCGACACGGACCCATTTTGTCTTGTCGTAGATCAGAATAATATTCCAAAAACCAACCTTAGAACTGTTAAAATATTATTTCACAAACCAATTGCAACTTATCTAAAATTTATAAAATTGTTTATTTTACTTGTTAGCGTATAGTTTAGCTCCAATTCAGACCGCGCGTGGGTATCTTGATTTATACTGGTCGCTTATGCCTTGTAGTTGATTTTCCTGTAGCGCTGCTCGTTAATGTTATGTTATTTAATTCTATACAGAAAGTGACGCACACCACCAGTTCAATAATGCAGAAGTTATGGGACTTGTACCCAACATTAGTGTGTATGGTAGTGAAAAATGTCCAGGGACAAACCCGCTTCATCAAATAGTGGATGGACTCGGACCAGCAGTGCGTACCGTGACCATGTATGTTAGTAACGAATATATCCTGATAACCACCGACAATGGGCTGACTTACCAGACCTGTCACGAGTGTTTGTTTGCCTTAAACGGACAACCTGACAACCAGCCCAAACGAGAGAATCTATCTCGGGATCAATCGAGTTGTGGGCGACTTTTCTAGAAGAGGTCGTGGCGTATGTTCTGTGACCTTGAACTGGGTCTGTCCAGAATGTCCTTCGCTTAATTAGATGGTACCACGTGGTCATGTAGTGTGATAATTATTTGAGGAGTTGAAAGGTCAATCCAATTAATGGGCCAATTCATTTACTGAAATTCCCTAGCATCATATCTCCGACTTAACATTTTTCATAATCATACTTTCATTTACAGAGATTTTTCATATTTTTGCCAAAGTCGTCTGCTGCAGATTTGTTAAACATGTATGTGAGAAAGGGTTTAAGCCACTTTTGTGGCCAATGTTGTCAGCGTATAATATTATCTTCACTTACATCGTTTGCCTCTTATGGTTACATTTGTTAAGACTTTTAACCCTTTCCCACATACAACAAATCTGCAGCAGACTACTTTGAAAACATAGTGACAAAAACCTGAAAAATCTAAATAAAAAATAGTTTAATTGTTAAATAAAGTTAAAAACATTGTGGCCAAAGGAGAAATTGCTCAACGTGAGCAATTTTACCTTTGGCCACAATGTTATCAAAAGTCGTCTGCTGCTATTGCGTTAAAAATGCGTCTGCAGGTGAGAGAGGGTTAACCAGCTATTGTTTGATAAATACAATATATAGACACACAAACGACGTGTACATTAACAAAAAGATACGATTACCATTAACAGAGAATATTTGAAAATAGCCAGTAGGGCAGGTAAATATTTATTTAGGGGGGATTATGTATTCATACATATGTTACTGAATTAGTATATTATGACCTTAAGCAAGTTTGTTTCTATTAATGGAGTTGCTTTACTAAGATTTGCCATATCATAACAAAGATAACAAATGCAACATTTGAAAAGTGATTCATATGCCACGACCAAATAAATGTCACACTACATATACCTGGATAATGAGTTTTGAAAATTATTTTCTTCTTCGCTTAAAAAACAATTTTGTTGTATTTGCTTAAAACCGTAATAACTGTACACGCTGAAAACAATATTTCGTCTTGAATTGAACGTAATCAAATGTAGATCAATAATAAAAAGTTTGAAGTTATGTTGTCACAACCAAAAATTTCGCATTTACTTCATGTGATATAATCAAGTTCCACAGAGGCTATTGTGACTGTATTTGATAAACATGAATACAAATAATCAGCGATGCCTGTATAACTACAACTATATGTCAATTGTTTTAAATACCTTTTTTCTAAATCTGAATAATGTCTTGTCTTCCAAAAATACACTGATTTCATGCCAATAAATCTGCTTGCATTAAACATGTTTTCCTCCTTGTATATCTAGATAAAGAGCTTTGATTTCATCCGTGCTATAATTTACAAGTTCTGCATTTAACACAATTGAGCCGTCCCACGAGAAAACTAACAGTGTGGTATCTGCGTAAAGTATCGACCCGTATCAGTCTAAACTTGCCGCGCAGGCTAACCCGGACAGACACTTTTCGCCTCTTGTGTATTTTCTGTTTCAGGAATCATTACTCTATACCTCTATCGCTCTGAGGCGGAATGTGTCGACCCGGATTTTCCTGCACGGATTGCGCATGCAAATCTGGGTCCATACATTACGCAGAGGCCATAATGTTGGTTTTCTCGCGGGACGGCTCATATTTATTCAACCTTTTAGCTTATACCAAGAAGCTATATACAATCGAAACCACTCGTTGATTAGTTTCTTTGATGCGGGGATGGGGGCTTTTACATTAACATCACACATTCAGAGGATTGCCAATAATTATGAAACACATGGGTATAGACTTACGGAAGAAACTGATTTCAAATTGACATTGAAGAACAATCAGCCAATCAACCGTAATTTGTCTGAGTAAAACAATAAATGGGCTTTGGTGAAATTCCTAGGAGTTACCCGTCTTAATCCAAGGTAAAATGAAATCAGTTTATCGTTTTCACTGTCTTGTATTTTGTTATTTGACAAGCTCAAATCAGATTGACACCGAAATAGTTGAATAGTGGGTAGATGAGATATGACACATTGGAGAAGTTCACACTCAGCTCATCTCCAGCTTTCAGCCGTACAACTGATGACAGGTGACTGTTATACTCCTTGAATCCAGACCCGATGGAATCGTGACGTAATTGTGTCCTCGCCATTATTTCGTTTTTCCTTCCATCTAGAATGTTAAACCTGTAAACTGCTTGTTTCATTACTTTCTCTGACTTGTCATTCGTAATCCCTTTGATGCCTGGACGGATGTACAGATAGGAGTAGACGTAGTACGTTCCGTCGACAGGCACGACTAGTCTATCCCCCCTAAGACGGAATGTGTCGGCCGAATCAGTCGGCGCGGACAGCGCCGGCCGATCTGGTCGATACATAACGCAGATGCCATTATGTTGGTTTTCTCGCGGGACGGCTCAGATAGACTATATTTAGCTATGTGTTCGTATAAGATGGGGATATACTTATACTGCCTTGTAACATAACTAGCTAATGTAGCAACGTGGTAGAGTGTTCGCATCCGGAACAAGAGGTCGAAACTTGGTCGGGTCGGACTTTTCAGCTTGATAATATATGCGCCTAACGTTGGAAAAAGAGTTAACGATTTCTAAAACAATAAATACTAACTGTTATCTCCACATATGGTATTCCCATGTATATGTGGATCGCCAACAACTCGAGTGACAGGTGTCATCTGCCAGTAGGTCGTCTTTAGGTAGGATTTCAGCGCTATAATGGGCTCTCAAAGGCAGAACGTACAGTGCATGTAATTATTACAGGGCTGTTAAAGCAGACAGTACAGTGCATGCAATTATTACAGAGCTCGTAAAGGCAGAAAGTACAGTGCATGTAATTATTACAGGGCTCTTAAAGGCAGAAAGTACAGTGCATGTAATTATTACAGAGCTCTTAAAGGTAGAAAGTACAGTGCATCTAATTATTACAGGGCTCTTAAAGGCAGAAAGTACAATGCATGTAATTATTACAGAGCTCGTAAAGGCAGAAAGTACAGTGCATGTACTTATTACAGGGCTCTTAAAGGCAGAAAGTACAGTGCATGTACTTTTTACAGAGCTCTTAAAGGCAGAAAGTACAGTGCATGTAATTATTACAGAGCTCTTAAGGGCAGACAGCACAATGCATGTAATTATCACAGAGCTCTTAAAGGCAGAACGTACAGTGCATGTAATTATTACAGGGCACTTAAAGGCAGAAAGTACAGTGCATGTAATTATTACAGGGCTCTTAAAGGCAGGAAGTACAGTGCATGTAATTATTACAGAGCTCTTAAATGCAGAAAGTACAGTGCATGTAATTATTACAGGGCTCTTAAAGGCAGAAAGTACAGTGCATGTAATTATTACAGAGCTCTTAAAGGCAGACAGTACAATGCATGTAATTATTACAGAGCTCTTAAAGGCAGAAAGTACAGTGATGTAATTATTACTGGGCACTTAAAGGCAGAAAGTACAGTGCATGTAATTATTACAGGGCTCTTAAAGGCAGGAAGTACAGTGCATGTACTTATTACAGAGCTCTTAAAGGCAGAAAGTACAGTGCATGTAATTATGACAGGGCTCACAAAGGCATAAAGTACAGTGCATGTAATTATTACAGAGCTCTTAAAGGCAGAAAGTACAGTCAGGTTTTTTTTTCACTTTTAGGGGAATGGTGGCGGGGCCCTTTGAGAGGGGAAAAATAGCGTTGTAAGTCTAAAATAGGGGAAAAAATACAATAAATTTCTTGATTTCATAACTGTATTGTTACATAACTAGCAACAGAAACATATGATAGAAACATTAGAGGTCAATTGATCTGTCTTTTTGACTGAAAACATCAATAACACTGTCTACATTATTAAAAAAAAAAAAAAAAAAAAAAAAAAAAAAAAAAAAAATTAGGAGGGGATTTTTTTTTCAAAAAAGGGGAAAAATATATACTTTTCAGTGAGGGGAATGGGGCCGAATATCGGCCCCAAAAAGGCCCTAAAAAAAACCCTGACAGTGCATGTAATTATAACAGAGCTCTTAAAGGCAGAAAGTACAGTGCCTGTCATTAGTACAGGGCTATTAAAGGCAGAGCTCTTAAAGGCAGAAAGTACAGTGCATGTAATTAAATCAATATTGTATACCCTCTAGCTTTTTAACACTTCCAAGAGTCTGAAGATCACTTGATTCACATCTTAAGTTCTATGGCGACCGTAATACTTCAAGCGGTGCTGGGATTTATAGCATGCGTCAAATATTTAAGAACAACCGTTTTAGAGCATAAACAATATTCTTATTTGTAATTGGTAAAATGTAGTGGCATAATATTGGCTGCAAAGGTCCATTATAACTGACATAACCTACTAACCCATTTTGTGACAACCCGACCTTGGGAGACAACCGACTGCCTACGCTTAACGTTTGACTGGAGAATCAGCGACCTATGTTACCATAGTGTCGAAATCCCACAAGTTAATACAACCTCATGTAGACAGCATTATGGGGTCAGCTCGTAATATCTATCCCCCGAATTAAGTGCCAAAGCGTTAGACAGCTCTGGACCTCCCCTCTATACATATAGGTGGAGGGGGACCTTCACGTTACACAGAGGTAGGCTCCAAACTACAACGTACTTACACATATGTTATACGACACTGAAGAACCTGCAGCTTGTGAGCGTGTCAGGCCAGAGTAAAAGCCAGGATGATACCCCCCCCCCCCCCCCCCCCCCCCCAAAAAAGCTTTTTGTCTCCCCAGAGCCGTCACGGTAAAATATCGAACCATATTTTGCCACGCCACAAAATGTAATTTTTTTTTTTACTGACCAGCAGGGTACAGATTTCCATTATCTTTTAAAACATGTTTAATGCTGTTTCCTAAATTTGACAGGTGGGTCTCATCTGTCCTGTACAGACTAGCCTCGTCTACCTTAATATAACTATCATTATGGATTACTTTCCCAACTGTATGTAACACGAACGATTTAATGGCTGCATTTACCTTTTCTCCTCTTTTTGTCTATCTGGGACCCTGAGCCGGTAGGAGCAAAATGCCAATATCATCTCCTAGCGAGCAGTGATGATCAAATGATTATTATGTCTTTGAATAACGCGAAGGATTGAGGTCTTAATGTTTTCAATAATGTCCTTGTCTGAAACACCCTCTGTGGTTAGATCGTTCGATCCGCAATGGATAAAAAGGAATGTCGGACACTTATCTTTTTTGAACTGGTTGTCGAGCGTCGAATGCAGAGTGTCCAGTGTCATACCCCTTTCCCCCATCCACTGGACTGAAACCTCTGATAAGCCCAAGTGCTGGCCAAACGTCTGTATTGCCGCCATGCCAGCCCAGTACACAATTGACGAACCTACCAACCACAGACTCTGCATTCCTGTAAAACTTGCAACTGTATTAATTTGTATGTGTAACCTTAAAGTCTTGTGTATTTAGTATATGCGTTTGATTTCCACCTGTCTGTGCCATGATTCTACTCTCTTCTGTTCCTAAATTAGCTTAAAGTGTAGCCCCGCCTATTCTGAAACTGTGTCATTTAAAGTGTCCTATTGTTTGGGTGAATTGCAGGGCTTTAGACATGATGGCTTTGAATTGATATTTGGAGAGCGATTTCCAATTTAAGTGTATGAATAGGTTCGCGTTTTCCGTTTTAGGGCGAAGATTATAGTACGCTTTCATACATAGAACAGGGCTGTAATACTTGCCATTTGCTGGAATATAGAGGGTGACGGATTTTCCGCGCTGGTCAGTTTTTGACCATCTTACTGTTAGGTTTAATTCTTTTTCAGACAACCTTATGTCTGAATATTTAATTACCTTTAGGTCCTGTGACTTATTGTTCGCCTCTGTAAATTCCCCTATTCTTAACAGACCAAAGAATGCTACTGTGAAAGCAGCTCGAAATAAAGATTGTTCGAATGTGTTTTGACAAATGCTTGCTTGGCTTCCTATCATCTTATGTAATGTGGTTAGGGAAATCGGGGCTCTTGCATCCATTTTACTACCCTTAGTTCGTCTTGCGCCCTCCAATGCCTTAACTACACAAAATGATTTTGTTGTATCATCTACTTGTTGGAGTTTATGAGCATATGATATACCTGACATGTAAGTTGATATTGTTGAAGCAGCTATATTTTGGTAAGCTAGATATGCGATGAAATGTAACAAGTCTTGATTTGGGACAGGCCATATCTTTCGCAACTTGTATAAGTCTCTAAAATGGGTGAGTTTTCCTAGCGCTACTGAATAAGTGTTTTGGGAAGTAGAATTGAATATTAAATCGTTTGATATACCTTTTAAACCTTCCAAACTAGGGATGGGACCTTGACCGGGCTGAGATTGGCCTCTGGCGCTGCACTCTTGAACCTCCCCCACTGTGAACGAGAAATTGAGTCAGCAATAATGTTTTCTTTGGAAGGGATATAGACTGCTCTTACCTGTATATTGGTTTTCAGGATTGTAAGAAACATGTCTGACCAGATTCATCACTCTCTCAGATTTACATGTTTGGGTATTGATAACTTGAACTACTGCTTGATTGTCAACATGGAAAAGAACCCATCGATTTCTTAAGCTGTTGACCATGTTCAGATAGCGGCTACCACTGGAAACAGCTCCAAGAGGGTCATATCCCTAGTTAGACCCTGCTTTACCCAATCTTCGGGCCATCTCCCGTGCGCCCATTGACCTGAGAAGTAAATTCCGAATCCCCCATTATTACCCCCCATTGCATCTGTATAGAGTTCCAGCTCATTGTTTGTTAACCATGTTCTATTAGATATCAAAGATATTGGTTTTAGAGACCCTAATTTTATGATAAGGCTTTTTGATTCTTATTGTGGCATTAATCAGCCTTCTGCGGAATGCCTTACCAGGGGAGACCACTTTACATGCGAAATTGGGTAGACCAAGCAGTGACTGCATTTCTTTTTTTGAGCTTTTCCTTTGACTCGGCTGCCTGATTAATGTTTGAATATGTGACTTTGCAGTGTTTTTCCTCAATGAAATCGTTAATTTATTGGCTGTCTGGGTAATACAAGTGATGAATCATTCTATGATCACCGTCCTTTTTGGCGACTAAACCTATCGGAGATACTTGAAGGGTCAGGAATGTTTTTTTACTGAACGGACCTGCAATTCGACTCCTATTAATTTCTTTGATCAGTTTTTCCCTCATGATATTGGGGTGCTGCTTTGCACTAGACAAGTTAGGTGACTCACGTGCACCTCGTGGTCCTGAGTAGTTTAATGGAAATCCATTTTGTAGACCTTCCATTAAGAATATGGCATCCTTATGCTGGTAGTTTTTTAACGATTCAAGTAAATGATATAATTTTAGCGGTGTTTTTCCTAATTCATATAAACCTATCACATTATTTGCTTTGTCTGCAACTTGACTTTAGATGGTTTCCGCCACATGACTGACAGGCATGACTAAACCTGCAATTAGGCAAAAATGGACATTTACCTTCTGTATTAAAATAATTACATGATGCGGAATGGGCTAATGTAGGTCTCCTAAACGATAGAGGCTTGCTACTATGCCTCGTATGGTTTTACTGTTCCGTGTAAATACTACCAGCATTCACATACAACAACCAAAACTCTGAATGAATTGTCCCCCGGGATGCGGATGGATTACTAGCAATTTGCAAACGGAATTGCTCATCGTATTTCCACCAGCCAGTAGACCTACTGGCAGCCATTCTAATATCCCTCATATATTTAATTAATTCTTGGGCCCGAGGTGTAAAATTTTCCAGCGTTATGCTGACATATACAAGAAAACCGGATGTCCACTGGTCAATTGAATTTTTGCCTGGTTAATACATAATCTTCCATTTTGTATTGTGATCTCCCCAGTCAGACCATTGTCTGCTATGACTTGCAGCTCTCTTGTGGATTTTAACAATGATGCAATATCAATATATTGCCCTTCCCAAACTTTCTCTTTAACTTTTAAAGGTATACTACTACCTACATTATTAAAAACACTAGGTTCCTGAAGCGGCTGCCATGCATCGGCGAACTCCATTACTGGCGCCGTTACTTCTTTTTGAAAAATTAACAAATTCGACACTTCACCTGAATCATCCTGGTTTCCCACGGGTAACTTATCATTCTCCGTCTGCCTGGACCTCTTAGGCTCCTTTCCAACCTTCTTTAAAGCTATTCCCCTCTAAGGTGCCATTATTTTCGCAGATTGCTTGGATTTTAAATTTTAATAAATTGTACACAGCTATGCCCTTCAAGAGTTGCAGGAAAAAGGAAGCTGACTTGGAATGGCATTCTGGGTACCCCTATCAAGGGACATAATTCTGAAGCGAAACTTCAGAAATTCAGAAGCAGTTATCTCCCTTGCTATAAACCCTTATTTATTTGAAACACCTGACCCTTTGTTAAAAAATACTTTAAACTGGATTATAGAATATAAAATTCGTATAATCTGCATTATTACAGAGCTCTTAAAGGCAGAAAGTACAGTGCATGTAATTATTACAGAGCTCTTAAAGGCAGAAAGTACAGTGCATGTAATTATTACAGAGCTCTTAAAGGCAGAAAGTACAGTGCATGTAATTATTACAGAGCTCTTAAAGGTAGAAAGTACAGTGCATGTCATTATTACAGGGCTCTTAAAGGCAGAAAGTACAGTGCATGTAATTACTACAGGGTTATTAAAGGCAGAAAGTACAGTGCATGTAATTATTACAGGGCTCTTAAAGGCAGAAAATACAGTACATGTAATTATTACAGGGCTCTTAAAGGCAGACAGTACAGTGCATGTAATTATTACAATGCTCTTAAAGGCAGACAACACAGTGCATGTAATTATTACATGGCTCTTAAAGGCAGAAAGTACAGTGCATGTAATTATTACAATGTAACGAGTCAAAAGGTACAGATGTGTTGCCTACCAAATCGTCAAATTGTGACGAATAGAGGAGATGTGAAGCCAATGTGCCAGTTTGTTAAGGAACGCTAATCTAAAATACCGTATCGAAAGATAAATATAACTTAATTATTAAATATTACAATTTATATTTAGCTGTGAAAATATAAATAAATGTATCAGTATGATAACGTATTGATTTTTCTGACAACGATAACAGGTCAGATAGGAAGAAACATCTCCTGTTAGTACAGACTGAAAAACAACTCGGTAGCGAGCGATTTGAGTTCAAAAAGGGTTCTCACTGGCACACAATTGTTGCCTGACAATAAATCAGTAAGTGAACGCGTGCTGGACAGAAACACGTTGCAGATGGGATCCCTATGTTTCTTCCTGCAAACGCAGACGTTCCAAAATACTTTTTTGAAAGCTCATTTTGTGAACGGCATTACTTTATCCTTGGCGTACATATTATCTTTCTGTATATATCTTAAAGCAATGATCGGGTATGAAAGTCATTTTCAGTGAAAAAATACCCCAGCAATTGTTCAGTTATAATTTTTTTTATATTGATCTTAATACAAAACTATCCTTATTTGATAGATTGGTTGTTCCAATTTTATTGTACGGTTCCGAGGTTTGGGGAATATATAATTATAATGAGATAAATAAATTACACATTAGGTTTTGCAAAATTATATTGGGTGTTAGAAAACAAACCACAAATGTTTTCAGGAAACTTGTTGAAAATTGTTGAGAGTAGCATTATTTCGGTTTTGTAACCAGTTATTTTATTTGACTTTTGAGGTAAAGACTTTCACGCTCTGGGTTTTAAAAGTTTTCATTCAAAGAGGTTATGAACAAAGAACTTCAAAAACAGATTGATTTCATGTAATTATTGAACAAGTCTATGAAGAGAATAACTCTAATCATTATATGTTTTTAATGAGATATTGTTGTTTTCTTATTTTACACACAATGTCTTTTTTCTTCAACTTGTTTTCTTGTTTAAATGTTGTGTATGTTGTAATGTTACATAATGTCATTACACATGATTTCAAATTTTAATTTGATAAAATCCAAATAAAGAATTTTAAACCATCATTGTTTTTATCATTTTATTGAATAGTGTAGGGTTAATAAAGAGATAAGTTTCAGCAAACACTGCACAAATCATATACTGCATGCTTATAATACAATGTGTTTAATATTTGTATCCTATTTATTGCATACATGTGTATTCGGTCCGTCAGTTTGGGCTATGGAGCTGTGCTTTGCTAGGTGCATAGCAACGGCCCTTCGGTTTGGAAAATCCTGACATTAAGGGATACCTAGCGAACCCGTACAAGCCGGTAGGCGACGTGGGATTCGCTTTTACATATAAATATGAAGAACTAGTGTGATAGGGTCATTATTGTGGTGACTTGGTGAACACTGGTGAAAAGTGTGCACCTTGTAAACAAACTCTCTGGTCAACCAACACTGTTGTATCACCATACCAAGACGCATAGGTATACACCCAATCAATTCCCCTTGGCTATTTTCGCATTTACATATTTTTCAAACTTTCGGCTCTAGCTTGGAAAACTGCGGTCGGAGGTCAATTACGTGAAATATATTTTGTTATCTCTTCAAGGGTGATTGTTATCAAAAACGACTGTAAGAAGACCCTATCTTTGAAAGGCTACCATTTGGAAAGAAAGGCCTAAATCAAAAATCGTTACGGATACGTTCTTTCTAAATATCTCGAAGTATCTATAACCGTTGTTTCACCTCTTCGCATTGAAAACTGTAGGAGAAGATAGAAAAATGGTTTGGGTTCTTAAAACAGGTTGTTAGCTGCATAGCAACGGCTTTCTTTGAAAGGCAACCATTTGATAACAAAGGCCTAAATCAAAAGTCGTAACTGATACGTTCTTCCTAAATATCTCGAAGTATCTATAACTGAAGTTTTAGCTCTACACATTCAAAACTGTAGGAGAAGATAGAAAAATGATTTGGATTCTTTTTTAAACACGTTTGTTTGCTAGCTGCATAGTAACGCCTATCTTTGAAAGCCTACCATCGTAATCGAAACTGATACATTTTTTCTAAATATCTTGAAGTATCAATAACCGAAATTTCAGCGCACCACATTGAAAACTATAGGAGGAGATAAAGTAACGGCTCTCTTTGAAAGGCTACCATTTGAAAAAAGAGTCCTAAATCAAAAATCGTAGAGGATATGTTTTTTCTTAATATCTTGAAGTATCTATAACCAAAGTTTCAGCTCTACTCATTTAAAACTATGAGAAGATAGAAACATGGATTGGGTTCTTAAAACCCGGATTTCTGCTAGCTACATAGAAATGGCTACCTTTGAATGGCTAGCATTTGGAAACAAAGGCCTAAATCAAAAATCGTGACGGATACGTTTTTTCTAAATGTCCCGAAGTATCTATAACCGAAGTTTCAGTTATCCACATTCAAAACTGTAGGAGAAGATAGAAAAATGGTTTTGTGTCTTAAAACGCGTTTATTTGCAAGCTTTGCTTTACAAATATTTGGACACAGACAGACGGAAAAGCCTGACAATAAGGGATACCTAGCGAATCCAAACAGACGGAAAAGCCTGATATTAAGGGATACCTAGCGAATCCCAACACACACACACACTAGGCGACATGGGATTCGCCTTTGCATATATATATATAGATGAAGAACAAGTCTGATAGAGTCACTATTGTGGTGACTTGGTGAACACTGGTGAAAAGTGTGCAGCTGGTAAAAACACTCTGTGGTCAACCAACCATGTGTTATTACCTGCCAATATACACCGAACCGTTTCGCCTTGGTATAGTTTGCAAAATTCCGGCTCTAGCTCGGAAACCCGAGGTCAGGGTCAACGACGTAAAGAACTTTGTGTAGCTCTTCAATAGCTCTATGAGAAGGTGCAGTGAATTCGCTATCGAATACTACCACTGCAGCGCTATGGGCGACTGAAGTCAAAAACGACTGTAAAAATACCCTATCTTTGAAAGGCTACCATTTGTAAACGAAGGCCTAAATCAAAAATCGTAACGAATACATTTTTTCTAAATATCTTGAAGTATCAATAACCGAAGTTTCAGCTCTCCACATTGAAAACAGTAGGAGAAGATAGAAAAACGATTTCGGCTCTGAAAACTCTTTTTTTTGCTATCTGCTTAGCAACGGCTATATTTGTAAGGCTACCATTTGAAAACAAGGTCTAAATCAAAAATCATAACAGATTTTGTTTGTAATATCTCAAAGTACCTATAACAAAAATTTCAGCTCTCCTCATTCGGAACTGTAGGAGAAGATAGAAAAATGGTTTTGTGTCTTAAAACGTGCTTGTTTGCTAGCTGTATAGCAATGGCTATCTTTGAAAGGCTAGCATTTGTAAACAAAGGCGTAAATCAAAAATCGTAACGGATACGGTTTTTTTAAATATCTCTAAGTATCTATATATCAGTTTTTTTTCTAGTTGCATAGCAACGGTTGTGTCCTTAACAACGAAACTCAAACGAGCACACCCGGAGCACATTTGGCACCTGTTCACCAAGTTTCATTAGATTCAGCCCGTCAGTTTGAGCTGTGGAGCTGTGGTCTACAAATATTTGGACATACAGACACAAACACACACACACACACAGACACAGAGACAGACGGAAAAGCATGACAATAATGGATACCTAGCGAATCCCACCAAGCCGGTAAGCGACGTCGGATTCGCCTTTACATATATTATATATATAAAGAACTAGTGTCATAGGGTCACTATTGTGGTGACTTGGTGAACACTGGTGAAAAGATTTCACCTTGTCAAAACACTCTCTGGTCAACACATCATATTTTGTCACCATGCCAAGACGCACCCGTCTACAAACAACGTTTCGCTTTGGTTATTTTAGCCTTTATATATTTTGCAAACCTCCGGCTCTAGCTCGGAAACCCGAGGTCGGAGGTCAATGAAATAACTTGTTGTAGCTCTTCAATAGCTCTATGAGATGTTGAAATAAAATCTCTATCGAATACTACCACTGCAGCGCTAGGGGCGAATGAGGTAACAAAAACGACTGTAAAAAAACCTTATCTTTGAAAGGCTTCTATTTGTAAATAAAGGCCTAAATCAAACATCGTAACAGATACGTATTTTCTAAATATCTCAAAGTATATATGAATTATTCGATAAACTTATAGAACCAATTTTATCTTTTTTATCAATTTTATCTTATGGGTGTGAGATATGGGGTATGAATGAGGCAGTTAAACTAGAAAATATTCATTTAAAATTTTGAAAACAAATACTGGGGGTAAGGTCGCAAACTCAAAATACTTTCGTTTATGGAGAACTTGGTAGATATCCACTAAAGATTAAGAGATTATTAAGAGTAGTAAAATATTGGTTTAAAATAATTAGGTCTACAAATGAAAAATATATTAAACATGTATATGACATGATGTTGAATGACTTTCAATTATTTCCAGAAAAAAAATCTTGGGTAAAGTCGATTAGAAATATTTTTGAAAACTTAGGTTTTAATATTGTATGGTTAAACCAAGGTGTTGAAAATGTGAAATTATTTTTGTCTGTTTTTAAACAAAGAATTTATGATAACTATAATCAGATATGGAATTCTGATTTACAAAACTCTTCAAGAGCAAAAACATACAGACTTTATTCTGATTTCGTTTTTCAACCATATTTAAATTCAATTAAAATCGATAAATTTAGAATCGCTCTTACAAGATTTCGTGTTTCTGCACATAGATTAGAAATTGAAGCTGGAAGATGGCACAAACCAAATAAAATACCATATAATGAAAGAAAATGTAAATTATGTAAAACTATCGAAGATGAAATGCACTTTTTATTAGAATGTCCAATGTTTTCTGATATACGAATGATATATATCAAAAAATATTACTGGAAACACTCAAGTATGATTAAATTTATTGAATTACTAAAATCTGAAAATGAAAATATAGTCAAAAACTTGGCACTATTTGTTTACAAAGGTTTTGAAATAAGGAACAACAATAATTACGTAGAGTAGTTGAGGTTTAGTTGCAGCCTTTAGAGGAAATCAATGTAGAAATTGAGAAATTGCTGACATTGAGCAACTTCGTCACCTTCTGCAATGATTTCTAAATGATTTTTATGGGAGTTATATCTTCTCTCAAATGACTGTTACATTAATGATTTCATTTCTATTAACTTATTATCTTTGATTGGAGTATATTAATTCGTTTGTCAATCAAAGGGGAAAAAAATCTTATGTAAGTTTTCTATATTATTTTTCAAACATTTTCTCCCCAGATTTTGACCATTAGTCCGCTATTTGACTGTTAAAATGAATGTGTTATATGTTTGTGGTATGTTGGGCATATTTGCCCTTTTTCCAGAATAAAATCTATCTATAACCGAAGTTTCAGCTCTCAAAATTGAAAACTGTAGGAGATGATAGAAAAATGATTTGGGTTCTTAAAACGCGTTTTTTTACTACCTGCTTAGCAACGGCTATATTTTAAAAGCTATCATTTGGAAACAAAGGCCTAAATCAAAAATCGTAACGGGTTACGTTTTTTCTTAATATCTTGAAGTATCATATACCGAAGTGTCAGCTCTACACATTGAAAAATGTAGGAGAAGATAGAAAAATGGTTTCGGTTCTAAAAAGTCGTTTTTTTTTTTATATCTTCTTAGCAACGGGTCTCTTTTAAAGGCTACCATTTGAAAACAGAGGCCTAAATCAAAAATCGTAAAGGATAGTTTTTTTCTTAATATCTCAAAGTACATATAACAAATATTTCAGCTCTCCTCATTCGGAACTGTAGGAGAAGATATATAAATGGTTTGGGTTCTTAAAACGTGCTTGTTTGCTAGCTGTATAGCAATGGCTATCTTTGAAAGGCTAGCATTTGTAAACAAAGGCGTAAATTAAAAATCGTAACTGATACAGTTATTTTAAATATCTCTAACTATATATAACCGAAGTCTCAGGTATGTACATTCAAACCTGTAGGAGAAGATAGAATAATGGTTTTGGGTCTTAAAAGTCAGTTTTTTGCTAGCTGCATAGCAACGGTTGTGTCCTTAACAACGAAACTCAAACGAGCACACCCGGAGCACATTTAGCACCTGTTCACCAAGTTTCATTAGAATCAGCCCGTCAGTTTGAGCTGTGGAGCTGTGGTCTACAAATATTTGGACATACAGACACACAGACACACACACACACACACAGACAGACGGAAAAGCATGCCAATAAGGGATACCTAGCGAATCCCAACAAGCCGGTAAGCGACGTCGGATTCGCCTTTGCATATATATATATATGAAGAACTAGTGTGATAGGGTCACTATTGTAGTGACTTGGTGAACACTGGTGAAAAGATTGCACCTTGTAAAAACACTCTCTGGTCAACAAATCATATTTTGTCACCATGCCAAGACGCACCCGTCTACAAACAACGTTTCGCTTTGGTTATTTTAGCTTTTATATATTTTGCAAACCTCCGGCTCTAGCTCGGAAACCCGAGGTCGGAGGTCAATGAAATAACTTGTTGTAGCTCTTCAATAGCTCTATGAGATGTTGAAATAAAATCTCTATCGAATACTACCACTGCAGCGCTAGGGGCGAATGAGGTAACAAAAACGACTGTAAAAAAAACCTATCTTTGAAAGGCTTCCATTTGTAAATAAAGGCCTAAATCAAACATCGTAACGGATACGTTTTTTCTAAATATCTCAAAGTATATATAACCGAAGTTTCAGCTCTCCAAACGCGATTTTTTGCTTTCTTCTTAGCAACGGATCTCTTTGAAATGCTACCATTTGAAAACAAAGGCCTTAATCAGAAATCGTAACAGATAGTTTCTTTCTTAATATCTCAAAGTATCTATAACCAAAGTTTCAGCGCTCCATATTCAGAACTGTAGGAGAAGATAGAACAATGGCTTGGGTTCTTAAAACGCGTTTTTTTTGCTGGCTGTATAGCAATGGCTATCTTTGAATGGCTAGCATTTGAAAAGAAAGGCCTAAATCAAAAATCGTAACTCATAACCGAAGTTTCAGCTCTCCACATTTAAAACTGGAGGAGTAGATAGAAATATGGTTTTGGGTCTAAAACAGCGAAACTCAAACGCGCACACCCTGAGCGCATTTGGCACCTGTTCAAGTTTCATTAGAATCGACCCGTCAGTTTGGGTTGTGTAGCTGTGGCGCTGTGCTTTACAAATATGTGGACAGACAAACAGACAGACAGACAGACAGACACACACAGACAGACGGAAAAGCCTGACAATAAGGGATACCTAGCGATCCCAAGAAGCCGGTATGCGACTTGCGATTCGCATTTCAATGTATATATGAAGAACCAGTTTGATTGGGTCACTATTGTGGTGACTTGGTGAACACTGGTGAAAAGTGTGCACCTTGTAAAAACATTCTCTAGTAAACCAACCATGTTTTATGACCGCCAAAACGCAACCCTTTCCCCTTAGTTATTTTCGATTTTACACAGTTTGCAAATTTCCGCCTGTAGCTCGGAAACCCGACGTCGTGGTCAATAACGTAAAAAAACTAATTGTAGCTCGTCAATAGCTCTATGAGATGGTGCAATAAAATTGCTATCGAATACTACCACTGCATCGCTAGGGATGATTGATGTCAAAAACGACTGTAAAAAGATCCTATCTTTGAAAGGCAACCAATTGGAAACAAAGGCCTAAATCAAAACTCGTAACGCATAGGTTTTTCCTAAATATCTCGAAGTATCTATGACCGAAGTTTCAGCCCTCCACAATGAAAACTGTAGGAGAAGATAGAAATATGTTTTGGGTTCTTAAAACGCGTTATTTTTTTGCAACGACTATCTTTGAAAGGCTATCATTTGGAAACAAAGGCCTAAATCAAAAATCGTAACGGATACGTTTTTTCTACATAAGTATCTATAACCGAAGTTTCAGCTCTCCACATTAAAACACTGTAGGAGAAGATAGAAAAAAGGTTTGAGTTCTTAAAACGGGGTTTTTTGCTTCTTGCATAGCAACGTCTGTCTTTGAAAGGCTACCATTTAGAAACAAAGACCTAAATAAAAAATCGAAATAGATACCTTTTTCTAAATATCTCAAAGTATCTATAACTAACGTTTAAGCTCTCCATATTGAAAAATGTAGGAGAAGATAGAAAACTGGGTTGGGTTTTTAAAACGCGTTTTTTTGGCTATCTACATAGCAACGGCTCTTTTTGAAAGGATATCATTTGGAAACAAAGGCATAAATCAAAACTCGTAACGGATAGGTTTTTCTTAGTATCCCGAAGTATCTATAACCAACGTTTCCACATTGAAAACTATAGAAGAAGATAGAAAAATTATTTTGGTCCTTTAAACGCGTTTTTCAAAACTGTACGAGAAGATAGAAAAAGGGTTTTCGTCCTTGAAGCGCTGTTTTTTTACTAGCTGCATAGCAAGGGTCGTGTCCTTAGCAACAAAACTAAAACGCGCACACCCTGAGCACATTTGCCACCTTTTCACCAAGTTTCATTGGAATCGGCCCGTCAGTTTCGGCTGTGGAGATGTGCTTTACAAATATTTGGACACACACACACACACACAAACACACCCACATACTTGTGTGATAGGATCACTATTGTGGTGACTTGGTGAACATTGGTGAAAATGTGCAGCTTGTAAAAACAATCTCTGGTCAACCAACCTTGCAAAGACGCGTCCATCTACACCGAATCGTTTCGCCTTGGTATATTTTGCAAACTTCCGGCTGTAGCTCGGAAACCCGACATCGGAGGTCAATGACGTAAATACCTTTGTGTAGGTCTTGAATAGCTCTATGAGATAGTGTAATAAAAACTACCACTGCAGCGCTAGGGGCAACTGAAGTCAAAATCGAATAAGAAGACCCTATCTTTGAAAGGCTACCATTTGGAAACAAAGACCTAAATCAAAAATCGTAACGGATACGTTTTTTGTAAATATCTCGAAGTATCTATAACCGAAGTATCAGCTCTCCGCATTCAACACTCTAGGAGAAGATAGAAAATGCTTTGGGTTCTTAAAACGCGTTTTTCTGCTAGTTTTTCTGCATAGCAACGGCTATCTTTTAAAGGCTAGCATTTGGAAACAAAGGCCTAAATCAAATATCGTAACAGATACGATTTTTCTTAATATCTCGATGTATCTCTAACCGAAGTTTCAGCTCACCACATTCAAAACTGTAGACGATAGAAAAATGGTTTTGGTCTTAAAAGGCGTTATTTTGGTAGCTGTATAGCAACGGTTCTGTCCTTAACAACGAAACTTAAACGCGAACATTCTGGTCGCATTTAGCACCTGTTCAACAAGTTCCATAGGAATCGGCCCGTCAGTTTGGGCTGTGGAGCTGTGCTTTACAAATATTTTGACAGACAAACACACACAGACAAACAAACGGAAAAGCCTGAAAATAAGGGATACCTAGCGAATCTTGGATGCGCCTTTGCATATATAACTAGAGTGATAGGGTCACTATTGTGGTAAATTGTTGAACACTGGTGAAAAGTGTGCACCTTGTAAAAACACTCTCTGGTCAACCAACCATGTTTAATCACCAGACGCATCCGTCTACAACAACCGTTTTGCTTTTTTTTTTTTCGCCCTTGCATATTTTGCAAACTTCCGGCTCTAGTTCACGTAAGAAAACTTTTTGTAGCTCTTGAATAGTTCTATCAGATTGTGCATTTAAGGGGTAATCATACCTAAATAACGTCGTTTGCGACGTCAAAACGTATGTTTTCATGACAATAAGAGTGTGGTTAAAGAAATCGCTACTACTGTCTTGTTTGAATTGGTATTCAAACACTAATAACAACGAATTATAACAAATAAAGTTACCTGTATTATGATATAATTACATGTATCTACATGTACCATGACGATTCAGATAACACTACTCGATTTGTAATGAAAACTTCGCTGGAATATTTTCAAAGTAATTACATTATTTTTAATTTACTAAAACTTTACCTGAGAGATTATTTTAAGATTCAAGAACATCTGTGGAGCCGATTTTTAGTAAATCAAAGTGCAATTTTTCCGATGTCTCGCGTCGGAACGCATATTGCAATATTTTAGCTGAAACGCAATTTAAAATTGACAACCCTTTTTTTTCACAATAATCATAAATTGTATGGTATCATGAAATCTACTTCCTACAAAAAATGGATATTTTAATTTATTTCTTCCCTAAAAGCTATTTTATTTCAAATTATACAGTATATTTATAAATAGACATAATACCGGATACAGGATAATCATACTTGGAAATCTGTTTATAAATATTATATACATATACGAGGAGTGATCAAAAAGAAATAGGACTGTCTTAGTAATTGGGATTCGCTAGGCTAGGTATTCCTTATTGCCAGGCTTTTCCGTCTGTGTGTGTGTGCCTGTCAGTCTGTTCAAATATTTGTAAGTCACAGCTCTACAGCCAAAACTAACGGATCGATTCCAATGAAACTTAGTGAACAGGTGCCAAATAAACTCAGGGTGTGCGCGTTTGAGTTTCATTGCTAAGGACCCATCCGTTGCTATGCAGCTAGCAAAACAACGACTTTTAAGAACAAAAACCATTTTTCTATGTTCTCCTACAGTGTTGAATGTGGAGAGCTGAAACTTCGGTTATAGATACTTCAAGATATTGAGAAAAGACTTATCAGTTACGATGTTTGATTTAGGCCTTTGTTTTCAAATGGTAGCCTTTTGCTATGCTGCTAACAAATAAACGCGTTTTAAGTACCCTAATCATTTTTCTATCTTCTCCTACAGTTTTAATTGTAGAGAGCTGAAACTTCAGTTATAGATACTTCCAGATATTTAGAAAAAATATATCCTATACGATTTTTGATTTAGGAATTTGTTTCCAAATGGTAGCCTTCCAAAGATAGGGCATTTTTACAGTCATGTTTGATTTCAATCGCCCCTAGCGCTGCAGTGGTAGTATTTGACGATTTTATTACACTATCTCATAGAGCTATTCCAGACCTACACAAAGGTATTTACGTCATTGACCTCCGACGTCGGGTTTCCGAGCTACAGCCGGAAGTTTGCAAAATATACCAAGGCGAAACGATTCGGTGTATACATACGAGTGTGCTTTGCATGGTAATAACAGATGATTGGTTGACCAGAGATTGTTTTTACAAGCTGCACACTTTTCACCAGTGTTCACCAAGTCACCACAATAGTGACCCTATCAGATTCCCATACTTCTGGATCACCCCTCGTATATACAGACACATCTATTTTGCTGCGTAACTAACTGCAATGTAATTATCTTCGCATGAATAAGTATTAACCCGTCACTACTCATTAATTCACGAACGTTTTATATGGTTGAGTAACGCGTGCACAATTCTCACGATAGGACTTGTCTGATGCAAAGATATCTGACAATATATCAGTTATAATGTTTTAGTTTGTTTGCGGGAGATATTTACTTCATTATTGTCATGCAGTTGTGTTACATGCAATATATGTTACACAATTTCAAATGAAGATGTATATCGGCACAGTCTCCCAGCTCAATTTGGTAACAACCCGATATGTCTGCTGTGGTGCTATTACATCATTGTATGCATTGTGAATTAGCAAGTTTGATCATTTTAGGAGAAACAAAATACCAATCAATTACTAGGAAACAAAGTATCAATCAATTTCTATGAAACAAAAATCAATAATGAACCACAATATCAATCAATTACTATGAAACAAAGTATAGATCAATTACTACGAACCAACGTATCAATCAACCTGGCATTTTGTCGCAATTGGGAGAATGGTATTTTTTAAACAGTTATCTGAAATTTGTGACAAAACAAACATAAAGACAAATAAAATGTGTGATAATTATACTTTTCAAAAAGAACATCAGTTAAAGATCGAAGTAAACAAGTCAGTAAATACATATAAAAATCCAAGTATTCTTTTATTGTATGTTTAATGTATTTATTATATAAATTGCATTTACCGTAGTTACTTTGAATCTTTAAAGAGAAGTAAATATATACAACCTACCATTATTTATAAGGGGGTAGCTTAATTCAAAGATTGAACTTGATGATAATAATGAAAACATGTGTGTATTCATTTCATTAACTTGAATGGGTATCTAGCTATAATTCTGCAATGTACGTTCAAAAGCGCGACAGACGTTTTACTGCATTATGATTTCTGAAAGAAAAATGGCTCGATAGATATTCATGAAATTTCGGCAGATGGCGGACGAAAGAGTGTCCTAAATGACATATCTTTTTAATACAAATCTCTCGGGCGAATTTTTAATGAATCAGAAATAATCTTATAACTATTATAATGTTTTGGCGAAACTTTCCATTTAGTTCGCATTTTGTTTGGATTCGGTAGGCTAGGTATCCCTTACTGTCAGGCTTTTCCGTCTGTCTGTCTGTTGGGATTCGCTAGGCTAGGTATCCCTTATTGTCAGACTTTTCCGTCTGTCTGTCTGTGTGTGTGTGTGTGTGTGTGTGTGTGTGTCTGTCAGTCTGTCCAAATATTTGTAAAGCACAGCTCTACAGCCAAAACTGACGTATCGATTCCAATGAAACATTGTGAACATGTGCCAAATAAGCTCAGGGTGTGCGCGTTTGAGTTTCGTTGCTAAGGACCCATCCATTGCTATGTAGCTAGCAAAAAATGGCGTTTTAAGAAGAATAAAAATTTTTCTATGTTCTCCTACAGTGTTGAATGTGGAGAGCTGTAACTTCGGTTATAGATACTTTAAGATATTTAGAAAACACGTATCAGTTACAATTTTTGATTTAGGCCTCTGTTTTCAAATGGTAGCCTTTCAAACATAGCCGTTGTTATACAGCTAGCAAATACACGCGTTTTAAGGACCCTAATCATTTTTCTATCTTCTCCTACAGTTTTAATTGTAGAGAGCTGAAACTTCAGTTATATATACTTCGAGATATTTAGAAAAAATCTATCCGCTACGATTTCTGATTTTATTACACTATCTCATAGAGCTATTCAAGAGCTACAAAAAGGTTTTTTTACATCATTGACCTCCGACCTCGGGTTTCTGAGCTACAGCCGGAAGTTTGCGAAATATACCAAGGCGAAACGGTTCGGTGTATACGGGTGCGTCTTTGCATGGTAATAAAAGATGGTTGGTTGTCCAGAGATTATTTTTACAAGCTGCACACTTTTCACCAGTGTTAACTAAGTCAACGCAATAGTGACCCTATCAGACTTGTTCTTCATATGTATATATATGCAAAGGCGAATCACACGTCGCCTACCGGCTTGTCTGTCCAAATATGTGTAAAGCACAGCGCTACAGCCAAAACTGACAGATCGATTCCAATGAAACTTGGTGAACAGGTGCCAAATAAGCTCAGGGTGCGCGCGTTTGAGTTTCGTTGCTAAGGACCTATCCGTTGCTATGCAGTTAGCAAAAAAGCGCGTTTTAAGAACACAAACCATTTTTCTATGTTCTTCTACAGTGTTGAATGTGGAGAGCTGAAACTTCGGTTATGGATACTTCAAGATATTTAGAAAACAACGTATCAGTTATGATATTTGATTTAGGCATTTGTTTTCAAATGGTAGCCTTTGAAACATAGCCGTTGCTATGCAGCTAGCAAATAAACGTGTTTTAAGGTCCCTAATCATTTTTCTATCTTCTCCTACAGTTTTAATTGTAGAGAGCTAAAACTTCAGTTATAGATACTTCCAGATATTTAAAAAAAAAAATTCGTTACGATTTTTGATTTAGGCCTTTCTTTTCATATGGTAGTCTTTCAAAGATAGGGTATTTTTACAGTCATCTTTGACTTCAATCACCCCTAGCGCTGCAGTGGTAGTATTCGATAGCAATTTTATTACACTATCTCATAGAGCTATTCAAGAGCTACAAACAGTTAGTTTACGTAATTGACCTCCGCCCTCGGGTTTCCGAGCTAGATCCGTAAGTTTGCAAGATATACCAAGGCGAAACGGTTTGGTATATACGGGTCCGTCTTGGCATGGTAATAAAACATGGTTGGTTGACCAGATAGTGTTTTCATAAGCTGCACACTTTTCACCAAGTCACCATAATAGTGACCCTATCAGACTTGTTCTTCATATATATATGCTTTGGCGGTTTTTTTGCTAGCTGCATAGCAACAGCTATCTTTGAAAGGCTACAATTTGAAAACAAAGGCCTAAATAAAAAATGTTAACAGATACGTTTTTTCTGAGTATCTCGAAGTATCTATAACCGAAGTTTCAGCTCTCCACATTCAACACTGTAGGAGAACATAGAAAAATGTATTTTGTTTTTAAAACGCTATTTTTTACTAGCTGCATAGCAACGGTTTGGTCCTTAGCAACGAAACTCAAACGCGCATACCCTGAGCTTCGCTGGCACCTGTTCACCAAGTTTCATTAAAATCGACCCGTCAGTTTTGGCTGTAGAGCTGTGCTTTACAAACATTTGGACAGACACACACACACACAGACAGACGTAAATACCTGACAATAAGGGATACCTAGCGAATCTCAACAGACAGACGGAAAAGCCTTACAATAAGGGATACCTGCGAATCCCAAAAATTGTTTCTGTTCTGAAAACTGTTTGCTTGGCATCTTCTTAGCAACGGCTCTCTTTGAAAGGCTATCATTTGAAAACAAAGGCCTAAATCAAAAATCGTAAAGGATAGTTGTTTTCTGAATATCTCAAAGTTTCTATAACTTAAGTTTCAGCTCTCCACATTCAGAACTGTAGGAGAAGATACGAAAATGGTCTCGGTTCTGAAAAGTCGTTTTTTCGCTTTCTTCTTAGCAACGGGTCTCTTTGAAAGGCTACCATTTGAAAATAAAGGCCTAAATCAAAAATCGTAACGGATATGTTTTTTCTAAATATCGAAGTATCTATATCCGAAGGTTCAGCTCTCCACATTCAAAACTGTAGGAGAAGATAGAAAAATGGTTTTGGGTCTTAAAAGTCGTTGTTTTGCTAGCTGCATAGCAACGGTTGTGTCCTTAACAACGAAACGCAAACGCGCACACCCTGAGCGCATTTTGCACCTGTTCACCAAGTTTCATCAGAATCGGCCTGTCAGTTTGGGCTGTGGAGCTGTGCTTTACAAATATTAGGACAGACAAACACACACACACACAAGCCGGTAGGCGACGTGGGATTCGCCTCTGCATATATATATACAGTCAAACTTGTGTAAGCGGTCACATGCGATCCGCGGTCAACGGCGTTAAACGGTCACTTTAAATCCCTCCCAACCAATTATACTCTATAAACTGCCTTGATCAGCGGTCCCCTTTGAAACGCGGCCAGCGGCCACACTAATTGGTCGAGATTAACTGTAATCTTATTGTGTTCAACGGTCAATCAACCAACACACGACTTGGATTTGCAAGGTGTTAAATGATCGGTGTTTAATACATACAGGTAATAAAGCATACTGTGACAATCACATTATCGGGTCTTTTCATTCGCGCAATCTGTTTACCTGTTAGATCTAGGTTACCGAAAACAGCCGACGTGTGCCGAATGATAGTTTGTATGATTCATCAACAAGAAGTTGCGATTTTGGTTTATTTTCTGTTTACGATGTCGGGCAAAATTGATAAATTGAAAAAGACATTTATGAGCGATTTAGACCGAAAGACAGTACATTTATATGTTAAAACGAAAGTTAATGTCCACTTGAAGCCCCAAGTCAATTTATATTGCGATTTCCATTTTAAATCTAAAGATTATCGAGTAAAACTTTCTGCAAGAAGTAGACGTAGATTCGGACGCTATTTTTTCCGGATATGTTATTCGGCGAATTTCAAAGTGAAGTAAACAAATATTTGATAGTCAAGTTAGTTGTAAACGTCGGTTTAAACTAAATAATAGATGGCACAATGAAATATGTGATAGAAAAAATCTACAAATCTTCATAACAATGTTTAAATACAAGTTTATAAAGACAATTTACTATTTGTAATGTAATGACTATTCCTAACAGTTACATATGTAATATTATGTCAACTGACTTGAACAAATCCGACCAAGTCATGAAACTTGTGATAAGCAGCCACCTGTCTTAAGCAGCCAGTTTCATCATGTCCCTTGGGTGGCTGCTGATCGCAAGTTTGACTGTATATATATATATGAAGAACTAGTGTGATAGGGTCACTATTGTGGTGACTTGGTGAACACTGGTGAAAAGTGTGCACCTTGTAAAAACACTCTCTGGTCAACCAACTATGTTTTATCAATATGCCAAGACGCATCCGTCTACACCCAACCGTTTGGCCTTGATATATTTTGCAAACTTCCGGCACTAGCTCGAAAACGCGAGGTCGGAGGTCAATCACGTAAAGAGTCTTTTTGTAGCTATTTAATAGCGCTATGAGACGGTGCAATACAATCGCTATCAAATACTACCACCGCAGCGCTAGGGGCGATTGAAGTCAAAAACGACTTTTAAAGGAGGCTACCATTTGGAAACAAAGGCCTAAATAAAATATCTTTACTGATACATATTTTCTACATATCTCGAAGTATCTACAACCGAAGTTTCAGCTCTCCACATTTAAAACTCTAGGAGAGGATAGATAAATGCTTTTAGTTCTTAAAACACCGTTTTTGTGTTAGCTGCATAGCAACGGGTGGGTCCTTAGCAACGAAAATAAAACGACGTGGAATTCGCCTTTGCATATATATATATATATGAGCCAGTCCACGACAAAACCTGTATTAGTGACATAACGTATGACGTTTGGAATTTCCAATTTTATGACGTCACATTTTTCGTCAACGTCGGTTTACCGTAAACAGTATTATCTTGAATTTAATTTCCAAAGTTAATATGTATTTGTTTAAAAAATCTCTCAGGTAAATGCTTAGTAAATTAAAAATTATGCAATTACTTCCAGCGAAATTTTCATTAAAAATCGGGTATTTGTAACACCGAATTATAGAGAATAAAGTTACCTGTGTCATGATATAAATTTAATGTTTCTGCCATGACGATTCAGATAAAAATACCCGTTTCTTAATGAAAATTTCGCTGGAATATTTTCAAAGCAATTACATCATTTTTAATTTTTTAAGAAATACATATCATTAAGATCACCCTTTCTACTTCAAATTACCAGAATTTCAAGAAAATCTGTGAAGCCGATTTTTAGTAAATCAGAATGCCGTTTTACCGATGTCGCACGTCGGAACGCACATTGCGATTTTTGAACTGAAACGCAGTTAGTGGAATTAAAATTGACAACCTTTTGTTTTGCATAATAAACATCAACTTTATGGTATCATGAAATCTACTCCCTACTAAAAATGGATATTTTAATTTATTTCTTCCCGAATAGTTATTTTATTGCAAATGATACAGTATATAAATAGACGTAATACAGGATACAGGGTTAATCATACTTGGAAATCTGTTTATATATTATTATACAAGGGGTAATCAAAAAGTAATAACACTTTCTTAGTGATTCTTGTATTAGTTAATACATATTTCGGAATTCATACCATATGTATATTTGTTTTTGCTCTACCTTATGGCGAATTAATATTTCTAAAATTGTCATTAGTTTAGTTATAAATTGTTGTCAAAGAAACGAGTTGAGGCATAGGCGGGCCACAGCATAATTTTACAAGAAAGTACCAGTTTAAGCTGTCTATATTTCAAATATATACAAACAGAAGATACCGAAAATGTGCATGACATTATTTTGTTGTGAAATAGTAAAGTTGTTTAGCGACGTGCAAGAACGTTATGTAAAAAAAGACGTCAAATGAACGTCAAATTTAGGAAATTTAGCAAAATGCTAAATAATAAAATTATATCTCAACGTAGACAAAAATCAAAATAGTAATTTGAAATGTTTATTCAGTGGAGTTCACCAGGAGTCAAGCAGTCACTAGCGATGTAAATATACACTTTTGGCAGGAGGAGGCAACTTTTGTATTCGGAACGCCTCGGTACAGTTAAATATATAAATACATATTGGTTTAGACTAGAAAGTATGATAATAGATTATTAGCTCAGTCGGTTGAGCCGGTAAGATTAACGAATTCAGTCCTATGACATGGGTTCGATCCCACCACAATTTTCTCTTTTTTTTCATTTAGCTTTGATCTATGTGTATGTATGCATATATTTATTTAAGGTTTTATTATTTTTTTTTATTTTTTTATTTTTAGATTTCATTGTTTTCTTCATTTTTAGCTCGACTTTTAAAAAAAGAGAGCTATTGTCATGATCCTGGCGTCGTCGTCGGCGGCGGCGTGGTCGTCCGGTTAAGGTTTTTTGTTTAGCTCATTTTTTTTTTCTCCCAGTCAGTCGAGCGTCTGTGCAGTACGCGGTGCTCTTGTTAATATTCATTATAACTATATTACATAAAGATCATCAAAAACCTTGACAAAAATAGTGTAAATAATATATCATCATCATTATCATAATCATCATCATCATCATCATCATCATCATCATCATCACTATAATGCGATTTCGACTGCATGGCTGTGTATGCTATAATACGTCGTTCTACATTTGTATGCCACATTCATACCTTCGCAGGTAAATATAAAATCACGATAATTAAGGACATTGCGTTAAAAAGATGTACATGTAATCCATTACGACTCGAACTCGGGACCTTGGCATAACGAGTTCAATGCTCTTGTTAAACCGCTAACTTTGCATTCGAACTGGTGGTGTGTCAGGATTTTACTTATTATCAAAACGGGCGAATATTTTTATGCTCATCCCTATTTTGGATAATAGAACAATCCATTAGGTTTCGTCATGGCTCACTGCTCGAATTGGATGTATACCTAAAATGTAATTATGTTAGCATGAATTACGGTATCAACCCGTTACTACTCATTGAATCACGAAATTTCTATATGTTGCGTTACTGATGCACAATTCTCACTTAAGCATATATCGATATTGTTGAAAATATCATTCTCGCTATCTCGTAAAAATTCAAGTATTCTTATGTTGTATTTTTAATGTATTTACTATATAAATTGCAATATAGTAGCTACTTTGAATCTTTAAAGAGAAGCAAATTACAAATTCTCTGTGGTACGTAGTAAAGCAGAGAATGCTTGTCTTAACACGGTAAACACACAAAGGGTTATTGTGTATTGTAGTTGCACGGGATGTGCTGCACGGGATGTGCGCTCGGGTATGAGTATATATAAGGTAGTTATAGGGCGTGTTTGTCAGTTCCACGCTAGACTTCGCTCGTTAGACTGCTTACACAGAATGCTATTCGATTATTTGAAAGTTATATTGCTTCACACATTAAACTAGGTTGAGTTCCGACAGCCATATTTCCCTAGGGGTATTCTGAGAAACACTGGTTGTTTCGCGCATGCCACGGATGCACGGTTCCTCTTTAAAAAAAAGGGGTTTTACGTGGGCGGCCAGGACCCTTCTGATGGGAGATACATGTATGTGAAGCTTGCTAAATGAAAATTACTTAAGTACAAGATATAATGTCATAACCTTAGTTGGTGGATTGGGTTAACCGTAATACATGTAAATTTATGTATATATGCACGCGCTGTTTGCGCATATTGGTCGCTCTGTCTAACAATAAAGCGCTCGTCTGGGCCGTTGCAAAGAAGGTGTTGTTTTGTATTTGAGAAGGTGTTCAGACTAAATACAACCTACCATTATTTACTAGGGGGGAAAGGGGGTACTTAAAAGATTGAAATTGATGATTATGGTGTGCATTTTATTACCTACACTAGATGCGTATCTATCTAATATTTGTGCAGTGAACGTTCCGAACAGACGTTTAACTGCATTATGATTTATTAAAAATCGGCTCGATATATATTCTTAAAATTTCGGCAAATGGTAGACGAACATGTGCCTAAAATGATATATCTTTTAGATAAATATCTCTCGGGCGAATTTTTAATAAATCAGAAATAATCTTATAACAGTTAAAATGTTTTGGAGAAACTTTCCTTTTAATTCGCATTTTGTTGTCTAATTTGTCATGGCAGATGTATGGAATTGATATCAGCACGCATGAAACTCTATTCCCTACTGTCTGCCGTCTATTTTATCCGAATATCACTTCAAACGAGAAAAGAATGGCGGTTTCATTAACCACACTATCATTGTTGCAATGACATACGTTTTGACGTCAAAAACGACGTTATTTCAAAGGTATGATTCCACCTTATTAAAACGCCGGTTTTTTTTTTCGTTTTCTTATGACAGTTGGTATGTTTATATCGTAATTAAGAGAGTATATGTAGGACTATTTGGCTAATTCTGGTATCATTATGAAGGTAAACGGTTGATATTTTAGGAAATACAAAAAACTCAAAAAATATTTTTTTGTCAATAATACAGGTTTTGTCGTAGACTGGCTCATATATATATATGAAAAACAAGTCTGATTGGGTCACTATTGTTGTGACTTGGTGAACACTGGGGAAAAGTGTGCAGCTTGTAAACACACTCTCTGGTCAACCAACCATGTGTTATTACCATGCCAAGATGGACCCGTATACACCGAACCGTTTCGCCTTGGTATATTTTGCAAACTTCCGGCTCTAGCTCGGAAACCTGAGGGCGGAGGTCAATTATGTAAATAACTTTTTGTAGGTCTTGAATAGCTGTATGAGATAGTGTAATAAAATCGCTATCAAATACTACCACTGCAGCGCTACGGGGCGATTGAAGTCATAAACGACCGTAAAAATACTCTATATTTGAAAGGCTACATTTGGAAACAAAGGCCTAAATCAAAGAAATCGTAACAGATAGATTTTTTCTAAATGTCTCGAAGTATCTCTAACTGAAGTTTCAGCTCTCTACAGTTAAAACTGTAAGAGAAGATAGAAAAATGATTAGGGACCTTAAAACGCGTTTATTTGCTAGCTGCATAGCAGCGGCTATGTTTGAAAGGCTACCATTTGAAAACAAAGGCCTAAATCAAAAATCGTAACTGAAACGTTTTTTCTAAATATCTTGAAGTATCTATTACCGAAGTTTCAGCTCTCCACATTCAACACTGTAGGAGAACATATATTTGAACAGACTGACACACACACACCCACACACACAAACACATACACACACAGACGGAAAAGCCTGACAAGCCGGTAGGCGTCGTGGGATTCGCCTTTGCATATATATACATATGAAGAACAAGTCTGATAGGGTCACTATTGTGGTGACTTGGTGAACACTGGTGAAAAGTGTGCAGCTTGTAAAAACAATCTCTGATCAACCAACCATCTTTTATTACCATGCAAAGACGCACCCGTATACACCGAACCGTTTCGCCTTGGTATATTTTGGAAACTTCCGGCTGTAGCTCGGAAACACGAGGTCGGAGGTCAATGACGTAGGAACACATTTTGTAGCTCTTGGATAGCTCTATGAGATAGTGTAATAAAATCGCTATCGAATACTACCACTGCAGCGCTAGGGGCTAGTGAAGTCAAAAATGACTGTAAAAATACCCTATATTTGAAAGGTTACCATTTGAAAACAAAGGCCTAAATCAAAAATCGTAACAAACAGATTTTTTTAAATATCTGGAAGTATCCATAACTGAAGTTTCAGCTCTCTACAATTAAAACTGTAGGAGAAGATAGAAAAATGATTAGGATCCTTAAAACGCGTTTTTTTGCTAGCTGCATCGCAACGGCTATGTTTGAAAGGCTACCATTTGAAAACAAAGGCCTAAATCAAAAATCGTTACCGATACGTTTTTTCTTGATATTTTGAAGTATATATAACCGAAGTTTCAGCTCTCCACATTCAACACTGTATGAGAACATAGAAAAATGGTTTGTCTTCTTAAAACGCGCTTTTTTGCTAGTTGCATAGCAACGGATGGGTCCTTAGCAACGAAATTCAAACGCGCAACCTCCGAGTTTATTTGGCACCTGTTCACCAAGTTTCATTGGAATCGATGCATCAGTTTTGGCTGTAGAGCTGTGCTTTACATATATTTGGACAGACTGACAGACACACATACACACACAGACAGAGGGAAAAGCCTGACAATAAGGGATACCTATCCTAGCGAATCTCAAAATTGTAACGACGCTTAGACATAAGCCCGAGTAAACATTACAGAAAAAGATCCGTCAAACAAGATAGCAAAGATTAACGATACGCATCAACGACCTTTGTGGATACGACTGCATGTGATGTAAATAGGTGGATTAAAAAAGTTACGATACGAACGTCATTACTTTTAGACAAAGCATGATATAAATAATTAATTATATGTGATATTTTAAACATATTGCATATAATCTAGGAAAGAATTTCTGCGAATTACAAATTTGTTTCTTAAATAGAGCTACGAGTCCCGGTAGCTCAGTCGGTAACGACGCGGGCTGTCAATCCAGGGGTTGTGAGTTCGATTCCCGGCTCGGCCAACTTTCTTTCCGACGTTTGACAAAAGTCATTGCGTCATTCGTCTTCCACCAATGGGCTAAGTCTATGTGGAAAAGCAGCCAGTTGCTTGTGAAGATTGTTGTGTGGAGTGTGCGAAAACCAGGAAACATATGAGTAGGTGAACTGGTCGCCGTGATATGACTGTGAAATTGTTAAAAACGCCGTTAAACCCCAATCAATCTTAAATAGCGCACGTTAACGATACTGTGTACATTACCATTGTCACAGATAACGCCATAGCAACGTCACGAGAACGTTTTTCTATTATTTATTATTGTCGGGTGAACACGTATTGCTTAGGTAACATCTTTTTTCTAAATATACACTATTTAGCGAGACACATAATTGTTGAAGGAACTCCGTAAGTTTCCCTGGTCTAGTCAATATAATATTCCATTGAACTTCAGAGATGAGGTAATTTCTTGAATTCACCTTTCTGTCAAACAACTGTGCAATGAGCGGGCGGTCACATAGCGCCATATTCGGTGAATGTCGCGGTAGATGTTAAGTGTTTTCCGTTCCAGCCCATGAAATGCCTCGGATAACCCTTAGCAGCGAGATGGTAGGAGTTATTGATTTGATGAAGACTTGGCTTTCATATCAAGAAATGTCGTTTCCTCCGTAAGACGTTTCGTTACGTCATCTCGATCGTAGAACGAACGAATGCGTTAGTAGTTGTGTTGATCAATCATGTTTAATTCTGAATTAATCATTAATAGCCCAGTCGGTCAGTATCTTTTAAAACACCAAACTCCTATCCGTTCTTCGCCATTTTCTTTACATTCCATAAAGCTAGCCTTGTTTATGTTATTTAGGTCTCCATCTACAGTTCGGCGCCAGGTGTTTTCGTACCTTCCTTGTTTCCCTTTACCTTCTGGTGTAAGGCCACTCATATTATGTTATTTTACTCTTTTCTAAGCACATGCACACTCGTTTACCTTTGCATTTTCTCTTCATTTCCTAAGATACGTTGTGTAAGAATGTCTTTAATGTGTCAGACCAGACTGGTTGATGAGTTCTTATCGTTGTATTGTTTTAGTCTCAATATATTACGACTTTTCTTGCTCTGTTGATATGTATTTAATGTAAGTACCAGTTCCTCAATGATATCTGATTGTGTTTCCTAAATGAGACGCCGAGTAGTTCAGGGACAATTATAGACAAAGGATTTATAGGCACTTCCGTTGCGTTTAACATTCGTGACGCGCAGAGAATTGTATCATCGTTAACGTAGCTTTTGAAGTTTCTACTGTGGACCGGGTCGCAAAACCTCATCATTGTGATAGCTTTGTTATTGTTGAAGGTGAATCAATATTTGAAGTAATGTGTGAATATGTAACGGATACATCCTTTATATAATTATGTTATATTTCTTATAATCTGTGAACATGAGTAAATGTGAATTATATCTTGCCAGCGTTGTATATATTTAAAATGACTACCGCTTTCCAGTATACGATAGGAACTGTACTGTTGGCTTGAAAAAAAAAAAGATTAGTTTCATTTTTTTAGAAAATAGTTTGAAATATTGATCTAACAAAATATGTGAACCTAAAAGAATTTTGAGATTTGTCATTTTGAACAGCGAAAATATATTTATTAAGAATAATTGTCACATTTAGAATCCGTTCACGTTGACATGTGTGACAATTAAAAGTCGACTATTTACTAAATTAACAATTGTATCAATTATTAGTGATGGCAAATAACATATATCTTCACAATTGTTATATAACGTTAAAATATGTTCTTTTATGGTTAAGGTATTTCTGGATTGCACAGGAATCTTTGTAAACTGTTTCAAGCAGGGTTCGGTAAACTGTTTCAAACAAAACCGGCGTATACAAATAAACGAATCTGGCTACTGCTAAATTCTGTAATATATCTGTTTAATGACAAGACATTTTAGTATCGAATAGCTCTGTCCACAAAAATGTGGCATCGAGACTGGCTGCCCAAACATCATTGATGGTGAACAAAGAATATGCCTGTATTGTTTAAAAAAGGAAAAAAAAAAAAGACATTGTAAAATGTAATATCACTGCAAATAGTTTAATAAATTAAAATCTTCATTTCTTTTTAATCTTTATACATTTGGCAGCATCCTTGCTGACTTTTAAACATTTCATTTTACATAAGAAAGTGAAAGACCTCATACGGCAAAAGGAACAACCAAACATTTGGACGTTGACCTTGAATACAGCGACATCATTCTTAAGTGTGAAATAACTAAACAAACTGATTTAAAACTAACCATCAATTAAAACAAATGTGGACAAAATATTCATTAATTAGAAAGATCTAAGTTTCACCAGATAGTGTGACCTTCACCTTAAACAAAGCAGTATGACCCTTTAACACATCATCTAGCTATCATCATAGTTTCCAAATAACATAATATTCAATTCTTCCAGGATAAAGTTATAGACCGGAATCGGAAGGTTTATTATATATCAGAAGCGATATATTTCATGTAAACACTTTAATACTGATCTTGAAAATACTAATATTGTTCTTACATAATCCGTATTGGCTCATTATGAGTTTTATGTCTGCAAAATATCACTTATATCTATTAACAAAAACAGTCTGCGATCCGCAAATGAAAAGTGGACGGACGGAATCAAGCCAACCGTATAGTCCGATAAAACTGATCTTTAAGCAGCAATAAATTATTCACTGTTCTGTGTGAAGCCGTCATACTGGTGGTTTTTTTATTGCCTTCATGGTATGAAAACGTACTTCTTTATGTAACGTTTTCTAACTCAATATAAGTTAACTTTGTTCTATTTAGCCTTAAGAAAAGTTAAATAGCTTAGGTGTACTATTTTGCTGTTTAATTGTATCGTTTACATCTACATTTCATTCACGCTCGGCAAGTCAACCATGGAAATAGAAGGTTGGTCTTTTGCCATACGACACGATGTGCACAAAGTGTTAAGGTTTTGTTTGCTGTTTACCCCTTTCAAGTAAGCCAATCAGAAACAAGCACACAACTTGCAATTTGTAAGCTGTAGGCCGGCAGACACCCGGAGTCTTGTAAAATCATTTTACATGAGTTACCCGGTATGGTTATACAGATTTACGTTTAATACTTAAGGACGCCAAGGTAAACCTCTAAAACAATTTTGGGCTTTTCTGTTTGACATTATTAAATGAATAGCTGACATTGTTATTATTCGTTTCCATGGTTTTAATTGTCTAATCATGTATTTAACATTTCAGGATATTTTTCATATTATAGTATTAATCTTTTATTCAAGTAACTAACTATGAATGCGAATGTCGGGCTGATATAACTACGCATGGAAGTCAACAGGGTTATATCAGATTAAGAAAATTATTATTTGCATTGAGATGAATTTATATAAGTTTTAAGTAATTTGTTTTCTAATCCATGCTGATAAATAAATTAATATTATGTAATATGAATTAAGGCAAAGCCTCTGAAAGTTTCGGAAAGTGCATCCGTATTCATCAAAAATGACAATTACTGCTTACATTCAAGTCTTCATCCTTTGTAATTGCGAGTGTTATTGTCTTGGTGATAACTATAAAATCAAGCAAATACTGAAATCTGTAAGAGGCAAATTTTGAATTTTGAAAATAAGCCTGAATGGTTCGAAATTATGACCAATAATGAACTAAATATAATTCAAATAAAGTGTTTATGAAATGCCTTTGTGAAATAATTTCATATTTATTCACCGAATTTTAAAATAATGTGTTACCTCTATTCGTTAAAAAAAATCATATTTATTTACCTCTGAACAGTTTATTTATTGAACATTTTAATGTAAAGCAACATGACCTGGGTTATGCGAAAAAGAATGTTATTTCGTCATTTAAGTCATGTTAAATAGCGGAATAGTTTGTAACTTATATGTATAGGTCAAATTACGCCAAATACATCCGCTGACTTGCTGACCCAAATAGTCCCTTAAAGAACATGTGTTTGCGTAGAAATGAGTGTATACCATCACCAGAATGTATTGAATATATGACATTGAGTTTAAATGCATTGTGAATGTGTATAGGATGCACTGGAAATGACTGATTTGATCACTTTTAGTATTTTTACTTTGTTTGAAAGTAAAAGTAGAGAATGCTAAACACCGGTTTTGTCCGGGTCCAATTTGGTCCAAAATGACGGTATCCATTTTCGCCTGGTGAGTTCTTTCTTACATAATGCATAGTGGGGCTTCATTTGTATTTTTATCAGTATCAGATGACCATATTTTTGGGCGGCGTCCAGTATGTTGTCAGCTCAATAACTTTAGAAGTCCAATCATCACCAAATTTGGTCAGAATGTGTATTGGCATAATATCTCGGACAAGTTCGATAACTAGCCATATCGCTTAAGTCAATCGAGAGTTATTGCCCTTTAATTATAGAAATTACCCACAATTGGTCTTGTCAGCTCAATAACTTTAGAAGCCTTTGTCCAATCGTTACCAAATTCAGTCAGAACGTGTATAAGCATAATATCTCGGAGAAGTTTGATAACTAGCCATATCGCTTTATTCAATAAAGAGTTATCGCCCTTTAATTATAGAAATTACCTAAAATTGGTATTGTCAGCTCAATAACTTAGGAAGCCTTTTTCCAATCATCACTTAATTTGATCAAAATGTGTACTGGCATAATATCTCGGACAAGTTTGATAACTAGTCATATCGCGTCAGTCAATCAAGAGTTATTGTACTTTAATTATAGAAATTACCTAAAGTTAGTTTTGTCAGCTCAATAACTTTAGAAGCCTTTGTCCAATCATCACCAAATTTAGTCAGTTAGTCAGAATGTGTATTGGCATAATACCTCGGACAAGTTCGATAACTAGCCATATCGCTTTAGTCAATTGAGAGTTATCGCTCTTTAATTAAAGAAATTACATAAAATTGGTCTTGTCAGCTCAATAACTTTAGAAGCCTTTATCCAATCATCACCCAATATGGTCAGAATGTGTACTGGTATAATATCTCGGACAAGTTTGATACCTAGCCATATCGCTTCAGTCAATCTAGAGTTATCGCTCTTTCATTATATAAATTACCTAAAATTGGTCTTGTTAGCTCAATAACTTTAGGAGCTTTTGTCCAATCATCACCAAATTTGGTCAGAATGTGTATTGGCGTCGAACTTGTCCGAGATATTATGCCAATACACATTCTGACTAAATTTGGTAATGATTGGACAAGGGCTTCTAAAGTTATTGAGCTGACAAGACCAATTTTGGTTAATAATGACTAGCCATATTGCTTTAGTCGATAGAGAGTTATTGCCCTTTAATTATAGAAATTATCATAAATTGGTCTTCTCAGCTCAATAACTTTAGGAGCCTTTGTCCAATCATTACCAAATTTAGTGAGAATGTGTATTGGCGTAATATCTTGGACAAGTTCGATAACTAGCCATATCACTGTAGTCAATTGAGAGTTATCGCTCTTTAATTAAAGAAAATACCTAAAATTGGTCTTGTCAGCTCAATAACTTTAGGAGCCTTTATCTGATCATCACCAAATTTAGACAATATGTTGATGTGCAGAATATCTTGGTCAGGTTTGATAACTTAAAACGCTATCTTAGTCACTACAAAATTATGTCCCTCTAAATGGCCAAAACTGTACTAACTAACAGTGTCCGCTCTCTAAGTTAGGCTGATTATCACTATACTTGGTCTAAAAAAACAGGACGGGCGTATTTTGTGACATTTGGCGCTCTTGGTTTCATTTATATGGTTATAAATCCCCTCGGACAAAGAAAGTACGAACAAGTGGTGGTATATCAGTTTATAACAACAATAATCTTGAAAACTATATATCTGTCGTAAAGACAAACAACATTGGGTTCTTAAGGTTAAAATTAGATAAGAAATTATTCTCGTTTTGTGAAGATATATTTGTGTGTATACAGTGTATGTGTTATTCCACCTCCTGGGTCAAAGGTATTAAATTCGAAATACGTGTGCTTCTTTGAAGAGTTAGAAAATAGTATAGGAACATTTATTAACCAGGGAAAATCATTTATTGTGGGAGACTTTAACCCAAAGGACGGTGGCTTGAGTGACGTAACTCATAATTAGCACGAGATTGAATTTAAAAACGCCCATTACTTTAAAAACATCCAAAACCTACCAATCAGAATAAACATGGATCATGTTGTTGACGCAAATGGGCGGATACGTATATCCTTATGTCAATCAATTAGTGATGTGATTATAAATGGGCGTACACGTAGCGACGCTGGGATAGGACAATTCACATGCTGTTCATCACGTGATCAGAGTGTCACGGATTATCTGTTAATGAGTCCATGCGATATTATACATATTCATGACTTCTAGTATTGCTTATCTCATATCAATACCTGCAATTTGAATCACAATCATAACAAAATATTATGTATATATGAATTATTATATTATACATGTGTGTATATAATTATTGTAGTCATGTTTTTTGCATGTTCAAGCATTTTGTATGTTTTTGTATGGCAAGTCTAGTGCCGACTTGCCTAACACAATTATTTTAGTTAAATTTGAGTTGAGTTGTATACTCGTATAACAGTGTTTAAAGACGTCTGCTAATTGGTTGTATATGGGAAAGAGATAACTAGTATAATGTATTAGTACTATAAGTATCGGTGATCCTCAATCAAAATTAAAACCTGTTTCACACGCGTATTGTGTCGCTAACCCTTTCACACATGACACTTAAATATGCAGTAAACTTCTTTGAAACCATCTAGGCAAAATATCTATTTTTATAAAAGTATGCATCTAGCTATTGAATATTTATTTTATAAAAGTATAGATCTAGCTATTGAATATTTATTTTATAAAAGTATAGATCTAGCTATTAAATATTTATTTTATAAAAGTATAGATCTAGCTATAGAATATTTATTTTATAAATGTATGGATCTAGTTATTGAATATTTATTTTATAAAAGTATAGATCTAGCTATTGAATATTTATTTTATAAAAGTATAGATCTAGCTATAGAATATTTATTTTATAAAAGTATAGATCTAGCTATTGAATATTTATTTTATAAAAGTATAGATCTAGCTATTAAATATTTATTTTATAAAAGTATAGATCTAGCTGTAGAATATTTCTTTTATAAATTTATGGATCTAGCTATTGAATATTTAGTTTCCAAGGGTCGTCTGCTGCAGACGCATATGCCTATTGTGTCTAAATGTTGGTAAACGTTTAAGTTCTTGTTAGAGATGGTAATATACACCCATCTTTTCTGTTTTAGGTTGTTGTACACCAATAAGTTACCATGGAATACACGAAACTTGCGTATCTTTTGGGAGTTATGGTCCTCGTTCTCATTACCATTCCTGAAAACGTAATAGGCGTTGCAGGCTATGCAGGTAAGTTTCAATGCAAGCTTTGTCTAAGGAATGTCCTTGTCTTTTCTGACGCCTTTGCAGCAGACGATTTTTGAAAACAATGTGATAAAAGAATAAATTGCTCAAAACGAGCAATTTCTCCATATGTCACCATGTTTTCAACTCTATTATTTTACTTTCATGTTTAAAACAAACACGACAAAAAGGGAGTTTCCAATTTTTGTCGTGTTTGTTTTAAAAGTCATCTGCTGTAAATTTGCTGTATGTGGGAACAGTTTAAGGGTTGTTTCCTAATTCAATATCAACAAAATTACTAACAGAATATTTACAAAGCATAACTAAGGGAAGGAGGTAAACATGTAGTCATAATATGAGCCGTTCCACCAGAAAACTAACAGTATGGACTCTGCGTAATGCATCGAACCAGATCAGCGTGCGCGGTCTGCGCAGACTAATCCGCATCGACACATTCCGACTCAGGGGGATAGAGGTATAGATAAATGATTCCAAATAAAAGAGAAAGAAATAGAGAACAAAAAATGTCCTTGTCGTTTGACTCGTCAGGGTTGGGATAAATAGTCGGTGATAATAGATCGTAATAATGCGCATGTTGCGTTAATACAACAAATACATAATTGATTATCGGCGAAATCTAAATAATATCCTACGTACAAACCTTTCCAATGCTAGAACCGATATTAAAAGATCCGCAATAAGACCCCTCCTTGAAGTATATTTGACAAATATTTCGTCTTAAAGACCACATACTCCACGTCAAATTAACATCTAAGGAAAGGTGTGAACGACCTGGTCTATTATTGAGCTACCAATAAGCGATATGTACTTTCTTGAGTTACATACTTAAGCGAAATATACTTTCTTGACTTAAACTCGTGAACCACAGAGACTTTCGAAAGCGATGGATACTTTGTTTGTCTACATTCGAACGCGATGGATACTTTGGTGTATTTCAGCGTGTAAGTCCTCCTGTAGAAATGTTCCTGACGGGGACTACGCGTCATGTAAGGGCTGTAATGTTTACGTCACATGTGCTAACAATTTGATGTACGACAGAAGACCATGTTCAGCTAACCTGTTCTGGGATGATAACAAGAAGAGATGTGAATATACGTCGTCTACCTGTTGTAAGTTTTCGTATTTATTTACAATTTTCTTGGATTCAAACGCTTTTCAATGCATCTCTATAGCAATTTCTCCATTACCAACGATTTTTGATTAATCCTTCACCCATAATTTATGTCTTGTATCAATCGCTTTTGTGGGTAAGTATCTAGAAAGGGAAGATGCCGAAGTTTCTAATAATGTCTCGACAGTCATTCATCCCGTCGAAAACTACACCAAATCTAAAACATTGTATGTTTGTTTGCCAACAGATACTTTGAAATAAAATGACTACTTTAATGAAATAAAATGGTTACTAAGATCAAATGAAATGGCTTCTTAGATATAACAAAATGGCTACTTAGATGAAATAAAATACAACGAATGTGTTGTCAGTAACAGTATAATTGTAAATGGTGATTCCATCTGATTTGCTGTTGGATTTTGCACAGTTTGTTTTTCCTCAAAGACAAACGTTTCATGTACTCTGTTTCCGTGACAAAATCTTTAACATATTTACGTATTCAACAGCGAATGAATAGTAGACAAATAAAAACAAAATCTTAGATGTTGCCTTAAATCACGAAATTATTCCAACCGTTGTGTATGATATTCGTAACTATTTTCCAGCATCTACAACAGACTCCACGACAACCTCCACAACAACATCCACGACAACGTCCACAACAAGTGACCCGTGTAACACAGTCACTTCGGTATGGCATGCAGGAAATTACCATATATAACGGCAAACAATGAGAAAGAAGCTTAACAGTGCTCAAGGCATCCCATTGAAAATTCTATGATTTTGAAAACTAAACTTAATATTTGTCTTATGAATATTCCGTTCTACTCGCAGATGCAGCTCACATATCTTTGCCAGTTACCTTTAAATCAATATTTTCGCGAGTTATGAACAAAATATTGAAGCAGAATCTCTAGAGATGCTGGTTCGTTTGACGGAAGACAACGAATTTTGTTCTTTTCTCATTATTGCAAACACGAATTGTATGTGTAGTTGGAGACTGTTTCGACGGATGTCACTTATTGCAATTTTCTGATTGTCGGTTTTCAGCTGTGTGGTCACGTGTAACATAAATTGGCGGTAAAAATATGTAAATGTAATAATATTTTCATAATTATATTCATTTGAGCCGTCCCATGAGAAAACCAACATTGTGGACTCTGCGAAAATATCGACCCGGATCAGCCTCAGCATGCCGCGCAGGCTAACCAGGACAGACATGTTTCGCCTCCTATGGCTTTTCTGTTTCAGGTATCATTACTTTATCACTTTAGCCCCTTGAGACGGAATGTGCCGACCCGGATTAGCCTGCGCGGACTGCGCAGGCTGATCTATATCGATACATTACGCAGAGTCCATTATGTTTGAATTCTCGCGGGACGACTCATTTGTAGTACTTAATGTTTTTAGATCTGTGACGATAAATGTGACTGCAGTGATTGTTCTGATGAAAACGGATGTATTACACAGCATCCTAAAGACGGTACGTTTGATGTATCTTAACTCTTTCAAGTATTCAACACATTTGCAGCAGACGACTTTAAAAATATCAAAGAAAAAATATGGAAGATCTCTTTAAATAAACCTAAATATAGTGCTTAGCGTCGAAAAGACTGTGGTAAGTGGAGAAATCGCTCATTAGGAACAATTTCTCCTTTTGTCATAATGTTTTCAAAAGTCATCTGCTGCATATGCCTCAGAAAACGTCTATATATGGTAAAGGGTTATCTCTTTCAAACAAACAAATCTAAAAACAAATAGGCAAACAAATGGATAAAAGTATAGTTTTTGAAAAAATTACCAATTCGTTTCACAACTTATATTTGCGCCTGTAAATGGAAAAAGGTAATGGTTGTATCTTGTGAACAGTGTACATGTAAATGAAGAGTAACATGTACATATGATAAGTCTGATTTAGATGAACACTGTTCAAATATAACTTACACAAGCTTGTTAGAAGCTTCTGTTATTTTTTGAAGATTCTGATCAGACGGAGCAGATATACGAGCTGATCTGAACCTGTCCTGTTCGAAATGAAACATTTACCAATCGACGGAATCATTCATATGTTAAGACTTAAAAAAGGGAATCTCGTGGCAATTGTATAAGACTAATTTAGTTGACGCTGTTTTTACACCAGTATGTGGAGCTGGGAGTGAACCTGCTACAAACGAACAAGGTGTTACTTGGTGTACACGTGGTGGATACGGTGGATACGGTCTGGCCTGTACAGGACCACGTGACAAGTGTACTTTTCCCGACAATTCAGTTTTTCATGGAGTGTGTTGCCGACCAGTGGGTATGCATTGCCTTTTATTTATACAGTGGACTCACGATATCTCGAACCGTATACACAACTTCGAGTTATCGACATGCTCGAGTGTTCCTTCGAATAATGCTTAATTAATTTCGGCTTCTTTATTCATTTATATTATAATGCTTATTATGAAAAGCAAGTCATTTACAGTAGTATCAAGAAAACAGCGCATGATCAGTTTTGATTGCACACATGAGCAACAAGAACTGCTGCAACGCTGATTTCAAAAGGTAGATCAGTTCCAGGAACTGGTTCGAGGTAAACGATATATTCGAATTAATTGCAGACATTTAGTGTTATCGCGTGTCTACTTTAACTTCATGTATTATTGTTTTTGTTATTTTAATGATAAAATTGCATAAACATAATTTACACGGCACTCATGAATATTCGTAACGTTTTGTCAGTCTAAATTTAGATTTCGAGACAAACCGTTGAACTACAAGGTCCAATTTAAAACAGGTTTTCACATATATCGTAACTACCTTTGTGACCTTTTTTAAATAATGATACTCTTTCAGTGTTATGTGAGAATTCTTAATTATATAAGTATATTTATGCACATTAATTATATGTATTAAATACAAATACAAATACAAATATTTTATTCAGTAATGTAAGGCATCCGGCCCATTATACATAATTTACATTTACATGATAAATTCATATGAGTGACATCATAAACTTTTTGAAGATTTTCAATTATAGAAATGATTAGTATACGGCACATGTTTTATTATTGTATCTATCCGAATATACCTTGTATAATAAATTACTTTTAGGGAAAGATTACATATACTTTGAGAACATTGCAGGAGATATGTATCTTATGAGTGACTACTAAATTTTCTGAAAAGAAAAGTAGATGGTCGAACATAAATTAAATACAATGTCAATAAAGGAAAGGAAAACAAATAAGAGAACAATAATGTTCACCTTGCATAATAATCGAACATACCAATAATCCGCCAATTACACGTAATTGAGCCGTCGCGCGAGAAATCAACAGTGTAGCCTCTGCGTAATGTTAGCGCAGGCTAATCCGGACCGACACATTCCGTCTCAGGGTTATAGAGGTATACAGTAATGATTCCTGAAACAGAAAATCCACAGTAGGCGAAAAGTGTCTGTCCGGGTAAGCATGCGCGGACTGCGCCGGCTGATCTGGATAAATACTTTACGCAGAGTCCACAATGTTGGTTTTCTCGCGGGACGGCTCATATTTATGTAAAACCACGACATTCCAGGATGAAATATCAATAGACACTAAATGGGTGAAGCATGTTTATGTGTGTTAGTCTAGTTTAAAACTTTTCCGATGGTATGCAAGCTTTGTCAGCCACACTTATGATGATTTTTCCCTATATATCTTGTGTGACAACATCGTGACTTGGACCGACAGCTGTCCGATCTCGATCTAGTTGGACATTCTTACCACTTGATCACCGATCGAGCTAGGTTGCTTGCTTTCCTTCTGCATAATTTAGGATAGATCAAGAAATCAAACGAATCGGTTAGAGGCATGTTTGACTTTCTTTTGTGGCGATTACGTAGTAAGCAGGTGCCCATTAGGTCACCCGACGTTTGGTTGGAAAAACAAGCTCCATTGTAATTAGAGTGTGAATGGAATTTTGATATGAAGGGAGGTAATTCAGAAATCATTACATTTTTCTTAGATTCTATGTTGAATATAGTACAAATACATTTATTTGACATGTTTCGAAGTAAAACCCTGCCATAAAGTTATAATTTGTAACCAAGTTGGAGATAAATAGAAAATGTTTTGATTCAATCGGAAGTAATAAAGAGTTGCTGAGATTCTTTTTTAAATAGTTCATATAATTGAAAATAACTGAAAGTAATAATGCCGAGTGCGAGTGTAAACAACGTCTATACACAGCAAATGAAAGTAATACTACGTTACAATAAGAAGCAGCTTTTCACTTGATCTTGCTTCTTGAAAGACTTGACATTAGATACTCGGCCGATACATTTGAGAAGAAAAAGCAGGCATCACCTGCTTGTGCCGGAATTCTCATACATTTAAGTTTTCTAACAAAGGTAATGAAACCGGCAAGATTTAAGAATGAGAAGTTACACTTAACATATTCCTTTCTTACTTGAACAAACCTGTTTTAAAGACCATCCATGGGAAGAGAACAATCAGGTGGTCTTTAACACTTTCCCATATACAACACATCTGAAGCAGATGACTTTGGGAATATCCAGGCAAACACAGAAAAGCTCTATAAATGTAGGTAATTACTAAAAAGAATTGCAAACATTGTGGCAAAAGAAGAAATTGCTCGTTTTCAAAAGTTATCTGCTGAAGTAAAAAAAATGGTTGCTATAGACAGGGTATTGATTGCTAAATAAAGCCTGACTTTAACACAGGTTTGACTGTATATGAGAATAATTTCAGGGACAGACTCACTTTCAAGTCAACTTTCTCCAGTTATGCCAGAGCTGTATCTCCTTAATTAGTGAAATTTAGTTTGATATTATTTGTCTGATCTCTAACTGGAGCAGTCCTAACCCATTTCAGGGATTGTAAGTTCGAACCCTTGCACGGCCAACATTCTTTCCGACGTTTGACAATGGTCATTGTGACAAGCGGCACTCGTATTCCACCAATGGGCTAACAGTCTTTGTGGTAAAGCAGCCAATTGCTCGGAAAAAAATGTTTTTTGGAGTAGTCAGTACTGGTTTGAGAAAGCCAGGAAACACATTATAGAATATAATGCTACAATAAATTAATCAATGGGAGCAGCTCTTCCTTTGCAAATGTTGATTGTTCAGTATCCTGTTGTTTATTGACTGTTGATAACAATTTTATTGTCTGAAATCACTTGTTGTCGAGTCCGCTTTTGGTGAGCTCGACACAATGGCGGTTCGGTGAGTTTGTCCGTGCGTCCATGAATCTGTCCGTCCGTCCGCATGAGAGAATACTTGTGGGGTGCGTGTTTTTCCTGAAGCCCACCCATCACCCTTAAAAAGACACTTAGATAAATAGTTTATTTTTATTTTTTATAACAGGTATCTCATTTGCATATTAATGTTATTCATTCCGTAAAAGGGGGTTAATTACGGAATGAATTGCATACTTGTGGGGTGCACCCCACAAGTAAACATCAAAGGAAATAACCCCACAAGTACACTCCCATGAGTTTGTCCGATCTGCATCTTAATCATGCATAATAGGATTTCTACGAAAATTGGCACAAAAGTGCGCCATGATGAGTCGTTGTGTCGTGCACAAAATTCAGGCCTATACCTAAAATGTTAAGGTCACTCGTAGAGGTCAAAGGTCAAAATGAATACTGTTTAATAGGACTGACTTCTCCGGCCCGGACATTGTCAATTAGGGGTTTGTTGAAACACTTTGCTTGTAAAAATCAACAGCTTTCATTTCGTTTACGTTTTCTGGACCCATTAACTACCATGTCATCACTAAGGTGTTAGAAGGTGATATAATTAGGATGATATTGGTCCTGTTGATTTTAATATCTGCATGTGAAAACATGTACTCCGAGATACTGCTTGTTACTTTGCACGATTTTCTACACGATCGCCAATATAGTGCCTTCGGCGCTTTGATTTTAAAACTCGGTCATGTATAGAATATTTGATCGGAAACATTGGTGTTTTTTCATTATAATCATGATTAGTTTTAACATTAATACTACTTCTAGTAATACTGCTACTCAATGATGGATTATATGAGAACGAATGAACAAACACTTTTTACTGTCTGTTTTTCTTTTTAAGTAGCCATAAAACCAAAACCATGCTGTGAAAAGGGTACTCTTACAGTCAATCTTCGAAGCAAAACAAAACGTAAGTATTAAGAATTTAATGTTTCAAAAGACGAGTAAAACGTTTTATTCTAATTACCACATGTTCGAGCTATTGCGACTCCATTAATAGTCCAAACTTAGGTCTAAGCTGCTAAAGCGGTCAACGCTATCCTGTTGATGGTATGTGAATCAGTGTAGCAACTGATTTTTACTTTCAAGGAAATTCAAGTCATTTCGCTTCAACGAGATATTAATCATTCATTTTAACCTTTTCCACATGCAGACACTTTCTGACGCCTTTGCAGCAGACGACTTCCAGAAAAAATAGGCAAAAGAAGAAATTGCTCATAATCAGCAATTTCTCATTTTACCAAAAATGTTCAGCTTTATTCAATGATTGGTGTTTTTTTGTTTCATTTAAAACGTTTCCATAATTAGGAAATTCTCTATAAATGAAAGTGTGATCATTGAATACGCGCAATTTCTTCTTTTGCCACAATGTTTTCAATTGTCGCCTGGAGCAAATGCGTCTGTACGTGGGGACGTGTTTAAGGTAAACCACGAGAATCTGTATCACTTGGTAGAAAATGAAAATTGTCACACATTCCATACAATTGTATATTTCTGTCTGATCCAAAGTAAAATGGCGAATGTCTGTACTATTTTCAATTCTAAGAAATTCAGACCGGAGATCCAATATTGTCTACTATCAACGTTTCTTATAACAATTTCAAAATAGTTTCATACATGAAAAGATTAAAAAATAGATTACTTATATAACAGTTTTTATGTTTTATGTGATTTTTACCGATATTACTTATATAACAGTTTTTATGTGTTATGTGATTTTTACCGATATTACTTATATAACAGTTTTTATGTTTTATGTGATTTTTACCGATTCAGCTGTCTCCACTGGATCCACTGGATCCCTAAATGGCGTAAAGGTGATACGAACTGACTATGTCAGAAGGAGATGTAATCACCGTCTACTTATAACTGTAAGAATATCACATTTTTAACAAGTTATTCTGTTGAATTGAGACCTGGTGATACATAAGGGAGAACATCCCTAATAGGCTTGGGATTGTCCGGATGAGGTCGTAAGAGATCGGTATTGCTCGTGGAAATGACTGACAAGTCAACGAACAATGCCGATCTCTTACGAAATTTGACAGAAATCACCGAGCATAATTATAAAGTGTTTATTAATATCGAGTAATAGGGAAGGCGCCGAGCCCATCAGTGGTTTCATACTTAAATTCAAAAATAAAATAATAAAATGATTCGTACATTTTATATAGTTTCATAGTTTCATTCTTCAAAGTTTTGAAATTTGTAGTCTTCACAAAGTAATCATCAATCGTGAAGAAATTTCGGTTGGTCAAACTGTCATCCAATGGCTTTAATTCTAGGCTGACTTTGAAAAGATCGACAGCAATGCTTGTTATGGATGTCTCAACACCCCATTTTGTGGAAGACGAATGCTAAAAGTACATCTTCAACTCTCGAGGGCCAGAAGCGGTTTTCTTTATAATTTGGGCAACAGTCAATCAAACGATGGATTTAGTAAGTTTCGATGTCCCTTGATAGTCAAATCGAAATAAGTATTGTATGGGAAGCACGCATCTTTATGTTAATCATATTAAGAACAAACAACAGTTCTGGTGGGAAAGATTGGATTAAAAACGTAATCGTATTTATTGTAACAATATACATAAGCATGTCCTTCAACATTACATTGTTTCGCTCTTTCAATCTATTGTTCATTGTGATAAAATAAATCGAACAGACTAAGAATTAAAGTTATCGTGGTTGAATGCTCTCCCTTTAGGTATTGTCTAACATAGCTATAATTTCACCAGACGTAACTATTTACATAAGCATGTCCTTCAACATGACATTGTTTCGCTTTTTCAATCTAATTTCCATTGTCAGAAAGTAAATCGCACTGACTTAGAATAAAAGTTATCGTGGTGGAATGCTCTCACTTTTGGTATTGTTTAACATAGCTCTAATTTCACCAGACGTAACTATATACATAAGCATGTCCTTCAACATGACATTGTTTCGCTTTTTCAATCTAATTTCCATTGTTAGAAAGTAAATCGCACATACTAAGAATTAAAGTTATCGTGGTGGAATGCTGTCCCTTTTGGTATTGTCTAACATGTTCAAGAAATAACTCTAATGGTAAATCTAATGTTTCACCAGACGTTAGATAAATGGTTCATGTCACTGGACAGTAAAGGATCCGATGAGGCTACATTCATGCGAGTCTTCATATATCACAGCTCATACATATCTGATGAATATGCTTTTATGGAAACTGTATATATATATATATATAACTACTTTTAAGTACCTTTGCCGTAGAACCTTATTTAATGCCGACACGGACCCATTTTGTCTTGTCGTATATCACAATAATATTCCATTCTCTTCAAAAACCAACCTTAGAACTGTTAAAATATTATTTCACACACCAATTGCAACTTATCACTAGCGTATAATTTAGCTCCAATTCAGATCGCGCGTGGGTATCTTGAATTGTACATGTCGCTTATGCCTTGTAGTTGATTTTCCTGTAAGGCTGCTCGTTAATGTTATGTTATTTAATTATATACAGAAAGTGACGCACACCACCAGTTCAATAATGCAGAAGTTATGGGACATGTACCCAGCATTAGTGTGTATGGTAGTGAAAAATGTCCAGGGACAAACCCGCTTCATCAAATAGTGAATGGACTCGGACCAGCAGTGCGTACCGTGACCATGTATGTTAGTAACGAATATATCCTGATAACCACCGACAATGGGCTGACTTACCAGACCTGTCACGATTGTTTGTTTGCCTTAAACGGACAACCTGACGACCAGCAAGGTGGCCCAAACGAGAGAATCTACCTCGGGATCAATCGAGTTGTGGGCGACCTTTCTAGAAGAGGTCGTGGCGTATGTTCTGTGACCTTGAACTGGGTCTGTCCAGAATGTCCGTTCGCTTAATTAGATGGTACCACGTGGTCATGTAGTGTGATAATTAGTTGAGGAGTAGAAAGGTCAATCCAATTAATGGGTTTATGTATTTACTGAAATTCCATAGCATCACATCTCCGACTTAACACTTTTCCAGATTTATTTTGATGCCTCGTTTTGGAAACATTGTGGCAAAATAAGAAGAAAATCTCATTTCGTCACAATGTTTTCAAATCTAGTAAATAATCATACTTTCATTTACAGAGATTTTTTTCAAAATGATGCCAACGTCGTCTGCTGCAGATTTGTTAAACATGTATGTGAGAAAGGGTTTAAGCCACTTTTGTGGCCAATGTTGTCAGCGTATAATATTATCTTCACTTACATCGTTTGCCTCTAATGGTTACATTTGTTAATACTTTTAATCATTTGCCACATACAACAAATCTGCAGCAGACGACTTTGAAAACATAGTGACAAAAACCTGAAAAATCTCCATAAAAAAATAAAGTTGAAAACATTGTGGCCAAAGGAGAAATTGCTCATCAGAAGCCATATTTCGTGTTAAATTGAACGTAATACAATGTAGATCAATAAAAAAAAGTTCAAAGTTATGTTGTGTTGAAGATAAGAACACAACCGATAATTGTACATACTGAATGTGATACCAACAAGTTCCTCAAAGGCTTTATTTTCATTGTGTAAGAAACACATGAATAAAGATAATCAGCGAGGCCTTTATAATTACTACTATATATCAATTGTTTTAAATACTCTAAATTCAAAATCTGAATAATGTCTTGTCTTTCAATAAAGATTATATACACTGATTTCATGCCAATAAATCTCCTTGCATTACACATGTTTTCCTCTTGTGTTATTCTACCTTGTTTAACTAGATAAAGAGCTTTGCTTTCATCCGTGCTATAATTTACAGTCTGCATGTAACATACCAAGAAGCTATATACAATCGAAACACTAGTACTAGTTGATTAGCTTCTTTGATGCAGATGCAATTTATTTTTAGTCGGAAGAAAAGTTAAATGTCGACTCTGGATGGGGGCTTTAACATTACTATCACACCTAATGTCGACTGGTGATGGTGACTTTAACATAACGATCACACCTAATGTCGACTGGAGATGGGGGCTTTAACATAAACATCAAACCAAATGTCGACTTGGGATGGGGGCTTTAACATTACCATCACACCTAATGTCGACTGGTGATGGTGACTTTAACATAACGATCACACCTAATGTCGACTGGAGATGGGGGCTTTAACATTGCCATCAGACCAAATGTCGACTGGTGATGGGCCTTAAAAAATAACCATCACACCTAATGTCGACTGGTGATGGTGACTTTAACATTACCATCACACCTAATGTCGACTGGTGATGGTGACTTTAACATTACCATCACACCTAATGTCGACTGGTAATGGGGACTTTAACATTACCATCACATCTAATGTCGACTGGTGATGGTGACTTTAACATTACCATCACACCTAATGTCGACTGGTGATGGTGACTTTAACATTACCATCACACCTAATGTCGACTGGTAATGGGGCCTTTAACATTACCATCACACCTAATGTCGACTGGTGATGGGGGCTTTAACATTACCATCACACCTAATGTCGACTGGAGATGGGGGCTTTAACATTACCATCACACCTAATGTCGACTGGTGATGGGGACTTTAACATTACCATCACACCTAATGTCGACTGGTGATGGGGACTTTAACATTACCATCACACCAAATGTCGACTGGTGATGGTGACTTTAACATTACCATCACACCTAATGTCGACTGGTAATGGGGGCTTTAACATTACCATCACACCTAATGTCGACTGGTGATGGGGGCTTTAACATTACCATCACACCTAATGTCGACTGGTGATGGGGGCTTTAACATTACCATCACACCTAATGTCGACTGGTAATGGGGGCTTTAACATTACCATCACACCTAATGTCGACTGGTGATGGTGACTTTAACATTACCATCACACCTAATGTCGACTGGTAATGGGGCCTTTAACATTACCATCACACCTAATGTCGACTGGTGATGGGGGCTTTAACATTATCATCACACCTAATGTCGACTGGAGATGGGGGCTTTAACATTACCATCACACCTAATGTCGACTGGTGATGGGGACTTTAACATTACCATCACACCTAATGTCGACTGGTGATGGGGACTTTAACATTACCATCACACCAAATGTCGACTGGTGATGGTGACTTTAACATTACCATCACACCTAATGTCGACTGGTAATGGGGGCTTTAACATTACCATCACACCTAATGTCGACTGGTGATGGGGGCTTTAACATTACCATCACACCTAATGTCGACTGGTGATTGGGGCTTTAACATTACCATCACACCTAATGTCGACTGGTAATGGGGGCTTTAACATTACCATCACACCTAATGTCGACTGGTGATGGGGGCTTTAACATTACCATCACACCTAATGTCGACTGGGGAATGGTGACTTTAACATTACCATCACACCTAATGTCGACTGGTGATGGGGACTTTAACATTACCATCACACCTAATGTCGACTGGTGATGGGGGCTTTAACATTACCATCACACCTAATGTCGACTGGGGATGGGGTCTTTAACATTACCATCACACCTAATGTCGACTGGTAATGGGGACTTTAACATTACTATCACACTTAATGTCGACTGGTGATGGGGACTTTAACATTACCATCACACCTAATGTCGACTGGTGATGGGGGCTTTAACATTACCATCACACCTAATGTCGACTGGGGATGGGGGCTTTAACATTACCACCACACATAATGGGGGATTTAACATCCATCACACCTAATTTGGGATTGGGGCTTTAACGTTACCATCAATCATTCAGAGGATTAACAATAATCATTATGACGTCACACTAACGCATTTAGAATAACATGACATAATGTATCAATGACGTCACATCAAACAAAATGGAACCGTATTTGTCCTAGTCAAAAGAGCCGTTCCACGAGAAACCAACATTATGGACTGTGCGTAATGTATCGACTCGGATAAGCCTGCGCAGGTCGTGCAGGCTAATCCGGGCCAACACATTCCGTCTCAGGGGATATAGAGGTATCGATTAATGATTCCTGAAAGAGAAAATCCACAGGAGGCGAAAAGTGTCTGCTCGGATTAGCCTGCGTTGCATGCTTAGGCTGATCCGGGTCGATACTTTACGCAGAGTCAACAATGTTGGTTTTCTAGTGAATTTTAATTCGTCGTATTGTATTTGCTCCTTATATGTTGAACGTATTTGTCTAAGAAAAGGTTTATAATAGGCATCTAGCACAAGCTGCATCTTACATGGAAAGTTATAGATATGTAGTAAATAAAGAAAAGGCTAGCCACTTCAAAAAGACCAAAATCACTGAATCCATGATCCATGACCAATTTCAATGAAATAAAGTTAAAGGGAAAGTAATAAATAATATTCTTAACATATACATCATGTTATAACAACAAATAAGTCGTTTGTTACCTATAAAATTAATGCTTTACGTTGAATAGTCGGATTACCTCAGCTATATCCCCTCTATTTTTTCACTCTCTAAAATGCGAAGGAGAGAATGTTATCGTCACAGAACAGAACAGAACAGAACATGGCGGGAGTAGAAAATGAAATAATGTGCGCTGCTAAAAACGGTCACAATTTAATGATAACAGGCCAAGCAGGTACAGGGAAATCTTATTTAATGTTGAAAATAAAGAAAGAACTTGAAGAATCAAAAGTCGTGTTCCTCACTGCCACAACAGGCATATCAAGTTCTGTATTGGGTGAGGGGGCACGGACTGTACATAGTTTTTTTGGGTTGAAGGTGAAGGTTATATACATGTATTTCTTTTTTGTCTGACCATACAGTGAATTTGATTATGTCTCTCCAAGTATACTGTTGTTATGAGTGTCGTCCGCCCGTCTGTCCGATTTCAGCTTTTAGCTCACCAGAGCACGTAGTGCTCAAGGTGAGTTATTGTGATCGCCTTTTGTCCGTCGTCAACATTTGCTTGTTACTACACTAGAGGCTACACTAGAGGCAACATTTTGCATACAATCTTTATGAAAGTTTATCAGAACATATATCTCGATCAACTCTAGGCCAAGTTCGAAACTGGGTCATGTGGGGTCAAAAACCAGATCACTAGGTCAAATTGAAAAACATATATTGTTAACACTAGAAGCCGCATGTTTGGCTTGAGCATGTTGAAACTTTGTCAGAATGTTTATCATAGTGATATCTAGGCTAAGTCCGAATATAGGTTATGTCGGGTCAAAAACTAGGTCACTAGGCCATATTGAAGTAAAATATTGTTAACACTCTGGAAGCCACATTTTAAACTTGAGCATGTTGAGACTTTATCAGAAAGTTTGTCTTGATAATATCTAGGCCAAGTTCGAATATGGGCTATGTCCGGTCAAAAACTAGGTCACTAGGCCAAATTTAAGGAAGATCTTGTTTACATTCTAGAAGCCACATTTCTGGCTTGAGCATGTTGAAACTATGTCGGAAAATTTAACTTATTGATATCTAGGTCAAGTCTGAATATGGGTCATGTCGGATAAAAAACTAGGTCACTAGGCCAAATTTAAGGAAAATCTTGTTAACACTCTTGAAGCCGCATTTTATACTTGAGCATGTTGAAACTTTATCAGAAAGTTTGTCCTGATGATATCTAGGCCAAGTTCGAATATGGGTCATGTCATGTCAAAAACTAGGTCACTAGACCAAATTTAAGGGAAATCTTGTTAACACTCTGGAAGCCACATGTTAGGCTTGAGCATGAGAGAGTTATGTCTTAAATAGCCCATGCTCAGGTGAGCGATTCCAGGGCCTCATGGCCCTCTTGTTTTTTTATTGTATCAATATGTTATACTTGCATTCATTTAAAGCAATATGAAAGGACTGTCACATCTAGTTTTTACTTTGGTGCTAATGTAAAAGTGGTCATTTAACTACTGACCATCTTATTTTGTGTTAGAAAAATACTTAACTGTTAAGATACTTCCCTTGCAAATTATGATATTTAACACCAAATCCTGCATTCTAAAGGATATAAATGTTGATTTTTTTTTGGGGGGGTACATATTAACCAAATTTTGAAAAGGAATTTGAACGTTGGCGAATATGAATCAGGATTACCAATATTCAATGGCAAAAAGAATGAGAATTCGAACTCTGTTACATTTCCTCGATATTTATTTATTTATTGTAATGCACGCACCTATAAGTTCATTTAACAAAAAAAATGTTTTGAACATAATGAACTTCATCCTAGGCTGCTCATATTTTACTAGAAATGCATGAAAAGTGTTGCCACATAAACACACCAATTTCTTATCTTTCATTTGGGATATTAACAGTTGATATAGTTTTCTCTAAATTAGTAATACAAATTTAAACTGGTAAAGTGACACATATAAATTATATCGATTTGCTGTGATAAACCGAATAAAATTATTAAAATGTTTATTTTTAGGACCTGCTCATAAGGACCATACACCTTGTTAGCAGAGGAGAAATCACCAAGGAAATCAGGGACTTTTTGCTCCGGATGAAAAGGACACTACCTCCAGGAGAGCAACCGGTGAAACTGTATGCAGATAATTATGATGTTGATGTGTTTAATGCGCAATGTCTTTTTGCGGCGGAAGGTGATTATAATTTCATAAAAAACTGATACAATTTATGATTTAAATGTATGCATAATATGGTCTTAGTACTTTGACATTATATGAAATTTACTCAATTAAATGTTATATTGTAAGATGTGTGTCATTGTTCATTAGATAAATACATAATTTCTACTTTATCATGGACGCAGTTTTAACATAAAAGTAAACAGTAATTGCTAATAGAAGACACTTTTTAATTCATGCATATTCAATGATATCTGATTTCCTCACACTTAATAATAAATATTACCTTTTTAGAAATTATATTTCCTTAAATATTTATACAAATCCATGCAAGTACAAATCAAAAATGTCAATACATATACCAGCAGTAGGCAATAGTTATACAGACTGAGTTGTGTTGATTATAATCGGATACATTTACTTGGACTTGGTTTAATAGTATTTATAACCCGTCTACTGTTATATTCTGAAAATGACTTCAGAGATTTAAGTCCAGCATTGGACTTTCTACCTCTGGATTTCAATGACCGGCCTAACAAAATTGAGTTCACACTTTTGCTGTAGCTGCAATAAGTGGGATTTGAATTGTTCCCATTATACACTCCTTTCTGCTGGCAGAAAAGATTTTCTGCTATATCATTGTTGAACCGCGTTGGTTTAATAGTTGCACCTAGAACATTTGCTAAATGCTTCTCACATACTCTTGGAAAGGTTAGCAGTAAATTCTCCATGTCATCCAAACATTGGGCTGATGGAAGCATCCTTTGCTTGTCACCTTTTGTTGCATCATTAATGCCATCAACTTCTGCTCTCCATCCTCTAAAGAAATTGAGTGCTTCACTTAGGCCATTGAATCTGTCATCAGACATGGAGGTTACCAATGTCTTACTATGAAATAATTTAATGAGGACAGATGTTGTTTCTAGGAGCTCAACAGTGCTGTCCAAATGAGAACCGTCGAATAAACGTTCTCTGTAACATTTCATCAGATTCAACATGTCAGAGTTAAGCATGGTTTCTGCAAGTTCATTTCGCATTTTTTCAGAAATATTTGGATGCAAATGCGATTCTGTGACCCTAAAATAGATCCTTCTACTGTTAGCCTCCCAGTCCCACTGTACTGCTGTTATCCAGTGTTCCCAGATTATACTTTTTCCATGCAAGAATAAATGCCTTGTATGGGAATCATCCTTTACAGGGCCACTCTTTAAGATAGTTTTCTCAATTTCTTGATATTATGTGAATAATTCTGTGTGTGGTATATCTTTTCATTCGGATTGATCAAACTAGGGCTACCGTTATGCATTTCATTAGCATTCCCCTGAAAGTGGAGATTTGTACAACTGCGATTTTCCGAGCCACCATCCTGCATGATATAGTCAACACTAAATCCCCAATCTTTCAATTTTGCAATTGTATTTCATAAAATAATATGGAGCTCTGAAGCTTTAATGCCGGCTGTAGGGAAATGGCATATTGGGAATCGGAAACCCGTATATCCTAAAAATGTGAAATGAATCACCTCGTGTGCCAAACCCAGTTGAACCTCTTTATGCTTCAGCATATTCAATGACGTGGCTTCTGGTCCCAAATTCACCCATCCTATCAACGAAGGGACACCATTTGTCATGTCGATGACGAGATCAGACTGAATTTTGGTTTCGTCATGGTGAAGTCCACCTGCCCAACCATGGGGTAAAATGTTTGCTTCCTTCGCAGCTTCAAACATCCAAAGAAGAACTTTTTCATTAATGCCAGCTCCTTGTGGCACAACATTTTTATATCGTTGAAGTTGTCTTCCACATGGCAAAATTAGCATTCCGCTATCGGTTAAAGTTTCATAGTTCTTTTTACTTCTTGCCCAAAGTAATAAGCATATGCTGATAATTTTTAAATCCCACCGCCTTGCACGTTTGGATTTCACCTTCAGCGCGTCATGCTGAGCTTTCAACAATAATCTCATGTTATCTGGGGCATCAGGAAAAACAGTTTCAAGTACATTCATCAAATCAGTATTATCATCCGCATTCAAAACAATTGTATCAGGATTTTCAGACTCTGGTGCCGAAACAGGTTCACTTGTGTCAGGAAAATCAGGCACATATTTTTCTTCAACTGCATTTTTACCTTTGAATTTTAGTTTATTTACTTAACACTCTACAAACTAACACTGTCGCATCCGTTCTAGAACCAGTACTGCCCATATTGGTAACTTGCTTACAACTCTTCGAACGAACTCTAAATTGATCAGAATTTTCGTTTCCAAGAAATGACACTCGTTCAATAGTAACATTTCTTTGTTTCTCGTCATTTTGTGAAACAGGTTTCCCAGTACATACATCTAACATTTGAACTGTACGCAGTATATCAAATATACTTTTGGCTGTCATGCTGAATGAAGGATTAATCCCTAAATCTTTAAGAAGAACTGTTTGACCCCTGACTTTAAGTGTCCATGTCATTGAAGCTTTGATCAAGCTCACTTCTTTGAGTACAATATTTCCGTAAGAAGTTACATTACTTTTAACTGCAACATTTATGGTTGTAGACAATTTGTCACTTAACAACATAACTGTATTTGGTAGAATATCAAATATGTATTACCAATCAATTTCAGGCTGTCTCTTCTTAAGTGGTAGAAGATATATTTCCCTGTAATTTATTACCCTTTTGCCAAGGTGTTTTTCCCGACATACTTTTACATCAGGATAAAGTTTTCCAACAATCGTTCCTAGATGTTGAACCTTCGGATTTTCACCATATGTTTGAACATATCTCTCCTCCAAATCATTGAAAAATACCTTTGCAATGCAGTCTTCTGCTGTGTTTGCAAGTAACCTGTAAAAGAAAAGTGCTAATAAGTGATGTATTAAAATACTACAAGTTTATTAATTGAGCTAACTGAAATGGATATTAAATTTCAGGTCCGATAAAAACGTATACAGCTACAGACACTGGAGACCTAACAAAGCTTTGGATGTGTGCTGCTTCTAAAAGGTTATGTTTGAAGCAGGGATGTCCTGTTATTCTTACAGTCAATATTACACAAGAACTGGTTAATGGTTTGAGAGGTACCGTACACAACTTGGACGAGTCAAGTGTAACAGTAGATTTTAAGTCTATTGGACCACGTAAAATAGGTACTTATACATTTACAGTATTTGACAAAGAGCAGGGCAGGGATGTCGTATTTAGGAGGCAAATTCCATTAAAGGCGGCATTCTCTCTTACAGTACACAAGTGCCAGGGTCTTACTTTAGATAGATTGGAGATTGACTGTAGACACATGAACAATTCAGGACAGATTGGTGTTGCAATTGGACGTATCAAGTGCGCAAAAGGCCTTAGGGTTATCAACTTCAATGGCGCATCCATCCGACCTCACACTCCCGAAGTAAATGATTACTATAAGAAAGAGTTTTTTGGCTTTGAAAGAGGATTTGTCCTGCTGCAAACATGAAATTGTAGATATTCTACAAGAAGAAGAGGATAAAAGTCATGGACCAGACCTTAACTATAAAAGTAATGAACAAGACTATAGTAAGGGATATGACGGATCGGACAGCGATTTTGATAGTGATTATGTTGATAAAGATCTTACAGACATTAAAATGATGGAAGAGCTATTTAAGGATTATGATGAAGACACATTCCAAGAGGAAGATAGCAATATTAGTTTTGACTATGAGATTGATTTGGACAAGATAATATACAAAGATCCTAAAACAGAGCAACAGAAATCAATAAACAGCTGTTTTGACTCTGTTCAAAAGAACAATGAATCATTGAAAAAATTTGGCGCACATATATATTCTGAAATGAACAGTTACTATGAGAAACTTCCTGAACAAAAAAGAAAAAAAACCATTTCACCAGTTTATACAACAAGTTGTCATTATTTATGAGCGGGTAAGATATAAATCACTTGTACAATCTTTGTTTTCTACATTAACTGCAAATGAAACCCAGTACATAGCAGCATTTTACATTGTTGAACTGGTACGAAAACTATTTTTAGAGAAAATGTGAACCAATAATAGAACAAGCTAGAAAAGAGGCATCCACCTTGAATACATATAAGGACTCGAAAGGTGGTCGAGCTAAGGTAAGATATATTGGTGGTTGGTGCGTTGCAAAGTTAAGATATAATAGAAAAAGAAAGGTACTGCGCAACCTATATGTTGCAAATAAGATGAAAGGAAGTATGAATAGGTGCAAAACCCAAGTTAGACTACCTGACCAACTGACAGATACGCAGGAAGATGTTATAAACAAAACTTCAGACCTAGCATCTCTATCAGAAATTCAAAGAAAACAGAATGCAAGAAATGGATTGCTAAATTTATCGGATTCTGCCTATGGCTTTTTTCTCAGCCTTGACAAAGCACTCTGTTAAACTGAAACCATGAGTAATTTACATTTATACGGAAAGTCATTTTATGACTACGTCAAGGAACAGTTATGTGGAAATGACGACTTAATTGCTTGTTGGAAGCAGTTATTCAGAAAGAAGATGATTTTGTTCTTGCTGACTGTGAATATATCATTATGGATTTATTAAATGATGTTCTGTCTAAATACATTAGAATGTCATCTTCCCAGTTCAGAAGAGAATATAAGAACACACTGCATGTTCAGAAGGAGGAAGCACATAGAAAACAAATAATGATGAGACGAAAAAGAAAAGCTGAAGAAAGTAGACACGGTTAAGAATGTGTGCAAACTTAGGAAAGAAACAGTTAAGAAATCCACGAATGAGGAAAGTGTAGGTGAACCTAAGAAAGTAGAGACAGTTAAAACATTGCGAAAAGTTCGGAAAGCTAAAGTAGTTGCTAGTACAAGTAAACAGTCAGTTGTTTATCCATGTGGTATTTGTGAAGAAGAATGCATTGTTGATAGCGTCTGTTGTGTTTCTGTAAAACATTGTTGTTGTCCGATATTTCACACCATTGTTGTTGGTTTTGTGGTGCATTGATCATGAGTCAATCAATTTAGAGACTGTTTTGATCATAAGTTTGTACAATGTCGTATTACACATGCAAATTTAAGTTCAGTTAAAATGCATATGAATTAGATTTTTTTCGGAAATAGCTAGAATTTTAAAGGCCAATAATATCTTTTTATAAAATGTGCTCCACAAATCAAGAGGGCCATACAGACACTTTCTGATGCCTCTGCAGCAGACATTTTGTGTAGACAATGTGGCAAAATAAAAAAGTGCTCAAAGTTTTCAAAGTAATCTGGTGCAGATTCGTTGTATTTGGTAAAAGTATTATCCGTAACCTATATATACAACATTTCTGCAGTAGATGCGTGTTAACATCTTGACAAAAAAGTGAAAAAAAAATCTGAAGGCAAAAATGAATCAAGTTGAAAACATTGTGGCAAAAGAGGAAATTGCTTGTTTTGAGCAATTTCTTCTTTTGTTACAGTGTTTTCAAAAGTAGTTTGCTGCAGAGGCGTCAAAAAACTTATATATGTGGGAAAGGGTATTAAATGGACAGTTATTGAAAATGTGATGGTGAAGAAGGGATTACTACAAGTCCCAAATCACTGCCTTAAAGCAGGCAACATAAACAAGAGGGCCATGATGGCCCTATATCGCTCACCTGATTTAATAGAACTTCAACAGTGCCAAAGTTTTTCAACGGATCGGAAATATTTGAACAATCTTGTTAAAGAGTCCCCCAAGAAACATATGTGCAAAATAATTTTCAAATCAGTCTAGTACTTTTGGACAAGAAGATTTTTAAAGTTTTAACAGGGGCGTAGCTTGCTAATAATCAATGTGTAGGCCGTCTCAGGAGAAAATCAACATTGTGGACTCTGCGTAAAGTATCGACCGGATCAACCTTAGCATGCCACACAGGTGTACCCGGATAAACACTTTTCGCCTCCTGTTGATTTTCTGTTTCAGGAATCACTACTCTATACATCTATCACCCCCCCCCCCCCCCCCCCCCCCCCTGAGACGGAATGTGTCGGCCTGATTAGCTTGCCCGAACAGCGCAGGCTGATCTGGTCGATACATTACGCAGGTGTTTATCGACGCAGGGGAATTTTGAGAAAAACATGTGTAAGCACGTGCCTACAGCGCCTAAAGGTAGCTACGCCCCTGATAACCAATGCGTAGGCCGTCTCGCGAGAAAAATCAACATTGTGGACTCTGCGTAAAGTATCGACCGGATCAGCCTTAGCATGCCACACAGGTGTACCCGGATAAACACTTTTCGCCTCCTGTTGATTTTCTGTTTCAGGAATCACTACTCTATAAATCCCCCCCCCCCCTGAGACGGAATGTGTTGGCCTGATAAGCTTGCGCGGAAAACGCAGGCTCATCTGGCCGATACATAACGCAGGTGTTTATCGACGCAGGGGAATTTTGAGAAAAAAATGTGTAAGCACGTGCCTACAGTGCCTAAAGGTAGCTACGCCCCTGATAACCAATGCGTAGGCCGTCTCGCGAGAAAATCAACATTGTGGACTCTGCGTAAAGTATCGACCGGATCAGCCTTAGCATGCCACACAGGTGTACCCGGATAAACACTTTTCTCGCCTCCTGTTGATTTTCTGTTTCAGGAATCACTACTCTATAAATCCCCCCCCCCCCCCCCCCCCCCCCCCCCCCCCCCCCCCCTGAGACGGAATGTGTTGGCCTGATAAGCTTGCGCGGAAAACGCAGGCTCATCTGGTCGATACATAACGCAGGTGTTTATCGACGCAGGGGAATTTTGAGAAAAAAATGTGTAAGCACGTGCCTACAGTGTAAAGTAGCGACCGGATCAGCCTTAGCATGCCACACAGGTGTACCCGGATAAACACTTTTCGCATCCTGTTCATTTTCTGTTTCAGGAATCACTACTCTATACATCTATCCCCACCCCCCCCCCCCCCCCCACCTGAGACGGAATGTGTTGGCCTGATTAGCTTGCGCGGACAGCGCAGGCTGATCTGGTCGATACATAACGCAGGTGTTTATCGACGCAGGGGAATTTTGAGAAAAAAAAGTGTAAGCACGTGCCTACAGTGCCTAAAGGTAGCTACACCCCTGATAACCAATGCGTAGGCCGTCTCGTGAGAAAATCAATATTGTGGACTCTGCGTAAAGTATCGACCGAATCAGCCTTAGCATGCCACACATGTGTACCCGGATAAACACTTTTCGCCTCCTGTTGGTTTTCTGTTTCAGGAATCACTACTCTATACATTCCCCCCCCCCCCCCCCCCCCCAAGACGGAATGTGTCGGCCTGATTAGCTTGCGTGGACAGCGCAGGCTGATCTGGTCGATACATTACGCAAGTGTTTATCGACGCAGGGGAATTTTGAGAAAAAATGTGTAAGCACGTGCCTACAGTGCCTAAAGGTAGCTACGCCCCTGATAACCAAATGCGTAGGCCGTCTCGCGAGAAAATCAACATTCTGGACTCTGCGTAAAGTATCGATCCGGATCAGCCTAAGCATGCCACACAGGCGTACCCGGCACTTTATGCCTTTTGAGGAGTTTCTGTTTCAGGTATCATTCACTACTCTATACATCTATCCCTCTAAGACGGAATGTGTCGTTAGGATTAGGCTGCGCGGACAGTGAAGGTTTTCCTGGTCGAAACATTAAGCAGATCTATATCGCCGTAGCTGCATGAGAAAAAAATGTGTAGGCACGTGTCTACAATGCCTAAAAAGAGCTACGCCCCTGTTTAAGAATGCACATAGAGTACATGTATTTGGACAAGATGAATTTTAACAATGCCCATATACATGTAAGGAAAACAAGCCCCGCCTCGTTGTGGCCATGTTTTTCAACGGATCGGAAATATTTGAACAATCTTGGTAGAGGGTGCCCTAAGGAACATTTGTGCAAAATAATTTTCAAATCGGGCCAGTACTTTTGGACAAGAAGATTTTTTAAGATTTGGCAATTTTCCCCTTTTCTGATGCCGCTGCAACCAAAGTTCTATTCTTAACTAAATTATTTGAACAACTTCGTACATACAGTGAACTCGACAGTTCCGGGTCATCGACAATTCCGGGTCAAATTTGGAAAAAAATGTTTAGTATTCGAGAATGATACAGTATTTTGACAATTTGATTATCAAGTCATATTTCCCATTAGCTTGGCTAGTTTCACTTCGATTTAGGACGTTGTCATTTCAAGAACGGATGTCGTAATCTCGAAACACATGACTGCATCGATTCCCGCGAAAGCAAAATCTCAATATTTTTATTTACCTGTCACAGCGTAAATTTCTGATTGTAGCCATAATTTCAGTAATACAGTTATGTATTGCACATACATGTATAGGTTATTTACTACTGAACAAGAAATATATCTTTTATTGACCTGTCGAAGTTGTTTATGCCAAACTAGTGGATAAATTTGACCTAGTTCACATACGACACTTTCGGGTCAGCCAAAAGGAATTTCTCAAAATTATCAATTTATTAGTAAAACTATTTGGGGAACTTTTAAAGAATAATTTAAAGCTTATGGTGATAAATCAATGTTAAAAATTTGTTATTAAAATTTACATTTTTTGTCAAATATGACTTATTAGTTGGTTGAAAAATTCATCAGTTTTCGTGCATGAAAGTGTGTACTGTAAATTTAGCCCCATCACTGTTCTGTTTTTCGCGGCAATAGGTAATTGCAAGTGATATATTTTAGTTCTTTTTTTTCATATTATTTTAATAAAAATGTTAAATGAATACCTTGTTATTAAAAAACAGCTGTTTGAGGTTACCCCTGATAACAGAAATAAACATTTGTCACGTGACCCGGAAATGGCAAGTTTGACCCGAAACTGTCAAATTTACAGCTTGCAATTGCAGACACTAAAGAAACATTTTAACAAATTTGTATAATTGTTGAATTATATCATCGTGGGGAGGAAGTATTTGTTTAACATTTTATGTAGTTTTGTTTCTCTCAACTTTCTCTTCAAAGAGTCAATATTCGTTAATTTGGTTATTGACCCGGAACTGTAGGTGAGCTAAAAACAAGGCTATAAGATATAACACAGAACATGTATAATACACACCAGCTAATGCCATAAATGGCTTTTTTGGTCCGGGACATGATCTGTATTTTTTACATAATGCTGTCTTTTAAAAATTGCTATACACGGTAAACTGTCGTTTAAAAAACCCGCTACAAAACGTAAATAAACCGCGAAGCCAATCAGGATAGCCGAATTCGCTACGACTAATGACGTTCGGATCAACGTCCAATGGTATTTTAAAAATTACAAATAAATCACTATTTAATTTTTTCACCAATTATATATATTTTAACATTTTTATTGTTTATTTTGTAATATAATTGATATATTTTAATAAATTCCAAACCTTCAAAATGTAAGGTTTATATTTAACCCAATTGTATAATGACGATATATTCACTCCGTGTCAGTCTCGGCCATGTAAATGTAGCAGTTTGTTTTTCGCGTAAAAATGCAAATTGCTTGCTAACTACTGTTTTTTAAAGATATCAAAACAAGTAAGTAGGTTTATAATTATTATGAACACCGATATAACTAAGGTTTTTATCTCTTCACACCTATATATTCTTAAAACCAGAAATGGTCTTTTTGAAGTGTCTAGCCTTTTCTTTATTTACTATCCATAGCTTTCCAAAACAGCTATTGTAAGATGCAGCCTGTGGCATCTAGGTGCATGGAAACCATAGTACTTCGTAAGTAGCTAACATTCCGACACTGGTTTAAAATTGGCATTGAACAACAATCAGCCATTCGACCGTAATTTGTCTTAGTAAAACAATAAATAGCCTTTGGGGAATTCCAAGGAATTACCCGTCTCAATCTGTTTATCGATTTCAATGTCTTGTATTTTGTTATTTCACAAGCTCAAATCAGATTGACACCGAAATAATTGGATAGTGGGTAGATGAGATATGAAACATTGGAGAAGTTCACACTCAGCTCATCTCCAGCTTTCAGCCGTACAACTGATGACAGGTGACTGTTATACTCCTTGAGCCCTGACCTGATGGAATCCTGACGTAATTGTGTCCTCGCCATTATTTCGTTTTCCCTTCCATCTAAAATGTTAAACCTGTAAACTGCGTGTTTCATTACTTTCTCTGACGTGTCGTTTGTAACCCCTTTGATGCCTGGACGGATGTACAGATAAGAGTAGACGTAGTACGTTCCGTCGACGGGCACGACTAGCCGGCCGTGTTCATATTTAACGCCAAACCGTAAAAACACACTATAGTCCCGTGCACGACCGGTATGTGTCCAGTATAAGATCGGTTGGACATCAGACATGCACAAAACTGAAAGACAGAAATGATTCAACGAATGTAACCCCTTCCCTCATACATAGCCGGAATCCGCTGTGGCCGAGTGGTTAGCATCGAGGATTTTTAACCGGGGGTCGCGAGTTCAATCCCATGTAGCGGTCAAGCGGTTATGGTGGAGTGCCTTAAGGTAAGGCACATTTCCTAGCGAAGTACTGGATTGTGTACGTAGTGATCATGAAGAAAGGAACAGCGCCGTGTCATAACTGAAATAACGTTGAAACGGCGAAAAATCCCAATAAAACATATACATACGCATTTAAACGCCTATGCAGCAGACGATATTTGTAAACATGGTCAGCAAGTTATCCTTTTGCCACAATGTTTGCAATCCTATCCACTTGCAAGTGAGTTATTGTTACTTTACGAGCCACGCAAGGGGGAATCTTAGTTATGAAGATTAACCCTTATTCCACTAAATGTCGGCGAACTTAATAATCTTCTTAGAGTATTGACACTGACTTGCATGTTTAAGGACACGTCTTTCTGAATATTGATAACGTTTAGGATAGAGTGGAGAATAAGATCAGTTTACAAGAATGTGCAGGTTGATCTTGGTAAGCATTATTTGTTAATGTAATTTAAAAGCGTGCGTTACATAATTATCAGATGCTGTTTAACCCTTTCCTAAATACATCTTATCTTCAGCAGAAGACTTTGAAAACATGGAAGTCTCTATAAATGAAAGTATAGTAGAGTGGTATGTCCCATAAATATACTATATTTAGCTATTTGTTTGTATAAGACGAGAATATACTTATACTGCCTCGTAACATAACTAATTTATGTAGCAACGTGGAAAAATGTTCGCATCCGCGACAACAGGTCGAAACCTGGTTGGGTCGGACCTTTTAGCTTGATAATATATGCGCCTAACGTAGGAAAAAGAGTTAACGATTTTTAAAACAATAAATACTCACTGTTATCTCCACATATGGTATTCCCGTGTATATTTGGATCGCCAACAACTCGGGCGGCTGGTGTCATCTGCCAGTAGGTCGTCTTTAGGTAGGATTTCAGCGCTATAATGGGCTCTTAAAGGCAGAATATACAGTGCATGTAATTATTACAGGGCTCTTAAAGGCAGACAATACAGTGCATGTAGTTATTACAGGGCTCTAAAAGGCAGAAAGTACATGTACAGTGCATGTAATTATTACAGAGCTCTTAAAGGCAGAAAGAACAGTACATGTAATTATTACAGGGCTCTTAAAGGCAGACAATACAGTGAATGTAATTATTACAAGGCTCTTAAAGACAGAAAGTACAGTGCATGTAATTATTACAGGGCTCTTAAAGGCAGACAATATAGTGAATGTAATTATTACAAGGCTCTTAAAGACAGAAAGTACAGTCCATGTAATTATTACAGGGCTCTTAAAGGCAGAAAGTACAGTGCATGTAATTATTACAAGACTCTTAAAGGCAGAAAGTACAGTGCATGTAATTATTACAGGGCTCTTAAAGGCAGAAAGTACAGTGCATGTAATTATTACAGGGCTCTTAAGGGCAGAAAATACAGTGCATGTAATTATTACAGAGCTCTTAAAGGCAGAAAGTACAGTGCATGTAATTATTACAGAGCTCTTAAAGGCAGAAAGTACAGTGCATGTAATTATTACAAGACTCGTAAAGGCAGAAAATACAGTGCATGTAATTATTACAGGGCTCTTAAAGGCAGACAATACAGTGCATGTAATTATTACAGAGCTCTTAAAGGCAGAAAGTACAGTGCATGTAATTATTACAGGGCTCTTAAAGGCAGAAAGTACAGTGCATGTAATTATTACAGGGCTCTTAAAGGCAGAAAGTACAGTGCATGTAATTATTACAGGGCTCTTAAAGGCAGAAAGTAAAGAGCATGTAATTATTACAGTGTTCTTAAAAGCAGAAAGTACAGTGCATGTAATTATTACAGGGCTCTTAAAGGCAGACAGTACAGTGCATGTAATTATTACAGGGCTCTTAAAGGCAGAAAGTACAATGCATGTAATTATTACAGTGTTCTTAAAAGCAGAAAGTACAGTGCATGTAATTATTACAGAGCTCTTAAAGGCAGACAGTGCATGTAATTATTACAGAGCTCTTAAAGGCAGAAAGTACAGTGCATGTAATTATTACAGGGCTCTTAAAGGCAGAAAGTACAGTGAATGTAATTATTACAATGTAATTATTACAATTTATTACAATTACTACAATGTAATTATTACAATGTAATTATTACAATGTAATTATTACAATGTAATTATTACAATGTAATTGTCGAAAGGTACAGATGTGTCGCCTACCAAATCGTCAAATTGTGACGAATAGAAGAGATGTGAAGCCAATGTGCCAGTTTGGTAAGGAACGCTTATCTAAAATACCGTTTCTAAAGATAAATATAACTTATATATTAAAGATTACAATTTATATTTAGCTGTGACAATAGATATCAATGTATCATTATAATAACGTACTGACTTTTCTGACAACGATAAATGTCAGATAGGAAAGTAACTCGGTAGCAATCAATCAGTAAGTGAAAGCTTGCTGGACAGACACACGTTGCAGATGGGATCCCTGTGTTTCTTCCTGCAAAATCACTTTTTTGAAAGCTCAATTAGTAAACGGCATTACTTTATCCTTTGCGTACATATTATCTTAAAACAATGATCGGCAATATTTCAATAGCAACTTATGCAGAAATTTTGAAAAATCTCTTTAAATTATCCTTAATGTTGAATGAAAAACAACCCAATTAAATTAGCCGATTTACCTCCCTTTGACCTTTATCGACTTAATGTTCAAGAAAGGTAATTCTGGATGGCTTACTTTAGCCCTTGTGATATATACTGAAAATAAACATCATGCATTGCATAACCATAATACTGTATTACATTCTTTGAATATACTTAGTGGAAGTTATACTTAGTTGAAGTATAGGTCAACTTGAGAAAGTGTATTACATACGAGATTGGAACCTCTCACTATCTCAGAGCTACCTGCCCTTTAACAGAATTACATATTGTGACAGCAATGATACTATTTTTTATAGCGATTTAAGTCAGGTTGGGAAGATGTTTTGCAAATTAAAAATGTAGCTCTGACATCGATTGAAGTCTTATGTTTTAATCATTTAGTTCATGTTTCATCGTCTCCATGGTGAAAGACGTTAATACGTGCAATCCAAAAGGAGACAAATTGAATTGATGCACCAAAACGATGGGTCATCAGAAACAAAGTCTCATGCAGGTGTGATAGAGCTCTCCGCGGAATGTCTATTATTTACTTACTTGTACTTTCTTTTGATCTCAGTCGGTTATCTTCATCAGTTTTGAATCTGTCAAACCGCTGGTTAATTGTCTGAGGGTGAAGAAAGTGATTAAATGAGAGACCGTCCATGCCAAAAGGTACAAGTTGGCGCTTTAATGAACAGTGTACACCCACATCAGATCCACACAGTTTTATCAATATCTATATAATCTATATTGATTAAATGAACTTGATGGTGGGAGGATCTTCAACTTGTGAATATTCTGAAAGGACAGAGTAAATGAACGGACTGATCTGAACATGCACTGTATAGAAACGCCTACTTGCATGGTCGGGATCACAGATCATATTATTTACAGGTAGATAACAATGCATTTAATAAGTTGAATCTTATATAGTGTGCCATTGAAGCCATTGAAGCCTCTGTCAATAGAGCTACACGTGTAAATACCTGCAGACAACTTTGAAATTATCAGGTCCAAAATATAGAAAAACTATAAATTATAGTATGATTATTAAGCAATTTCTCCATTTGTCACAATGGTTTGAAAAGTCGTCAGCTCCAGAGGCATCCGAAAGAGTCTACATGAGGGAAATTGTCAAAACGAGACGAAAACTACGCTAGTCTGGAGTCCCTTCCCCTTATTGCTGTGTAAAGGAAGTCGGGAACCAGACCAAAACCATATCTGTACACTTTTGTTTCCAAACCTAGAATTTGAATCGAAAGTAGAATCGTTGTAAAACCAATGATTGCATATATAGTTTCGTTTTCTGTTCCTTCTAAACAGTATGAATAAGCATTGAAACACATTGACCTTGTACCCGATATGATAATTATATAATCGTCTGCTATGAAAACATCAGAGAGAAGAATATGTAACATCTATCTCGGATAAATGAAAATGTAAAAATACTTGAACATTGACAAGATGCTATAGATGAAATGTGCATCCCTTTTTCTACAATGATTTCTAAATCAACTGCAGATTCTACAAATGAGTAGTTGCCCGAGAAAACCAACAATGTGGACTCTGCGTAAAGTTTCGACCCGGATCAGCCTAAGCATGCCGCGTAGGCTTATCCTGGGGATTTTCTGTTTCAAGAATAATTTCTATATTCCTCTATTCTCCTAAGCAGACAGTGCAGGCTGATCTTGGTCGATACATTACGCAGAGTCCATAATGTTGATTTTCTCGTGGAACGGCTCATTTAATGTCATGTGTATCAGAAAAGGGGTAAAGCTGACAGCTGCTTCGAGTGCCATTGGTCAGAAATCCGTTAATTGTTTCAAACATGCAGACGATGCGTCTGCAGTAAACGACTTTTGAAACCTTGCAGCAAACTGACAAATGCCTCGTTATAATAAATTACCTCTTTTGTCACAGTGTTATCAATTGTATTCATTGATAACACCTACATGTATACTATTAGAGAGTTTCCAGTGTTGGTGCCTTGGTTTTTTCAAAGTTGACAGCTGTAGTTTGTTGTATGTGAGAAATGGGAGAAGTTGTCAGCTGTAGTTTGTTGTATGTGAGAAATGGGAAAAGTTGTCAACTGTAGTTTGTTGTATGTGAGAAATGGGAAAAGTTGTCAGCTGTAGTTTGTTGTATGTGAGAAATGGGAAAAGTTGTCAACTGTAGTTTGTTGTATGTGAGAAATGGGAAAAGTTGTCAGCTGTAGTTTGTTGTATGTGATAAATGGGAAATATTGTCAGCTGTAGTTTGTTGTATGTGATAAATGGGAAAAGCCAAATGAAATACCGTAAATGAACAATCCATATCAAGGATATCGTCATAACGGATGTTCGAAATCTACATTAAGTACATGATTTTAATTGAAATCATTAGATTGAAAGAGGGAAGTTTATTAAACTATTGATAAGACTGGCCTCCAGTATTCTCCACATAACATCAGCTTTTTAGCTATAAGATGTTAATAGAAACACATAAGAACACAAAAGGTAAGTTTATGTCACGCAGACATGAAATACATTTATAGTCTACTTTCGTTTTAGAAATGAAACTCAAATAAAACCAATCTTACTCTGTTGAAAAACTCGTGCAAAACCTCCGACTCCTCGCCGCAGATTCCATTTTCGAGGCAAAATCTTTGTGTATCACCTTCAGTAGGAAATGCAGGCACTGTTTCTGGCAAAATCAAAACGACCAACATAGTAGTGAAAAACGCACACACCACTATCACGAAACAAACTCGTAGTGTTCTGTCTTGCCGAACATAAGAGATTATGTCCGTTAAATGATCCATCTTCAGTTGAAAAATAATCACTGTATATAAAAACACTGAAACAATCAATGTGCAAACATTAACAGTCTAATTACTTCAGCGCAAGTTTCAACCTTTCCAAATTTTCTTAATCTATGATTTCCTGTGATCTAAAAATAAACTTAAGCATATATATAACAACGGAAGTTTATTTAATTAATCTATAAATAGTAGTCACTAACCCTTATATATCGCTATCGTAAATAGTGAATTCGTATCGATACAAAAAAAACAAAAATCTTCAACGGATCAATACTACTGTCAGAGTTTGAAAGTCTAAACCGGTGTTGTCCCTATTTATTGCCGTATGTCTGACCCAATAATAGAATATGGTAGAGTCAAATAAATCAAGTCTACGTCACTTATTTAAATGGGAAAAACAGGACAAACGTTGCAAGGAAAGTCGGCTATTAACGGAAAAACTTACGAGGAGATACGATTGCAATTAACAGCAGCATGTCATACTATTATATCAATGTCAATGCATACTAATATTTGATTGATTGTTTGATGTTTTATTTACGCCGCTTTCAACATTAATGTCCAGTTGTATTGCGGCGGATCATGGGTATTTTACCAATAATACTGCTCAATTTATCCTGACATCAGACAGTCAGTCTTAATGCTAAACCCGCAACCCTGAGGGCCAAGAAGGGCAGCTGTTACTACCATTTTTAAATTATTTGGTATGACCTGGTCGATGATCGAACTCGCGACCTACCGCACCCGAGGTGGACGTTCTACCACTACACAATTGAGGCAATCTACTACATATGGTTTACCTTTCAAGAGGTTTGGGTCGAGTCGCGACAAACCACTCGGTAACGACGAGGGCTATCGATCTAGGGATCGTGAGTTCGAACTCCGGCTCGGCCATTCATAAATTCCAATGACTGACACAAGTCATTTCGTAATCCACCAATGGACTTACTAGACTATGTTGGCATGTAGCAAGTTGCCTGTGAAGAATAGTGTGTGAAGTACAGGTGTAAAGAAAGATACGAGAACTGGTCGTCGTGAAACATGTAACCACCCTCCAGTCTCCTTTTATCAGACCAAAATCAATCAATTTCAATTTATTTATTAAGTAATAAGTACACAAGCAGGTAGGCGACGTGGGATTCGTCTTTGCATATATATACAAATGAAGAACAAGTCTGATAGGGTCACTAGTGTGGTGACTTGGTGAACACTGGTGAAAAGTGTGCAGCTTGTAAAAACAGTCTGTGGTCAACCAACCATCTTTTATTACCATGCAAAGACGCACCCGTATACACCGAACCGTTTCGCCTTGGTATATTTTGCAAGCTGTAGCTCGCAAACCCGAGGTCGGAGGTCAATAACGTATATAAAACTTTGTATAGCTCTTGAATAGCTCTATGAGATAGTGTAATAAAATCGCTATCGAATACTACCACTGTAGCGCTAGGGGCGATTGAAGACAAACGTGACTATAAAGATACCCTATCTTTGAAAGGCTACCGTTTGGAAACAAAGGCCTAAATCAAAAATCGTAACGAATAGATTTTTTCTAAACATCTGGAAATATCTATAACTGAAGTTTCAGCTCTCTACAATTAAAACTGTAGGAGAAGATAGAAAAATGATTAGGGTCCTTAAAACGCGTTTATTTGCTAGCTGCATAGCAATGGCTATGTTTGAAAGGCTACCATTTGAAAACAAAGGCCTAAATCAAAATTCGTAACTGATACGTTTTTTCTAAATATCTTGAAGTATCTATAACCGAAGTTTCAGCTCTCCACATTTAACACTGTAGGAGAACATAGAACAATGTTTTTTGTTCTTAAAACGCACTTTTTTGCTAGCTGCATAACAACGGATGGGTCCTTAGCAACGAAACTCAGACGCGCACACCCTGAGCTTATTTGGCACCTGTTCACCAAGTTTCATTGGAATCGATCTGTCAGTGATGGCTGTAGAGCTGTGCTATACACATGTTTGGACAGACTGACAGACACACACACAGACAGACAGAAAAGCCTGATAATAAGGGATACCTAGCCTAGCGAATCCCAATGATTCTTCTAACAATAACATAAATGTAATGGAAAGACACAAAAAGTCGTTAAATTAGGCGAGAATCCTGGGAAAAAAAGTGTAAAATACAATACAAGCCGGTAGGCGACGTGGGATTCGCCTTACGTATATATATGAATAACTATTGTGATAGGGTCACTATTGTGGTGACTTGGTGAACACCGGAAAAAGGTGTGCTCCTTGTAAAAACACTCTCTGGTCAAGCAACCCTATTTTATCACTATGCCTACATCTAACCCTTTCCCCTAAGTTATTTACGCCTTTGCGTATTTTGTAAACTTCCGCCTCTAGCTCGTAAACCCGGGGTCGGATATCAATGACGTAAAACACTGTTTGTAGCTCTTCAATAGCTCTATGAGATGGTGCAATAAAATTGTTATCGAATACTACCTCTGCAGCGCTAGGGGCGATTGAAGTCAAAAACGACTGCAAAAAGACCCTATCTTTGAAAGGCTACCATTTGGAAACAAAGACCTAAATCAAACATCGTAACGGATAGGTTTTTTCTAAATATCTGGAAGTATATATAACTGAAGTTTCAGCTTTCTACAATTAAAACTGTAGGAGAAGATAGAAAAATGATAAGGGTCCTTAAAACGCGTTTATTTGCTAGCTGCATAGCAACGGCTATGTTTGTAGCATTCAACACTGTAGGAGAACATAGAAAAATGTTTTTTGTTCTTAAAAGGCGTTTTTTTTTATAGCTGCACAGCAACGGATGAGTCCTTAGCAAAGAAACTCAAACGCGCACACCCTGAGCTTATTTGGCACCTGTTCACCAAGTTTCATTGGAATCGATCCATCAGCTTTGGATGTAGAGCTGTGACTTACAAATATTTGGATACACTGACATACACACACACACATACACACACAGACAGACGGAAAAGCCTGACAATAAGGGATACCTAGCCTAGCGAATCCCAAGAAGCCGGTAGGCGACGTGGGATTCGCCTTTGCATATATATATATGAAGAACTAGTGTGATAGGGTCACTATTGTGGTGACTTGGTGAATACTGGTGGGAAGTGTGCATCTTGTACAAACACTCTCTGGTCAACCAACAATGTTATATCAACATGCCAAGTCTACACCTAACCGTTTCCCCTTGGTTATTTTCGGTTTTGCATATTTTGCAAACTTCCGGCTCTAGCTGGAAAACCCGAGGTCGGAGGTCAATGACGGAAACAACTTTTTGTAGCTCTTGAATAACTCTATGAGATGATATAATAAAATCGCTAACGAATACTACCACTGCAAGGGGCGATTGAAGTCAAAAACGACTGTAAAAAGACCCTATCTTTGAAAGGCTACCATTTGGAAACAAATGCCTAAATCAAAAGTCGTTACAGATGCGTTTTTTCTAAATATCTCGAAGGACCTATAACTGAAGTTTCAGCTCTCCACATTTAAAACTGTAGGAGAAGATAGAAAAATGGTTCGGGTTCTTTTTTTTTCTAGCTGCATAGCAACAGCTATGTTTGAAAGGCTAACATTTGTAAACAGAGGCCTAAATCAAAAATTATAACAGATACGTTTTTTCTAAATATCTTGAAGTATCAATAACTGAAGTTTCAGCTCTCCACATTGAAAACTTTAGGAGAAGATAGAAAAATGTTTCGATTCTGAATACTCGTTTGTTTGCTATATTCTTATCAACGGCTCTCTTTGAAAGGCTACCATTTGAAAACAAAGGCCTAAACCAAAAATCGTAACGGATATTTTTTTTTCTTAATATCTCAAAGTATTTATAACCAAAGTTTCAGCTTTCCACATTCAAAACTGTAGGAGAAGATAGAAAAATGGTTTGGGTTCTTAAAACGCGCTTTTTTTGCAGGCTGTATAGCAACGGCTATCTTTGAAATGCTAGCATTTGGAAACAAAGGCCTAAATCAAAAATCGTAACGGATACTTTTTTTTCTAAATATCTCGAAGTATCCATAACCGAAGTTTCAGCTCTCCACATTCAAAACTGTAGGAGAAGATAGAAAAATGGTTTTGGGTCATGAAAGTCCCTTTTTTGCTAGCTGCATAGCAACGGTTGTGTGCTTAACAACGAAACTCAAACACGCACACCCTGAGTTCATTTGGCACCTGTTCACCAAGTTTCATCAAATCGGCCCGTCAGTTTGGGCTGTGTAGCTTTGCTTTACAAATAATTGAACAGACAGACAGACAGACAAGCCGGTAGGCGACGTGGGATTCGCCTCTGCATATATATGAAGAACTAGTGCGATAGGGTCACTATTGTGGTGACTTGGTGAACACTGGTGAAAAGTGTGCACCTTGTAAAAAACACTCTCTGGTCAACAAACCATGCTTTGTCACCATGCCAAGACGCTTTCGTCTACACCTAACCCTTTCCACTTGTATTTTTCGCCTTTGCGTATTTCGGAAACCCGATCTCGGAGGTCAATGACTTAAAATAACATTTTGTAGCTCTTGAATAGCTCTATGATATAAAATCGCTATCGAATACTACCACTGCAGCGCTAGGGGCGATTGAAGTCAAAATGACTGTAAAAATACCCTATCTTTGAAAGGCTACCATTTGGAAACAAAGGCCTAAATCAAAAATCGTAACGGATAGATTTTTTCTAAACATCTGGAAGTATCTATAACTGAAGTTTCAGCTCTCTACAATTAAAACTGTAGGAGAAGATAGAAAAATGATTAGGGTCCTTAAAACGCGTTTATTTGCTAGCTGCATAGCAATGGCTATGTTTGAAAGGCTACCATTTGAAAACAAAGGCCTAAATCAAAATTCGTAACTGATACGTTTTTTCTAAATATCTTGAAGTATCTATAACCGAAGTTTCAGCTCTCCACATTTAACACTGTAGGAGAAAACGCTGTTTTTGCTAGCTGCATAACAACGGATGGGTCCTTAGCAACGAAACTCAGACGCGCACACCCTAAGCTTATTTGGCACCTGTTCACCAAGTTTCATTGGAATCGATCCGTCAGTTATGGCTGTAGAGCTGTGACTTACAAATGTTTGGACAGACTGACAGACACACACACACAGACAGACGTAAAAGCCTGACAATAAGGGAAAACCTAGCCTAGCGAATCCCAACTGACAGACACACGCACACACACAGACGAAAAAGCCTGACAATAAGCGATACCTAGCCTAGCGAATCCCAACAACATCTAATCCTTCAGTTCTTAGTTTTCGCTCTAAAGAGGCAAAATATATATACTTATTGTATACTTTGATATTTTTTCCTTCTATTTTCCATTTGCAAAAAGGATGCAGTATCTGTCGATATTGCACGGGTCGATATTGCAGGCATCGATATTGCGCTCAGCTCGTTTTCACGTGCTGCTAAGAACCGCACTTTTTCCATACAGTAACGTTACAAAGCGCTCTCATCCAATCGTTGATGATTTAGAGACCAGCTAACTTTCTACTTCTACTTTGTTTCTGCCTAGGGCTTAGTTCATCGCAGGCAAGTGACGCCATCACAGTGGTAAATCCACTAATTAGGCATATTTACAAATAAAAATGAAATAAAAAAAACATCTGTGTTGGTTTAGGCTGTGTATGATTGCAGACGGGACTTGAATCAGTCTACAAGACGTGATCTGCGCAATGTCTGGAGGAAGTGGGTTCCAGTCTCTGATAGTCCTATTAAAAACCTGTGCTTATACTGTTCGTAGTTCTGTGTTTTTTTATATCTTTTATAGATAACACGTAGTGAAAAATCGATAGATAAACAACAACAAATCTGGTCCATGTATAACATTAGCTGTGTTTGTAAATATGTACGTAGTTTCTGACGTAATAATGTGACGTGTAGATCAAAAATATTGCTCGATTGTAATAGTACGTACGCTATAAAGTTGTTTTGATTATCGTTGACAATCTATTATAAGTGTATCTCAATTACACATGAACAAAAAATAAAGAGGGATTCATAACTGCTAAAATGAATAAGCAAATGATTGTTTTAAAGGTAGGTCTTCAGATTGTTTTGTCATCCTCCGATGTGAAGTTTATCAACACAGTATATAACATACTGTACATACTATGATGTCAAAAGGTGCATCTAAATCGTAATAAAGAACACTAATATCCAGGCGTAAATACCAGAATAAGATAATACACGAGTTCTTAATGAAAAACACTGGTAGAAAAAGCGTTACACATCATTTTGTCGCCGATTCAATTTCGAGTCGAAACCAAATGGGGAACAATAATGGCGGTTCGATAATTATATTTTCCACGACCCAAGCAACCATCGGAAAGGACAAAATAATTACACGATAGATCGTTAATGTTTATTTATCTAAAAAATACAAAACGAGTGCTAGTTTTTTAAATGGTAAAGTGTTTAAAACAAACAAAACGATACATTTTAAATAGTTAATATCAAATTATACAATAAAAAGGTTATTGCATGATTAAGGGAATCTATTGTGTTGGGACTCGTTCCTTCGGCGGAAAGTGCCTTTGGGAGAAATGCCAATTATAGACACTCCGTTTCATCGTGTAGCTGTTGATCTCATCGGCCCGATTACGCCCGTTTCGGACAGAGGAAACAGATACATATTGACTATTGTTTAGTATGCGACCAGATATCCAGAGGCGATCGGTTTACCCAAGATTGAAGCAGAACGGGTAGCAGAGGCAATGTTCGAAAGCTTTTTCAGGGTAGGGATTCCTAGAGAGATTTTGAGCGGTCGCGGATCCCAATTCACATCAGAGTTGATGACAGAGGTAGCTATGTTGGTGTCAGTGAAACAGTTGTTCACAGCACCACATAACTCGAAATGCAACGGTTTGTGCGAACGAATGAATGGTGTTTTGAAAAGCATGCTGAAGAAGATGTGTCAAGATATACTCCAATATTGTGATAGATATCTTCCTGCTGTCCTGTTTACATATAGAGAAGTCCCACAGGCTAGTACAGGCTTTTCGCCTTTTGAGCTGTTATATGGCAGAACATTTCGGGGACATATGCAGGCTCTGAAAGAACTATGGACAGAGCAAGAAACGCTTGAGACACGGAGTACATACGAATTGGCGAACATGAAAGTCACTGAGACATGGAGAGATGTTAAAATCAATACTGAGCTATTGCCAGAACGGCGCCAACAGGTCTTTGACCTGGTGCATAATACAGCGACATGTTCACCGACAGGCCAGGGACAACAAGTTTTAGTCCGAGTCAGACAGTACCCAATACCCTATGCAAAGAAGGATGAAATTGATTGCGAAGTACAGGCCATGTTAGAATCGGGTGTGATAGAGCCCGCGAATTCGGAATACAATTCGCCCATCGTAATGGTGAAGAAGCGAGACGGAACCAGCCGTTTCTGTATTGATTTCCGTAAGATCAATATTGTAACTTGGTACGATACAGAAAGGGATGCGTTGATGACATCTTGGCCAAATTAAAGAACGATAAGTTCTTCACGAAGATCGATCTTGCCAAAGGGTACTGGCAGATCCCCGTAGAGGAAAGTTCGAAACACATAGCAGCATTTACCACTTCAAATGGAAGCTATCAGTTCAGAAAGATGCCATTTGGTATAGTGAACTCGGGAGCAACATTCATCGTGTGATGAGAAACCTGCTGAATGGATGCTCGAATGCAGACAATTATGTCGATGACATTTTAGGTCATACACAGTCATGGGACGTGCATATGGAAATGCTGCGAGATTTGTTTTCTAGGGTTAGAAATGCCGGCCTAACGGTACGACCTTCAAATTGTTTGATAGGCTTCGGGAATACCGGAACTGTGCAGATGGAAGATGATAAGCTTACAAAAATCAAGGATGCTGAACAACCTTTGACGAAGAAATAGGTTCGGGCATTTTTAGGTTTGGCAGGAGACTACCGAAAGTTCATACCGTCATTTGCGGAAATAGCGTCACCATTGACGGACCTGACACAGAAAGGTTTACCTAGTAGGATAACTTGGTGTCTGGAGCATGAAAGTGCGTTTCAAGCACTTAAAACGCAGCTTACACAAAGGCCGATTCTTAGGTAACCAGATTTTACAAGAACGTTTATATTGCAAGCCGATGCCCCCGACAGTGGTATAGGTGCAGCATTGTTACAGCAATTTGAATTTGAAGACGTGATTTTCACCATAGCGTATGCTAGTAAACTGTTGCTTAAGCGGGAAAGAAACTACTCAGTCACAGAGCGTGAGGTTTAAGCATTGTGTTCGTAGTTAGGAAATTCAAACAATACCTGTATGGACGAGAGTTCATAATACATACCGATCATGCCCTGTTGTCTTACATACAGAAGAGTAAACCTGAAAGTGGCGGAATCATGAGATGGGCACTGTTTCTGCAAAATTACAGCTTCAAAGGATCAGACAATATTTGCGCGGAATATTTGAGGTGACAATGAATTAACAGATTAATCATCATGTTCTTGTAAATATATGATATATGTTTTCTTGATGATGGGGCTGTCATAATAGTCTGTTATGTACAGGCAGTACACCATTTTGTATATAGTTCCTTTTCAATGTAGTACCAAGCGTACTTTGAGTATGTTATGAATTACGTTGATAAAACACAAATTGTTTATTTTTAACTGTTTTATTATTATGCAAGTTTTAGTTTCATGTTTTATGTATATTAAAAGGTTAATTTAATATATAAAGATGCATATATGAAAGTGTGGTATCGAAAGTAGTCTCATTTGATTTTTATCCTTAAATGAGTTTCAGGCATAGCCCTTATAAAACGTTTTATAAGAATAGCATAAATAGTGCATATGTCTCAATTCCCGGTCCGGGTTCTGGAAATGTGAGGGATGCTTTTAAGCGTCCCCCACTCAACTAGAGATTAAGTACTGGTCCTTTCCAGGAAAAATAACCTCGCGTGTATCAGTGCTATGCATCGGGCACGTAAAAGAACCAAAGGGTCTTTTCGGAAAAAGCTAGGGTATCGCACCCGGACTCCCTTGTATCTAACGTTGTCTGCTCTGCTCGCCAAATAGTTAATTCTGCACGGCGAGGGTAAATAAAAACAAATAATAATTTTAAAAGAGAGAACCAGCTACGCTATCGTTTTACACGAAATACTGCGATTTCTCCATCAAAGCTTTAAACTTCTATTAGACATATATAGACCACTCTACCAGAGGAGTATCAGCTGAAACATCCTACATCGGTTGAGCAGCTCGAATCTACATCCGTGGTTCGGTATCGGTTCAGCACTAAGACGATTCACACAGGGTGCTCAGAGTTCGAGTTGGTTCGGAAGAGACATTTCCAAACAGACTCTGAACGGATAGGTACAACACCGTTCCAGATCCCATACGCTGAACAGATAGGTTCAGCACCGTTACAGACCGTTGAAACCACATACCCAAGGCAGTTTTAGACGAGACCAAATAGTTGATACTTCGTCACAGATGAACAGAGGCCATGTAGCCCGAGGAACATTATATATACCTTCCACATTGTACACAGTCTCAGTTAAGACATTGTCACCAGCGAAACAACCATAAAAACTTATCTCTTAACAAACGATATATGGCGCAATTATACTGTCCTTTCCGTTGGTTGCTAGGGTCGTGGAAAATATAATTTACAAATCGCCATTGTTGTTCTCGACTCGAAATTGAATCCTCGACAAAATGATGTGTAATGCTTTTTCTAACAGTGTATTTCATAAGAATTCGTGTATGAACGCCTGGATATTTGTTTTCTTTATTACGATTTGAATGACCTCACAGTATGTTCAGTAAAGCGAACACACATCTTCTGTTCTGCGTTCATAAACTTCACATCGGAGAATGACAAAAAATATTCAGAACACCTACCTTTAAAACAATTATTTGCATATTACCCTAGCAGTTATTAAAACCAACTTGATTTTGTTCGTCATGTTTATTGAGATAAATTTATATAGATCGTCAATGGCTATCAATACAACTATGAAAATAGCGAATTAATGGCAAAATGTGTACAGTCTACAAATACCGATGTTATTGAAACACGTCATATATTTCGTCAGAAACTACGTATGTATTTACAGTTTACACACGAGGAAAATGCTATAAATAGACTGGATTGGATTGTGTTGTACGTCTACCGATTTTTCATATCGTGTCATGTACAAGGGATTTCCCAAACATTGTTAGCTGGTTTCTAAACTCATCATAGTTTGGATGGGAGCGCTCTGTAACGTTACTGTATATAAATAATTCCGTCCTTGGCAGCACGTGAAAAGGATCTGAGAGCAATGTCAAAGGGATAGTTTTACTGAGTCACCACCAAAAGTAATAGCTTCACCACGTGAGCACCAAAAGGCATATTTTCACAGAGTGAGCACCAAAAGTAATACTTTCACAGCACCAAAAGGCATATTTACACAGAGTGAGCCCCAAAAGTATTACTTTCACCGAGTGATCACCAAATGGATAGTTTCACTGAGTGACCTAACTGGATAGTTTCAATGATTGAGCACCAGATTGGATAGTTTCACTGAGTGAGCAATACAAGTGATATGTTTACTGATTGAACATCAAAATATCACTTTTGGTGTTCACTCTGTGAATCTATCCCTTTTGATGCTCACTCTGTGAAACTATACCTTTAAATGCTCACTAAGTGAAACTATCCCTTTCGGCGCTCACTCAGTGAAAATATCCCTTTTGGAATTCACTCAGTGAAACATTCCCTTTTGGTGCTCATTCAATGAAACTATCACTTTTGGAACTCACTCAGTGAAAATATCACTTTTGGTGCTCACTCAGCGAAATTATCCCTTTTGGTGCCCTCTCAGTGAAAATATACCTTTTGGTCCTCACTCTGTGACACTATCTCTTTGTTGGTGCTCACTCAGTGAAACAAGTGGGCCATGATGGCCCTGGATCGCTCAACTTAATTATACAATGTACTGCAATGCAAAACACATCAAGACAATTATTCTGAATGCAACTTCCACAGTGTTAACAATATTTTCCTTCATTTGGCCTAGTGATCTATATTTTTTTACCTGATATGACCCATATTCCAACATGGACTAGATATCATCAAGACAACATTCTAACAAAGTTTCAACTTGCTCAAAGTAAAAATGCGGCCTCCGGAGTTTGAACAATATTTTCCTTTATTGACCTAGTTTCTGATCCAATATGACCCATATTCGAACTTGACCTAGATATAATTCAGACAAACATTCTGACCAAATTTCAAGCTGCTGAAGCAAAAAATTCGGCATCCAAAGCGTTTACAAGATTTTCCTTTAATTTGATCTAGTAACCTAGTTTTTGACCCAGCATGACCATATTCGAACTTGGCCTAGATACCATTCAGCTCAACATTCTGAACAAATTTCAAGCCGCTGAAGCAAAACATGCAGCTTCTACAGAGTTAACAATATTTTCCCTCAATTTGGCCTAGTGACCTAGTTTCTGACCCAATATGACCCATATTTGAACTTGACCTAGATATCGTTAAGATGCGGCATCAAAAGTGTTAACAAGATTTTCCTTCAATTTGACCTAGTGACCTAGTTTTTGACCCGGCATAACCCATATTCGAACTTGACCTAGATATTTTTAAGACAAACATTTTGACAACATTTCAAACTGCTGAAGCAAACATTGCGGCCTCTGGAGTGTTAACAAGATTTTCCTTCAATTTGACCTAGTGACCTACTTTTTGACCCGACGTGACCCATGTTCGAACTTGACCTACATATCATCAAGACAAACGTTCTGATAAAGTTTCAACATGCTCAAGTTGAAAATGTGGCCTCCAGAGTGTTAACAAGATTTCCCTTCAATTTGACCTAGTGCCCTAGTTTTTGACCTCAAATGGCCCGGTTTCGAACTTGTCCAAGATTTTATGGAGATGAACGTTCTGATAAACTTTCACGAAGATTGGATGCAAAATGCCTGTAGAGTGTTAACAAGCTCAAATGTTGACGACGCACGACGGACGACTGACGACGGACGACGCACGACGGACGGACGCCGGACAAAATGTGATCACAATAGCTCACCATGCGCTTCGTGCATAGGTGAGCTAAAAAATCACTTTTGGTGCTCACTCAATAAAACTATCACTTTGAGTGCCAACTCAGTTAAAGAATATATTTTGATGCTCATTTTGTGAAACTATCACTTATGGTGCCCACGCTGTGAAACTATCCCTTTTGATGCTCACTCTGTGAAATCTATTTTGGTGCTCACTCTGTGAAACATCCATTCTCACTGAGTGAGCACCAAAAAAAATAGTTTCACAGAGTGAGGACCAAAAGGTATATTTTCACTGAGAGAGCACCAAAAGGGATAGTTTCACTGATTGAGCACCAAAAGTTATATTTTTACTGAGTGAGTTTCAAAAATGATAGTTTCACTGAATGAGCACCAAAAGGGATAGTTTCACTGAGTGAATTCCAATAGTGATATTTTCACTGAGTGAGCACCAAAAGGGATAGTTTTACTTAGTGAGCTTTAAAAGGTATAGTTTCACAGAGTGAGCATCAAAAGGGATAGTTTCACTGAGTAAACACCAAAAGGGATAGTTTCACAAAGTGAACACCAAAATTGATATTCTCACTGAGTGAGCACCAATAGTGATAGTTTCACTGAGTGAGCAACAAAAGTGATAGTTTCACAGAGTTAGTTCCAAAAGTGATAGTTTCACTGAGTGAACACCAAAGAAGATAGTTTCACAGCGTGAACACCAAAAGTGGGCCTCAAAAAGGATAGTTTCACTGAGTGAGCCTCAAAAGGGATAGTTTCACCGAGTGAGCATTACAAGGTAGTGTTTCACAGAGAGAGCATCAACAGGGATAGTTTGACTGAGTGAGCACCAAAAGGGATAGTTTCACTGAGTGAGCACTAAAAGTGATATTATCACTGAGTGAGCATCAAAAAGGATAGTTTCACTGAGTCAGCATTAAAAGTGATAGTTTCACTGAGTGAGCATTAAAAGGTATAGTTTTACTGAGTGAGCACCAAAAGAATATAGTTTCACTGAGTGAGCAATACAAGTGATAGTTTCACTGAGTGAGCATTAAAAGGTATAGTTTTACTGAGTGAGCATCAACAGGGATTGTTTCACAGAGTGAGGACCAAATGGAATAGTTCCACAGAGTGATGACCAAAAGGAATAGTTTCACAGAGTGAGCACCAAAAGTGATAGTTTCACTGAGTGAGCCTCAAAAGAAATAGTTTCACAGAGTCAGCACGAAAAGTGATATTCTCATATAGTGAGCACCAAAAGTGGTACTTTCACCGAGTGATCACCAAATGGATAGTTTCACTGAGTGAGCACCAAACTGGATAGTTTCAATGATTGAGCACCAGATTGGATAGTTTCACTGAGTGAGCAATACAAGTGATATGTTTACTGATTGAACATCAAAATATCACTTTTGGTGTTCACTCTGTGAAACTATCCCTTTTGGTGCTTACTCTGTGAATCTATCCCTTTTGATGCTCACTCTGTGAAACTATACCTTGTAATGCTCACTAAGTGAAACCATCCCTTTCGGCGCTCACTCAGTGAAAATATCCTTTTTGGAATTCACTCAGTGAAACTAACCCTTTTGGTGCTCATTCAGTGAAACTTTCACTTTTGGAACTCACTCAGTGAAAATATCACTTTTGGTGCTCACTCAGCGAAATTATCCCTTTTGGTGCCCTCTCAGTGAAAATATACCTTTTTGTCCTCACTCTGTGACACTATCTCTTTTTTGGTGCTCACCTAGTGAAAAAAAATCACTTTTGGTGCTCACTCAATAAAACTATCACTTTGAGTGCCAACTCAGTTAAAGAATATATTTTGATGCTCATTTTGTGAAACTATCACTTATGGTGCCCACTCTGTGAAACTATCCCTTTTGATGCTCACTCTGTGAAATCTATTTTGGTGCTCACTCTGTGAAACATCCATTCTCACTGAGTGAGCACCAAAAATGATAGTTTTACTGAATGAGCAACAAAAGTGATAGTTTCACAGAGTTAGTGCCAAAAGTGATTGTTTTTCACTGAGTGAGCACCAGAAAAGATAGTTTCACAGAGTGAGGACCAAAAGGTATATTTTCACTGAGAGAGCACCAAAAGGGATAGTTTCACTGATTGAGCACCAAAAGTTATATTTTTACTGAGTGAGTTTCAAAAATGATAGTTTCACTGAATGAGCACCAAAAGGGATAGTTTCACTGAGTGAATTCCAATAGTGACCTTTTCACTGAGTGAGCACCAAAAGGGATAGTTTTACTTAGTGAGCTTTAAAAGGTATAGTTTCAAAGAGTGAGCATCAAAAGGGATAGTTTCACTGAGTAAACACCAAAAGGGATAGTTTCACAAAGTGAACACCAAAATTGATATTCTCACTGAGTGAGCACCAAAAGTGATAGTTTCACTGAGTGAGTAACAAAAGTGATAGTTTCACGGAGTTAGTTCCAAAAGTGATAGTTTCACTGAGTAAACACCAAAGAAGATAGTTTCACAGCGTGAACACCAAAAGTGGGCCTCAAAAAGGATAGTTTCACTGAGTGAGCCTCAAAAGGGATAGTTTCACCGAGTGAGCATTGCAAGGTAGTGTTTCACAGAGAGAGCATCAAAAGGGATAGTTTGACTGAGTGAGCACCAAAAGGGATAGTTTCACTGAGTGAGCACTAAAAGTGATATTCTCACTGAGTGAGCACCAAAAAGGATAGTTTCACTGAGTCAGCATTAAAAGTGATAGTTTCACTGAGTGAGCATTAAAAGGTATAGTTTTACTGAGTGAGCATCAACAGGGATTGTTTCACAGAGTGAGGACCAACTGGAATAGTTCCACAGAGTGAGGACCAAAAGGAATAGTTTCACAGAGTGAGCACCAAAAGTGATAGTTTCACTGAGTGAGCCTCAATAGAAATAGTTTCACAGAGTCAGCACGAAAAGTGATATTCTCATATAGTGAGCACCAAAAGTGATAGTTTCACAGAGTGAGTACCAAAAGGGATAGTTTCTTTGAGTGAACACCAAAAGTGATAGTTTCACAGAGTGAGCACCAAAAAAGGTAGTTTCACTGGGTGAGCACCAAAAGTGAAAGTTTCACTAATAGACCACCAAAAGGGATAGTTTCACTTTGTGAGCACCAAAAGTGATAGTTTCACAGAGTGAGCATCAAAAATGATAGTGTCCCTGAGTGAGCACCAAAAGTAATATTCTCACAGAGTAAGCGCCAAAAGTAATAGTTTCACAGAGTGAGTACCAAAAAGGATAGTTTCACATAGTGAGCACCAAAAGAGATAGTTTCACAGAGTACGCAAGAAAGTGATAGTTGCAAAGAGTGAGCACCAAAAGTGATATTTTCACGAGTGGCTATACCGAGAATGGAAATATCTCTCACGAATATACACCCAACAAATAAACACTTATGTGTTTCCGTTTCTTTATTACTTTTTGCTTACCGATGATATTTATAGATACTGGAGAAACCAGGATTAGTCAGTGCGTTGTATGATTCATTGGTATTACTCAATAATCCACTGTGTACGTAATGGGGGTTTTCTATACACTAGTTGAACAGATATTGTCTACCTGTCAAGAGGTTTGCTTTGTTCATATATCAATTTCAAATCATATTACCAAAGTTTTTCTTTAATAATGCAGGTAAGGCCCATTGTAATACATGTTTAACCCGTTTATTATTACACACGCAATTTGACGCAACTGATGCAGACGACCTTTCAAACCTTGTGGCCAAGAAGAAATTGCTCATAATGAGCAATTTCTCCTGTAGCCACAATGTTTTCAACTATTTTCAATAATGTTTCCTTTCTTTTATATCAAAAATCCATATGATTTACTTAGAAGATTTCTTAGTCGTCTGTTGCAGATTTGTTATATGTGGGAAATGGTTAATGACCAATATATGAATGATCATATATGAATTCTAAGAATGTCGAAAATAACCGAATTGGTATCTTTGGTAAATTCCTTCACCCCTTATTGTCAGAAATGACACAATTTTAAAAAATCCTTATGAAATCTCAATTTCGAACAACAAAACCAAACGTTTCTCAGAATTCCAGCATGCTCAAGGAAAAAAGACATAACTGGAAGCTGGTGATAGGACACATTTACATCAAGAGCATCCATTCTAACTCCTGCACATGCACTAATATTTGTCAGAAGTCGCTGGAAACCTATGATACAGTACTGATCCAGATCAAACTGAGCGGATGAGCAATTTCAAAAAATCGCGTCTACGTACAGTGAATATCCAGGCGAACCTGTACAGCTGCACCGTCTCACCAGAGTCTTCACTGGCCGTTTGTCAAACTAAATATTTCTGCGCCGAATTCTTTAAAGTAGACTCTACCATGTTCAAAGTCGGGCGACTCTGTTGCATATGTTATAAGAGTTGTGTAATATTTGGATAACTACAAGGCAAACAATGCTGATTTCAGGTGCGACAGCTCGTTACGAATCACCTGAATCTGTATCGTTTTCAAAAAGCTAGACATTGCCTGTGGCGCTAAAAGAGTTAAGGAACATTTACTTAAAAATATATCTGAAACTACTAAATTATTTTACATTCAAAACCATCAATTGGATGACTATTTCCATTATCATGTATGTTAATTATGTGTGTTATGCATAATGAGCTTATATACTTTATTGTAAAAAAAGTAAAGTTCTGTTCAGATTTATTCTATATTAAATAGACCTGAATACATTTTCTGAATAAAATCGATGCCCCACTTGTTGTTAGCGAATGTAAGAATAAAGGGGGGTAAAGAATACCCAAAATCGCTTCACGTAGCGCATTTGTAATTGTTCGAAGGTTAATCAAATTGTCATCTCTTGTTCGTTTTG
>JASEVX010000008.1:6239018-6281878 GCA_031761405.1 Serripes groenlandicus | reverse complement strand
TACTCATACACCGAAACCGGAACAAGATATCCGCATACTAACCTTTTATTTGAAATCGCGGTCAAATGTTTTTTTGTTTTTTTCCATATATGACAATGTAAATGACATGAACCATCTACAAAGTAACAATATAATTTACAATATCATTATAACCGAAATAAAGCTGTCTCTAATACACTTAGTGGGTATTTTAAGGTGAATGTTGTAGTACGATTTCAAAAAGAAATTACCAGCTTCGTAGCCTTTAAACATTTTACTAGGATGTATTATGTTATCTTTTTATTTTTTCAGAATGCAAAGCACAGACGAATAAAAGAGCGTTGATCAGAATATTAAAATTTCTGAGAAAACAAACCGCTTTTTACTTACCGTTGCTTTTCAAGAGTTATGAGTATTGATTGATATTTTAAAACTTCATTAAGGGAAATAAAAAACTTCGAACATGAAATAAATTATATCAAAAAGGTTTCACTTGTGCACACGGAAGTCATAAAATTGAATATAATACAAACAAGAGGGCCATGATGGCCCTTGAATCGCTCACCTGATTTTTTATTTATTTTTCACTTTAGCTATATAAGCCTCGCCCCCTGGCAGCCATAGTTTCCGACCAATCAACTTGGCTTGAAGAAATCTGATAGAGGGTCACCCTAGGAACATTTCTACAAAATTATTTGAAAATCGGCCAGATACTTTTGGAGGAGAAGATTTTTTGAAGTTTTCACTATAGCCATATAATGCAAAATAGCCCTGCCTACTGGCGGCTATGTTTTTTGACCAATCAACATGCTTGAAGGAATCTGAAAGTGGGTCATCCAAGGAACATTTCTACAAAATTATTTGAAAATCGGGCTGACACTTATGGAGAAGAAGATTTTTTAAGTTTGCACTATAGCCATATAAGGCAAAATAGCCCCGCCCCCCCCCCCCCCCCCCCCCCCCTGGCAGCCATGTTTTTCGACCAATCAACATGGCTTGAAGGAATCTGATAGAGGGTCACCCAAGGAACATTTCTACAAAATCATTGAAAATCAGCCTGACACTTTTGGAGAAGAAGAATTTTTAAGTTTTCACTATAGCCATATAAGGCAAAATAGCCCCGCCCCCCTGGTGGCCGTGTTTTTTGACCAATCAACATGGCTTGAAGGAATCTGGTAGAGGGTCATCCAAGGAACATTTCTAAAAAATTATTTGAAAATCGGCCAAACAGTTTGGGAGAAGAAGAATTTTGAAGTCTTTTTCGTTTCATTGCCATGGAAACCAGAATTCTGCATGGATCCCTAATATTTGAAGGAATTCTGGTGAGATTATTAAGAGGATGCTTTCTGTGAAGTTTCATCCCAATTGACCGACTGGTTACTGAGGAGAAGATGTTGAAGATTTTTAAGTTTTCACCTTTGGCCATATAAGGCAAAATAGGCCCCGCCCCCTGGCGGCCATGTTTTTCGACCAATCAACATTGCTTGAAGGAATCTGATAGAGGGTCACCCAAGGAACATTTCTACAAAATTATTCGAAAATCGGCCTGACACTTATGGAGGAGAAGATTTTTTAAGTTTTCATTATAGCCATAAAAGGCAAAATAGCCCCGCCCCCTGGCGGCCATGTTTATTGACCAATCAACATGGCTTGAAGGAATCTGATAGAGGGTCACTTAAGGAACATTGCTACAAAATTATTTGAAAATCGGCCTGACACTTTCGGAGGAGAAGATTTTTTAAGTTTTCACTATAGCCATATAAGGCAAAATAGCCCCGCCCCCCCCCCCCCCTGGCGGCCATGTTTTTCGACCAATCAACATGGCTTGAAGAAATCTGATAGAGGGTCATCTAAGGAACATTTCTACAAAATTATTTGAAAATCTGCCAACCAGTTTGGGAGAAGAAGAATTTTGAAGTTTTTTCGGTTTCGTTGCCATGGAAACCAGAATTTTGCATGGATCCCAAAAATTTGAAGGAATTCTGGTGAGGTCATTGAGAGGATGCTTTCTGTGAAGTTTCATCCAAATTGACCCACTGGTTACTGAGGAGAAGAAGTTGACGCACGACGGACGACGGACGACGGACGACGGACGCCGGACAAAAGGCGATCACAATAACTCACCTTGAGCAAAGCTCAGGTGAGCTAAAAAAGCATTGATTATGTTCTGCTTTCCTGGCTAAACTCATTACAGCATTACAATTCATTTTTGGTTCGATACTTTAGAACTTACAATTTGATAAAGCATGGGGGTATAACTAACATAAGGATCTTCTTTATTGTAGAATTGAATGAAATAAAGCTGACTTACGAGTTGTAATAAACCAACTTGTAATTTGTAAACGTGGTTATCTTCCGGATCAAAGTGTGGAGCGGACAGACTGCTCCTTGCCTCTTGAAGAATAGGCATCGAACTAAATGTAAACATTATGGACAATAATCGTTACATTCTAACCCAGTCACCCATACAACAAATCTGCAGCAGACACATTTGTTAACATATTTGTGAAAACGCGCAAAATTGCCATAAGTGATGAGTAATTTCTCCTTTTGACACAATGTTTTCAAACGTTGTCTGCTTCAGAGGCGTTTGTATGTGGGTATGGGTAAATTAATAAGCACTTGATCTTTTTTTACACTAAATACCATTTATAAGCAGAGTATAAGAAAGACATTTTACTTTCATTAAAGCAAATGTGTTTAATTCAACTTTTGTCATCGGCTTATTCTGTTATTAATGAATATGACCACAGTAGAGTTAGAAATGGTAATTTAAGTGAAATACAAAGGCAGTTGCACATACTTGTATACTATAGATTTCATAACACACAAGGTAGTTTTATTTGTGGGAAGGGGGTATAATCAGGCTACATGTAACTCTAGTTTCTACTTGTTTACTATAGATTTGTTAACACGCAAGGTCTTTTTCTTTGTATGAAGGTAAACTCAGGTTTCATGCAACGCTATTTTCAAATAATACTCATAAACTTCCTTAGCCCTAATGTCAATGCAATGGTACACGAATATTTTAAAAAGTTAGATTTAATACAATTGTCCTCCTTAGATAAGACGGGAAACAGTTAATTGTTACATGTAATGTTCTGATTAGCTATCGGGACAATCTGAACATCTTTTATATCTTCCCTTTGAAAAACGAGGCTATTATCTAAACGTGAATAGGGTGTTCAAGATTATATACCGATAAGTGTCGTTATTATTACGCATAGGATTTAACAGGGGAATAACCTTGCATTACCTACCACACATGGTACGGGTTAAATTACAATCGATAACCTTCGGATAAGAATTGTTAATCATAGGATTGTTAAGGGGTTTGTTTGTGAAGTAATTTTACACCGCTTTCAACAATTGTTCAGTTATGTCACGGTGTTTACCGGGTTAGTTACCGGTACTTCTGGTCCAGTTATCATGACACCAGCGAGACAATAATAATGACCTAACGCCAATGATGGAAATCCATGACCCCCATTTGTAAAGTAATCGATTATCCCGGCTGGAGATAGAACCCATATAATTCCCGCCCCCAAGGCGTACGCTCTTCCTTTGCACCACCGAGGCGGTTTGCTTTAAAGTGAATAACCATTACCATACATGATATAGTTACAGTTCCATCGATTAGCCGTTAAATAGTCTTATTTCTGGGATCACTCCCCGTCAACAAGAATATTTCTTATGTGGTCATTACAAAATCAATGAAATAATTTAATTGCAAGGAATACTTTTGTTACCATGGAAACGGAAAGAAACACATTTAAAAATCCTCAAGTCTAAAACTATTCATTTGTAAAAACATAGGATAAATGCTTCTTATGTGAACGTCATCAAAGTTTGTTCAAACTACATTCAAACCAACCAATTGGCATATATGACCGACAGGGGAAGACAGGTTTTAAAAACAAAAGTACTTGCCGGACTTGAAATTAATGGTTCAAATTAATATGTATTTAATAACATTACCGCTCTGTAAGCGATAAGTAGTCCGCCCATGTACGCAAACACGTTGAGCAATGTTGCCGCCAACTTCAAGCACTCCAAAGTTATTTTAGTCACCTAATGAGAGGCTAGGGCGACGTCCCATCGTTATTTGTTCAGTGTGTGTTTAAATTAATCGTGTATGATATAAAACTAACAGTGTAGACACATCTTTAAACTGTAACATATTATATGTAGTTTAATGTACGTAATACAACATTGTTGTGGGTATTGTCGTTATTTGTGTTTCTTACAATAACAATAACAAGGCAATATGTCATGTTTCATTTTACTTTCGTTTTACAGGAGCCTTGCTTTCCAAGCGTAGCTCTCAGGCCTCGAACGGGAACCCGTTTATTTTATTTATTTTATTCTATAATTCTGAAAGCGATATTTATACTAATGCAATGCAACAATTCAAATAGCACTGTTTACAATTAGGCATTAAAGTAATATTATACACATCGAAAATGCATGTAAAATAAAAGGATTTTTAAATAATGAAATTTAAGCCTTAAATTTCAATGACAAACACAGCTGAACATATCATCTGTCACAATTCTTTTGTGGTTACCGAGAGTTTGAATAAGTGACAGCTGCATTTAACTCTTTCCCAAATGCAGCAAATCTAGATAGCAATGTGGAAAATCTGTATAAATAAAACTATATTTATTGATACATATGAAAACTCTAGGGCGAAAGAGAAATTGCTCTGCATGAGCCATTTCTCCTTTCACCACGATGTTTTCCAGCAGATGCCTCAAAATGATTATGAATGAACGAGTTCAAGCTTCGTTTATTCTAATTATGACGAAATGTTTTGGTTTTTTTTTTCGATCAGATTGTGGGGATGAACAGGCTGGTTAGAATCTACAAAACAGAAGATTCTATTTTAATATTGACAATTGCAGAAAGGACACATTAACAAGGGGACCATGATGGCCCTGGATGACTCACCTGAGTAATGCAAAGTGATATGTCATGCCAACCACAATAAAAAAAAATACCAATCAACATAGGGTCACACAAGGAACTTTTCTACAAAATTATTTGGAAATTGGCCAGATGCTTTCGGAATGAAGATAGGTTTTAAAGTTTTAACTTTAGCCATATTAGGCAAAAGAGCTCCACTCCTGGCGACCACGTTTTTCAAATTATCGACATGGCTTGAATGCTTTGAGAATCGTCCAGATACTTTCGGAGAAAAGGTTTTTCACTTAAGCCATACGTGGACAAACAGCCCGGCGACCAGGTTTTTTCGACATGGCTTAAATGAATGTTTGAAGGTAACCGAATGACCATTTCTACAAAATGATTTGAGAATCGTCCCGATACTTTCAAATGAAGAAGTTTTCACTGAAGCCATATAAGGAAAAACAAAAACATCCCCATCGTATGGTAGTCATGTTTTTCAACCAATCAACATGACTAGAAGGAATCTGACAGAGGGTCACCTAAGGACCATTACTACGAAACAATTTAAAAATTGGCAATACAAATTCGTTCAGTGTTCACTAATGCCATAAAAACCTAAACAGCCCGTCCATTTGCTGCCATGATTTTTAGACAAATCAACACAGCTTAAAGGCATCTGATAGAGGGTCACCAAGAAAGACTTCAACAAAATTAATTTTGAAAACCGGCCAACCAGTTTCAGAGGAGAATAATTTTAAAGTGTTTTTTTATTTCGGTTACCATGGAAACCAGAATTATGCATGGATAACAAAACATGGAGGAATTAGGTTGAGGACACATTGCTTTCTGTGAAGTTGCATCCAAAGTGACCCGTTGGTTACAGAGGAGAATATGTTGACTGACGAAGCACGACCCACGGCACAAGTCGGACGACGAACGATGGACGCCGGACAAAGGGCGATCACAGTAACTCACATTGAGCGCTTAGTGCTCATGTGAGCTAAAAACGTCAAACATTTTAGGATAACTCGTCTCTACGAAATACATGTATTAAATATATTTTATTTATTTTAAATGACATAGTTTATAACAAAGTGTAATTCAAAGATATCTTTTCAAAAATAAAAATATATTATACAACTCTGTCTAAAATACAGACGCTTTCCTCTCCTCTCGCCATAATGTTTTCAACTCTATCTAATACTTACACTTTCATTATGTTGTAGATTTGTTGTATGTTGGAAAAGGTTAAATGATTTTGTTTTTTAAACTATGATGCATGAAGATGATTATTGGCTTATCTACTTCAGTAGTAAGGAAATCTGACCCGATCCATTTAAGTGAATTCTGATGTCAGTGAATGGAACATGGTATTTTACTGAAAATGAGAAAACAAGTTAAAAAACCTCATATTTGTCCGTTTTTAACAATTATAACTATTAGCTTTAGAGTACATATTGAAACTATGAACTTTTTTTCTCACCCTTTCCTACATTCGACAAAGCCATAGCAGACGACTTTTAAAATGTATGTGGGAAACTATTTACCATGACATTATTCAAAACAAAGATAATATTATGATTAAAGCAATTTCTCCTTTTGTCAGAATGTATTCTTCTGCACATGAGTCAAAACGCGTCTTCATTTGAAACGCTTAAATCATATGAATTCCAAAATAGTTCATTTTTGAACTTGGCGTAAGATCCTCTGGGAATGAAACTTTGACTGCTAATTTGTCCCCTGTATTAAACTGAAAAACCGATTCAATATGACTTACAGCATACGCATTTTCTGGTTCAGTTTTACATTGCGACAACGTGGAAGCGATAATGAGCTTTTCCTGGGCATTGTTGTAGTTTTTCTTCAAAGCAATGGCGTGCATGAACAGATTGGGAGCGCCTTTAATATGGCTAATTCTCCTGGTGAATTCTGTGATCACCTGACTGTATATCTGGTACATCCCTTTAACCTTGATGGTGACGTAGCCGTGGTCGTAGCTGATGTTTTTCGAAGTTGTAATACTTGATTCGTCCCAGTGTACCCGTCGATGGTTTGTTACTGGAATAGACCACAACATAACATCTTACCAAATACAAATATGTCTTGGCTCAAAATGGAAATTAAGCAAGGTTTTTAAAAACCTATTTATCTCTAATTTTCTATTTTCATTATCGTTGTTGGGGGTCGTGGGAGTTGGGATACGCTTTCTAGTTGTTGTTTGTTTGGATTATCGTAATAAACGATTTACATGGGCATCAAATATACTTGTACGATTAGAATGCGTATGGGTAAGTTTATGGTCAGAAATTATTACGTACCTAGTGCTTTTATACTCAATTATTAACATATTGGTAAAACAAAGTTCAGCAGATTAGACCAAGACCAGCCCAAAATATCAACACAAAGGAATAGCTAATAACACATCTAAGTAACGAGATGTTAGATAGTTAAAGAGATATCTAAGTTTGACTATCAGTATTGCTTTACCATTTAATCTTTGATTTTCATAACCTAGTATCTTGAAGAACTCCTTTGTTGGATTGTTTCGTCTTTCATTCCCTTCCTTCTTGTCATATTGCACCTTTTTGCACCCGTGGTACTCTCGGTTCTCTGTAACGACACAACACATTGATTACAAAGGGCGAGAGAGCTAACCAGAGCTCCAGATAAGAAGGAGTATACAGCTCTTTTCCCCACAGTATCTCTTTAATTGTCCAACCAAACCCTATGGTGGGTACTCAAAAGAGTACTCAATGAGACGATTATTTTGAGTACCTACAACATAGGGCTAGAGAATCAAATAAGAATTTTAGAACATGCAAAACTACCCTTATCTAGAGCCCTGTCGAACGTTTACCCATTTCTTGCTGAACTTTTACAACGAAAATCGTCATTCTTAATTTTGTCAAGTTATTGAATGATAGTGTTTAGTTGAATACAAATACTTTCTTTAGACAAAGTAACTCTTCATGTATGTCTAAGTTGCGCTTCCAACAGTACTTTGGTCATATCACTGTTATCAACTAATATACTTGATATGTTTCCCGAGTTTCTCAAAACAACAATTTCAGCTGGATACTTTCTAACATAGACTTGATATGTTATTGGTAGAAGCTTGAAGAACTTGGTCATAATGACTTTAGTCGATTGTCTGGTGCGATTTTGCTCTATTGTACATGGAAAGTATCATTAAGACCGGGATTGAGTATGATTGTCATAAGTTAAATGTTTTATATTTGACATAAATTATTGAGAAACAAAATAAATATACCATACCTGTGTATAAGTGTTCTTTAAACCAATGGCCTGTATACTGAAACATAAATAAATAACACAACTTACACAACTACCATGATTTACATAGAATTGGAATATTGTGAAAGGAAATCTGCATGGTCACAATATGTCCTGCGAACAACATTACACAAATACAATTCAAACTTGTGAATACAGTGATTGATATGTATACAGCAAATACATGAGCAAGGGCTTGTGAATGGATATAGAAACAAGATGACCTTGATGAACAGTGTCGCTCATCTATTAGCGTTTGTTTTATTTGAGTATGTAGGTTAATGTTACGTTTTTAATTTAAAGCTCCAACAAATATCTAGTACAGCGGAGCCAAACATTTGGAATATAAACAATGTAAATGGACATTTAAAGAACATTTTGTGGATTTTTTACGAAATTTTACTAGTGGTTTAAAAAGATATGTCTTTTTAAGAGATTTTTTTTTGCACTCTCGCTGCCATATTGTGTAACGCAGCAGAACGGTTTGTACTTTTTCAACGGTGGAATTGTGTGAATGTTTTTAAATTGGTCCGTTGGTTTAGGAGAAGTTGTTTGAAGGAAAAATGTTTTAAATATTGAGGATCTAATTTGTTTTAATAAATAAATACGTATACTCTATTGCATTGAGTTATATTTTTATTGACCTAAGATCTCACAAAATATCATCATCCTGCAAGTCTTAAAGTCTTGCAGCATATAGAGTGTTTTCACTATTTTACTAAAATTTGACCTAGTGACCTAGTTTTTGACCCGACATGACCCATATTTATACTTAACCTTGATAACATCAAAACAAACATTATGACGTTGACCCGACGTGACCTATATCCTAACTGGGTCTAAATATCATCAAAACAAACAACCTTAAAAAGTTAGATGAGAATTAGATAAACAAAATGTGGTCTGTAGAGTGTCTACAAATGAATGTTGTTGTTGAACGTTGGACAAAGGGCGATCGCAATAGCGCATATTGAGCACTTCTTGCTCAGGGAAGCTAAAATGAACATGTGTAGTTCCTCAATGTAAAGTTGATGTTTAATCTTAATTCGAGTTAAAATGAAGAAAAGAGAGTTTGAAGTATTACCTTATCTACCAGCAAGGGAATATTACTGGTGTTACTCGCACAGCATAGCGTTTCATTGTGGAGCAGGTCGATCCCCGCATGTCGATCGTCCGGGTGAAGTGTGAGATCAGAGCACGGCACACAGAACTGCGGTAACGTGTGATACTTCTCGTATCGTCTTTCCTCCGATTCATAAAATAACACTGATGAAAGTATTAGTCCAACTACGAAAGTGTTCAGTACTAACAAAACTATCACGGAGAACCAACGATCCCATCGTTCCATCTCTTCGGCAGTAAGAATGTATTTACAATAATAACAAAAGTAACACCCGGATACAAATAACTTGTATCGTATCTTAACGTAGTACTTGTATATTTAAAGTGAAATTTTTGCTTCACATGTTTTAGACACAAATATTAAATAAATTGAATTTAAAATAGCAAGCGAAACAAAATGCACCTTGATTTTACATAAACATCGAAACTGTGGAAGTTAAAATACGTGGAAATCTAATAATAGATTTGTAAAGAATACAACTAGGTTATGTCGAGGCCTTGGCGTGAAACGGTTGTAACTAAAATTGGTATTTTGTTACTAAGGTTAATCGCCTCGCCATGAAGTCTTTATGAGCGTTAAAATCATTTTTCTTGGTAAACAATGAAAAGGTAGGTGCCATTGCTCGTTCTGAGCAATGGCACCTAAATTTGCATTGTTAACAAAGGGGTAAAAATTACCCCTAAAGCAGGGGTTTCAAAAAAGGTTTTTAATTACAACTGTTTCACGCCAAGCCTTCGATGTATTGTCCTACGATACAAGTTGGCTGAGTTAAATATAGAAGATGACAGTATACCTGTAAAATATTGACTATAAACTCAGTGAAAACCTTTTAACTCAATTTGATCAAAGCCAAAGACGTTTGTTTTGTTTTGTACGTTTCGATTAGATAATGTTAATGTTAAAGTATGTACTTTGAAACTGAAGCTAGTACATAGATCATCACATTATTTTGTTGGTGTGTGTCACACATGGATTTAACATGAATGCAAATAATGTCTGCGACATAAACGTTATCGATTTGCAAGTTTCGAGTTGATTTACTTTCAGTGCGACATATACGTTATCGTTTTTCAAGTTTCGAGTTGACTAACTTTAATTTAAAGTATGTAATTTGAAGATCAATCACATTACACCTTTGCATGTGGTGTGAGTCATTGATCCCTTCACCCTGTGCATCATGGGTAATACACATACTTTATCAGAGGTCCTTGTTATTTACCTCGTTCAAATATGAGCCGAATTACGAGAGACCAAACATTGTGGACTCTGCGTAAAGTATCGCTCCGGATCAGCCTAAGCATGCCCCGCAGGCTAACCCGGACAGACACTTTCCGCCTCCTGTGGATTTTCTGTTTCCGTAATCATTACTCTATAGCGCTACCTCCAAGAGACGGAATGTGTCGGCCCGGATTAGCCTGTGTGGATAGCGCAGGCTGATCTGGATCGATTCATTACGCAGAGGCCATAATATTGGTTATCTCGTGGAACGGCTCATATTTTGACTGAGTTCCTTGATTACGTATAAGTAGGATATTGCGCTTTTCTTTATTAGTTAGTACTGTGTCTGGCACAGACTTTTAAAGACGCAAATAATTCATGGAAACAGTTCGGCATGTTGTGTTCAAAATGTAAATAAAAACATACACATGTTTTCGTAGTAAAGAACGAGAAATATAGACCTAGTGTGAATTTTCAAATGTTGACAGTACTTTGACAATTATCAATTTTATTTGCCAGAATCAAATATAGCTATTTAAATTTACTTTGGAATGTTTCTCAAATCTCGATTTGATACAATATTAGAAAGATGCGACCTTGTCAATGTAATTTGCAACTTACCGTCTCCTAATGTAATATATTTGTTTGAAGACTGATGAAGACTAAGTTTCTTCGAAACATGTAAAAACATAGTTTTCCCCAAGCATTTGACAAAACCTTATTAGCTATAGATGATATTCTCATTAGCTACCATTATTAAAGCAGGAAAATAAAAAAGGTACATTAGAGTAAATGTATATCAACGTACTATTGTTTCACAACACTTTTTATTATATATATATATATGCACGGTTACTGGCGTAAATACATGCATATTGTCACGTGCGAACCCAACAAGGCGGATTAAAGTACGGTACCATACATGGTAATGATACGTCACTGAAAATGATGTGACGTCATTGAAATGAAAATTACGTCATTCAAAATGCGGTAGTCGGGCGCATGATTAACAAGCAATTCATAAAACAATTAGTGTAAATTGTGTTATTTTTTTATTTAAAATAAAGACATTTGAATAATTTGTTTCTGTCTTAAATGTTTAAACTATGTATAGAATAAAAGGAAAAGGATGTTGCAGTAGTAATACTTCGCTCAGAGCGAGATATCGATTTTTCCTCGCGACGAAGCTATGTATTTCTACTGTAACATTATATTCACAATATAGATCTATATTGTGTTTGATAATGGATTTGATATTGTCATTATCTACCTTTATGCAAATGTTAATTTGTTTACAGTTGCCTATTCCAGGTCAATGATAAATCGTCAACATTGATATTTGCTTTTGTTGTCTTAACAATGTGAACACACTGCAATATCAGTCCTTATTATATAACCTATAAATAGACGCCTTTTCATTGGCTAAAAAGTAATTTTTTAGAAAAAATATCTAGCGATATTGACCGTTTTTTTCTGATATTGACCAGTTTTATAAATAGTAACAGGGGAAGACCGGGGAATCCCACGAGCCGCCTATTAATATCCTTCGCCTTTATCCGTACGCTACGGAATTTTCCGAGGCGCGTTCCGAGAAACTTCCGATTGGTCATTCCGGTGACGTAATTTTTTTTTAAATGACGTCATGCACGTGCATTACCATCATTTAGGACGCGCGTTGTAGACTGTTATCATGTCAAAAACGTACTGTTATCATGAGACAGAAATACAACATACAACAGAAATGTTCCTTGAGTGGTCCTCTGTTTTCTTTTAAGTTGATCAATATCAAAACGATATGATAAATTGAGGGTTATACAATAAAACAGTTATGGGCTTTTCAGCTGTTATACATGATGTTGATATGTACCAAAAAATCATCTTGATTTTTTTTGGTGCATATCACATCATGTATAACAGCTGAAAAGTCCATAATTGTATATTATTTGTTTAATCTAACGGGAGCATCGTATTATCTAAAGTCCAATCAATCTCTAGCTCTGATATAGCTTAATTGAGATAACTCTATCACGTTGTACTAAATAGTATATGTAGATATCTTTCGAACCCTTGTTTCGGAACGAAAAACAATTCACTTATGTAAAATTCTTGATATCTGAGCATTATACAGTTTCTATAAGCACACAATTATGAATATAATTTAAATATTATGATATTTTATAGGTTTTTATCACATTATGCTAATCATTACTGATGATAATCCATAAGAAAAAACTGTTTGAACGGTTTTTACTAAGTACCTTTAATGGATGTCTCGTATTCTACGAAAGAACATTAACGTAAGTTGTATATATAGTTAGCTTGTTTTAGATATATATGTGAAGATAAACACTCAACCAGATACATTTGATAATGAAACGAGGTTAACCCTTTACCATATAGACGCTTTCTGACGCCTTTGCAGCAGACAACTTTTTGAAAAGATTGTGACAAAAGAAGAAATTACTCAAAACGAGCATTTCAAAGTCGTCTGCTGCAGATTTGTTGAATGTGGGAAAGGGTTAAACTTTACCTGTATACATATACTCACCTGCTGCAAAGAGATATTGTTGTAAGTAAAAATCTATGAATCACAAGAGTTGTTAGCCAGAAGACTATTGATTTGTTTATCAACAATTGAGCGACACAAATATGGTGTATGGGGTATAGTTCATTTTGGCACGGAAAGTGTCAATTAATTAATGAATGCATTACTGTGACGCTCTTTGTCATATCGGGAACCATGCTCTAGATAACATTCTCCTTTGCTTGCATTATCAAAACATGTGTTGGCAAATCAACCGTATACTTTCAGCGCCGAATTGTTTAAAGTAGACTCTTCCATGTTCAAACTTGGACGACTCTATTTTCATGTTATAGGATTTTTGGAATATTTTTATAACTCACAGCCAAACAATGCAGATTTCAGGTGAGACAGCTCGTTACGAGCTGACTCACCTGAATCTGCATTGTTTGCAAAAAGCTCAATATTGCCTTTGGCGCTGAAAGAGTTAATATGTTCATAACGAAATGGGAAGAGGGGCATGATTAATTCGCAATGCTACATTTAATTTTTTTTTTTAAATGTTTCATGTGTTTCTGTACTGAAGATAACGCTTTTGATAATGTATCCTTTATCGAATTGTATTTATAATTCAAGTGGAAAGGATTGAGATAAACACATTATCATATCAGGTGTAGAGAAATCTATACCAGTGACATTCGCAATTTACCGTAATAAATTTGATATTTGTCTGTATTATCTAGCATAGTCCGTCTATGGAGGAAGATTTAATCTAACAAAACAAAAACGTACGGCAGCTCTAAAGGGACACACACGAATTATTTTGTTTATCTCGTGCGCACGAGATAGTATCTCGTTCGCACGACTAAGTATCTCGTTCGCACGAGATACTTATCTCGTTCGCACGACTTAGTATCTCGTGCGCACGAGATACTAAGTCGTGCGCACGATATAAAAAAAATCGTGTGTGTCCCTTTAGAGCTGCCGTACGTTTTTGTTTTGTTAGATAACATTTGATAAAGTTAAAGTTAAAGTATGTACATCGAATTTCAGTACAGACTTTACCCCACGCTTTATCTGGCACCTTTCAATGATATAATGGTTCTAGCATCCTCTCTAACATTCGTTTGTTTATCTTAACATGACACATTAGCTAGTGAGTCAATAAAGAACAGAATTAGTGGATTGACAATCTCGTGATCTCTCCCAATATGGCTAAAGTAATTATAGTTTGTTTTAAACATGACGTAACATGGCCTAAATCCAAATGGAATATTTTTGCTAATTTATCCTTTCCCTCATATAGATGTTTTCTGACGACTCTGCAGCAGACGGTCTTTTGAAAACATGGCGACAAAAGAAGAAATTGATCAAAACGAGCAATTTCTCCTTTTGTCACCATGTTTTCATTGCTGTTCAATAATTGTACTTTCATTTAAAGGGTGTTCCAATTGTTTTCGGGTATGTAATCAAAGTCGTCTGCTGCAGATTTGTTGTATGTGGGAAAGACATAACACAAAGCCAATCGTTTTAAAAAAATTCAAATAATGTTAACCCTTTGTATTTGCAATTCACCGATTCACTGAGGTCCTTGTTATTTGCTTTGTTCGAATCTGCAGACGAATCTTGCTGAATACATGTAACCTTGGCTGGTGTATTTTGATAGTAGGTTATTGCGCATTACTTTGCTGTGTATGTCTGGGTCGTCTAGTTACGTGTCACGTGATGTTTGAATTATTCAAATATCGAATAGTGCATAACGCTTGTTGAGTTTGAAAATGTAAACAATTCCTTATCCTGTTAACATAGTGACCGAGATGTATAGACACGCGTGTTAATGATCTATCAGTACTTTGACACTTATCCATTTTCTTGCAAATATCGAGTAGACCTTTTTTTAATATACTTTGAAAGATCGTATTGATAACATTTAAAAACTGTGCGACATTGTTAGGTGATCGCTTTTTTCCGTCGAGATTTTAGAGACAAAGATTTAATCCTATCTTTATCCAGTTTTTCATGTGTGTTTTTTTATATTATGGTATAGATCTATGTTAAATGACATTTGGCCTTGAATTCATGTTCTATAAGAACACATTCTAGAATATGAAATCTGTATTTCTAAGTACCTTTAATGGATGCCACGTATTCTACAAGAGAAACCCACGTAAGAAATAAATACTCGTGTGTAGATTTATTGACAAATGTGACAGGCAAAAATCAACCTTAAATATAAATGGAAATTTTAATTCAGATCTGCTGGAACAAACATCATTACTATGGAGTCTTCAGTATGTGTCTCTCAGTCAATGAAACTGTCAGTCTGTCAGTTACAGACGCGCGTAACGAATAACATGGATTTCGGTTAAACTACTAGGATGCACAGTTTCGTCTAAACCAACCCAACACATGAGTTACGGTTAGTTCTTCTACATCGCGTACCTTAAAGTAGGCTACAGTTTTAAAATAAGTGTCGTGTTTGCGTTACGTTTATGTACAACGGCCTTCGCTTACTTTGTGCACGAGGCCCCAACGTGTTAAAGTACTCTAAAGTTCTTTCTACGCAAAATGAGACAAGCATATGTTTTGTTTGATGTGTGGAGGTTTTACAATCGATACGTCTGTTAGTTACAATAAAAAGATCAGCAGACGCTTTAAATTAAAACGTGATATGAGCCGTTCCACGAGAAAACCAACAGTGTCGACTCTGCGTAAAGTATCGTCTAGGATCAGCATAACCATTCCGCGCAGGCGAATCCTGGATGACACTTTTCGCCTCCTGTGGATTTCCTGTTTTAGGAATCATCACTCTATACCTCTATCCCCCTGAAACGGAATGTATTGGCCCGGATTAAGCCTGCGCGGTCTGAGCAGTCTGATCATGGTCGATACATTACGCAAAGTCAATATTGTTGGTTTTCCCGTGGAACGGCTCATATGTGCCTTAAATATCCCCCACATAACGAAGTGCCCGGGGATAAGCGCTTCGAGATTGTACACGTTCTTATTCGATTTTTTTACATGTACCTAGAAAAGATAACGAAAATACGGCTGTTGGTTAAATATAGAGTATTCGTCATGCAGCTTATTGAATAAAATCTCGGTGAAGTCTTCCTGATTCATATTTTACATAAACACCTTAATTCAAACCTTGAGAGTTAACGCTTCAACAATCTGAATATGATATCAGCAAACCACATTTAGAATGTTGAACATGTACAAAGACAACTGCAGTAAATATGTTTGTTCTTTACTGTGTAAATTTACATAAACTTCTTCACTCGGTAATAATGTGGGTTGCAGTTCCAGGTTTTGAAAGTATCAATCCCGTTTCGGCCGTTCAACCTTTCAGATGATTGACTACGGTCAATAGTACAAATTGGCTAAAATAACTATATGAGCAAGAGAGCCGGTGATATTTGTATTTCTGAAGGGAATAAGCGCGTTAAACGGTAAAACTGACTTGTATGTATTTTGAAAATGTGACAAATGGTACATACAACATATACATGTCAGAAGACGAGGATGATTCTGATTGCGCTGATTCAAATAAAGTACAGAAAACGCTGTGAGAGATAAAAGGATAATAAGTAAATCCTTAATTTGCCACACTACTTCCACTTTTTAAGTGCTGCAAGCACAGAGTTACATAGTAAATAAAATGGCAACATTGTAGACAAAGATAAGACATGTTTAGTCGTGCACCCTATTGAACCATGCCTGCACCCATTGATTGTTATTTGTCAGAACCAGTTAACCAAATTAAAGCCGTAGCCTTGCCGCTGTTATTTGGTTAATCACCCTGTAAAGTGTACTCGCTATAGCTCGAACATGTGATGACTTGAATACGTCCAACCAATTGCTGGAACTCCTTTCTCTTTCACAAACATCGTACAGCAGCATTTCTCAGACGATCAATTAGAACTGCTGATTTGCTGTTTTCTATGTACAGTTAAGAACATCTTGAAATTGACAAATTTACCGTTCACGCTCCGCTCCGTTCCGTTCCGTTCCGCTCCGCTCACGGTCCAATCCGCTCTCAAAGCGTTCACTCATTCATAACATTGTGATTGCTTTTTTCCGTTCCGTTCAGATTGAGCACTTTTTTACGCTCACTCGGAACGCTTTTTTTTCGATCAAAATCCGTTCAATGATTTGATTGGCTTAAATTAGTTTCGTTTCGTTTATATTTTTTTTTACTTAACCCTAAATATCAACAAACGATCTAGAGTAGCAAATCGTATTACAAAAATGATCATATTAATAATATTTGTTATATTCTAATTCAATCGGATACTTGAGTGTCTTATAAATCAAAAGTTTAGTATACAAATATGACTTTTAATAAAATAGTTTCGTAAAATAATTATCGGATAGTTGTTGCAACCGTTCAATGAGCGAATGATTGGATTTTTGCAATCATTATGATTGTTTCGTTCAGACGCAAAATTCCGTTCCGCTCATAAAGCGTTCCAACTTCGTTACAATCACGCTCACGATCCAATCACGTTCCGCTCAGATTGTCAATTTCATGATGTTCTTAACTGTATGATTGTAGTCATGGCTTACCGTTCATAATAAACATTATAAGTACATACATTAATATAGCATACATCAGGAGATGACTCGGACATTTACTCTAACTAACCTATTTGATCACTTTCGACATCGAGTCATCTGTACAATCTAAGTTCAATTAGACATCACCATTTCGATATGGTAAAAGAGAGTTCGAAAGTACACGGTCAGTTAGTGAAAGAGTGACGGACGGACAGACAACCGAGGGTTGAACCCTTGGTGTTTTCCTGCAAGGGCAATCGACACAAAATGGACCACTAAAATAATGAATACAGTTGTATGCTCAGATACAGCCTAGTTTCCAGTCAGGTCATAACATCTAAAATATGGTTCTTCTCTTATCGAAAAGTTTCACTGAAATTATTAAGTCCTTAATCCGACTGATCTGTATTTCAATCGCAAGTCCAATTCGGCTAAATTAGACCTTTATCTGCTAGATCTGGATCGTCATATATCATAAATTCAAAAGTTGGGTATCTTCGTCCATTTTTTATGAAATAAATTCTGTCCTGCAAAAGCATTTTTCTTTTTCTTTAATGCTATCGGTCACACGGGTGTAAAGATCAATTATAACATTTCCACTGCACTAAAAACACGATGGATTTATGATCGATATCGATTCAGATCAGAATAAATATATGACTATTATTTGTTTGGATAGATGCTTTTAGAGTGGTCGAGCTCAAATCAAACAGACCCGTTTAGTCTACTTGGAATCACTGACAGGTTTGCACTTTCGCTGACGGCTTTGGATTTGCCTACAGTCGTAAATGTTTGCGTTTCTCTTAGAATCCAAAACATAAGCTACAATACACATTTCGTAATGAAAACCTGCTCTTTAAACTAATATAAATATTTGAAATATTTTTTTAACCACAGACGTCCGAGTTTACCTTTGAGAAATAATGGGGAAACACACACAAAACCTCGTTAATCCAAATAGTCTCTCTATATTGTCCATATGCTATAATAAAAATAATAATAATGTTAATTTGGGGAATCCCTCCCCTGTTACTATAAATAGCCTCTCTATATGGTTCATATAGTATAATAATAATAATAATATCATAGGGATAGTCTATTTATAGTATCAGGTTATTGAGAGGAATTTCCCGAGTTTTCTGATACGATAAACATAAGGTCGTTATTATTATAGCATATGGACCATATAGAGGTTTTTTGTAGTAGTTTAACCAGTTATTGTGTGGGTTATATTTTAAATTTTCTCAAAAGAAATTTCGGATGCCTGTGTATAAACAAATGCAGAATGGAGTCGGATAACTGAACAATAAATAACCTGTAACAATTACCCGTTATTTATCCATATCATTCAGCCGATAACTGAACAATCAATAACCAGTAACAATTAACCGTTAGTTATCCGCGTTATTCAGTCGATAACTGAACAATCATTAACCTGTAACAATTACCCGTTAGTTATCCTTGTTATTCAGCCGATAACTTAACAATCAATAACCTGTAACAATTAACCGTTAGTTGTCCGTGTCATTCAGCCGATAACTGAACAATTAATAACCTGTAACAATTAACCATAAGTTATCCGTGTTATGCAGTCGATAAGTGAACACTCAATAACCTGTAACAATTAACCGTTAGTTATCCGCGTTATTCAGCCGATAACTGAACACTCAATAACCTGTTATAATTAACCATTAGTTATCCGTGTAATTAAGCCGATAACTGAACACTCAATAACCTGTTACAATTAACCTTTAGTTATTCTTGTAATTAAGCCGATAACTGAACACTCAATAACCTGTAACAATAAACCGTTAGTTATCCATGTTATTCAGCCGATAACTGAACAATCAATAACCTGTTACTATTAACCGTTAGTTATCCATGTTATTCAGCCGATAACTGAACACTCAATAACCTGTTACAATAAACCGTTAGTTATCCATGTTATTCAGCCGATAACCGAACACTCAATAACCTGTAACAATAAACCGTTAGTTATCCATGTTATTCAGCCGATAACTGAACAATCAATAACCTGTAACAATTAACCGTTAGTTATCCGTGTAATTAAGCCGATAACTGAACACTCAATAACCTGTAACAATTAACCGTTAGTTATCCATGTTATTCAGCCGATAACTGAACAATCAATAACCTGTAACAATTAACCGTTAGTTATCCGTGGTGTTCAGCCGAAAACGGACGAGACCTTGCTTACCTCTTAATAATATCATTGCGAATATCTATATTTCATTTAATACATGCATATCAATATTCCACAATTGACTTGTGGTTAAGGCGTTCCTCTTCGGATTCGGCGATGTTCAGAGATTCCATTGTCTGTTCTATGATTACAGTCAAGTAGATGGTTTGAATCAGTTTACCTTAGGATAACCTCAGGACAATTACAGGTGTACAGGAGATAATGATACCTTTATGTTGCATACTTTGCGTAATATAACATTCATTGTTACCATAGCAACTTGTAATTCCCTTTACATTAAATTACTACACTTTCAGCATCTTTGGTGGCGATGGTTTTGACTTTCTTTTCTACATTACTACTCTGGTACTGTCACTTGTAAAATAGGTATTGTGTGTCAATGGAGAGGAAACAAAACAGATCATAATATTTATTATGGTAACTTATTGGCATCGCAAAACATAAGTTTTCGGATTCATGTCAAATTTATATGGTTGCTACGAGGTCAAAATGACAATCGAATCCGCTGTCTTCTTAACCCCGAACTAAAGGTTTGAATCATAACATACAAAACAACATTTAAATGTATAAAATAATAGAATTTTAAAATTATAATGACATTCATTATTTCTATGTTTTCCTTCCTTGTATATGGTTACCAATGCAACAAGATTTATTCATGCTGAAAATGTTCATATCATGCAATCAATGTTTTTAATTGTTGTTTTTATGTTAAGGTGCAAGATACAAAAGATATGTTGTGTAATCATGTTTCAAATGTGTGTAAGAGGATGCTTACTTTGTTTTAAGTAGAATTGTATCCACATCAAACAATGTATACAATTAACAATAAAATGAATTACGAATTTTAAAATTTTACAAATCGTTGGTTTGCTTGTACCAATATCATACTAAGTGTTGCCACATGGGGCATTGCCGGTTTTGGCTATTCGTGAACCTTCCCTATTGGTTTATACTATAAGTAAGTAAGAGGCTGAAATACTATATTACAGGGAAATTTAATATATTTGAATAATCATGGGATTCCAACGATCCGTTGGGATTCCATAATGATGCATTGTTATACACGTGATATCTATGCATTCTCTTTTATATACTTACAGATCACATTACCTTTGGAATAATAATTCGTTTGTATGGATTGAATAGATAGGTAATGTATCTACTGATAGAGATTTTTTTTTAATGGCTTTAATCGACCGTCGAGTTAGTAATGAAAGGAAAGGTATAGCATTAATAATTACTGATAACTCAATTGTGTCGTTTAAATTGTTTCTGTGCTTTATTGGTAATAACGATTCGATATTTAAAGAAACATAAACACCTATGAAATGTGACCAAGATCGGTCCAAATTAATTTATGTTTTAAAGGTTTAAACTTTAAGCGTACACACGATCATAAATTTTAGATCGGATTTCGATTGAAAAATGTATGATGACAACTAATACATAAGTAGTTTATATAGAGAGGATATTTCATGAGTGTTTATTTATTATCACTCTTAATTAACCAGTTTACTAAGATAATATGCTGCGAGCCTTGGTGAGCGTAATATTCAGCTTAGATAACGAGTTTATTAAAAGTGATAATAATACAACACTAATGAGATATTCTATTTATCACATAAAGTCATGAATTTCGAAAATTTGCCGGATTTGGCGCCAAAGTGACTAACGTTATAACGTCAAACCGCTGACGTGACGTCATTTTCATAGTTTGGTTTCCGCGTTGTTACAAGACTGGAAACCAAACTAGTAGTGTCATATGATAGTTATGTAATGAGATTTTGACACTCACAGTGAGTGCTTTATGTGATAATAATTCATATAAAGCGGGTTGTATTCGTATACCCAAAAAAGAAATTATTTGCAATATGATGTGTTCTTTAGTATTCATTCTATTGTTAACCCAATTTAGAATTGAAAGAAAGTAAATATGTTAATTTCCAAAAGATATAGTACGCTTTTAGACAAGAGTATTACGTAATTGTGCTAATAAAACAATATTATAACAAGAGGGCCATGATGGCCCTGGAATCGCTCACCTGATTTTTTTTTCACTTTAGCTATATAAGCCCCGCCATCTGGCGGGCATAGTTTCCAACCAATCGACTTGGCTTGAAGGAATCTGATAGAGGGTCACCCAAGGAACATTTCTACAAAATTATTTGAAAATCGGCCTGACACTTTTGGAGGAGAAGATTTTTTAAGTTTTCACTATAGCCATAAAAGGCAAAATAGCCCCGCCCCCTTGTGGCCATGTTTTTTGACCAATCAACATGGCTTGAAGGAATCTGATAGAGGGTCATCCAAGGAACATTTCTACAAAATTATTTGAAAATCGGCCGGACACTTTTGGAAGACTATAGCTATATAAGGCAAAATAGCCTGGCCCCCCTGGCGGCCATCATTTTCGACCAATCAACATGGCTTGAAGGAATCTGATAGAGGGTCATCCAAGGAACATTTCTACAAAAAAATTTGAAAATCGGCCTGACACTTTTGGAGGAGAAGATTTTTAAGTTTTCACTATAGCCATATAAGGCAAAAAAGCACCGCCCCCCTGGCGGCCATGTTTTTCGACCAATCAACATGGCTTCAAGGAATCTGATAGAGAGTCACCCAAGGAACATTTCTACAAAATAAGTTCAAAATCTGCCAACCAATTTGGGAGGAGAAGAATTTTTTTTTTTTTTTTTGTTTCGTTGCCATGGAAACCAGAATTCTGCATGGATCCCAATAATTTGAAGGAATTCTAGTGAGGTCATTGAGAGGATGCTTTCTGTGAAGTTTCATCCCAATTGGAGACATCGGTCAGTTATCTCCCTTTAATACGCTCTACATCTAGATAGGTCCTATCATTTGGTTTCCTCTGTTTTTATCATTGGTTTCTTTGCACTGGATGGTGCACTTATAATTGCATTTTCTTGGCCAACTGTTATTAGATTGAAACAGTAATTCCACATTTGTTTTCTTTAAACACTGCTATGTAAATTTTCTCTTTTGAATCATCACTTTAATTAACACATTTATGATTAATGTGTACAAAGTAATTGCAATATCTCATTGCGAAATAGCGATAAAGACAAAGGATTCCAACTAAAAGGACCTACCAACTATTTGGTCTTCCTTGGTCTTTATCTGACAAGGGAGATAATATAATTATCACTAATGTCCCTAATTGACCCACTGGTTACTGAGGAGAAGATGTTGAAGATTTTTTAAGTTTTCACTATAACCATAAAAGGCAAAATAGCCCCGCCCCCTGGCGGCCATGTTTTTCAACCAATCAACATGGCTTGAAGGAATCTGATAGAGGGTCACCCAAGGAACATTTCTACAAAATTATTTGAAAATCGGCCTGACACTTTTGGAGGAGAAGATTTTTTAAGTTTGCACTATAGCCATATAAGGCAAAATAGCCCGCCCCCCCCCCCCTGGCGGCCATGTTTTTCGACCAATCAACATGGCTTGAAGGAATCTGATAGAGGATCACCCATGGATCATTTCTACAAAATAATTTGAAAATCGGCCAGACACTTTCGGAGGAGAAGATTTTTTAAGAATTTTGAAGTTTTTTTCATTTCGTTGCCATGGAAACCAGAATTCTGCATGGATCCCAAATATTTTAAGGAATTCTGGTGAGGACATTGAGAGGATGCTTTCTGTGAAGTTTCATCCCAGTTGACCCACCGGTTACAGAGGAGAAAATGTTGACGGACGACGGACGCCGGACATAGGGCGATCACAATAACTCACCCTGAGCACTTCGTGCACAGGTGAGCTAAAAATAGCCCACTTTGAAATCTCGTTAACGAGGATTGACTTTTTTGACCTGTACGCATTGGTACGATTAGATAATCGCTAAAAAAACAATTACTCATAGCCAAGTAATTAGATATAACAATCTATAAAGCTGTTGGTCTCTTGCCAAGTAACGGCTGATTTGCATTGTCATTTTCGCAAATGCGTAATAAACCCCGATAACACCGGTTGACCTTTTCTGAGAACTGAACGCATATTGTAAATATCGTGTTGTCACACGTCTGTTTGCATTGCTACATAAGAGCCGTTTAAAGTCTTACAGCCATATTTAACTTCACAGATATTTACCCAACACAAAAGGTTGGTTAGTTGATACACCTCGCAAGTAGTGTATTCCACATTGGATCAGTCTTTTGTAAGTTTCTTCTGCACTTATCAAACATTCTTTACCAGAAAGTACAAGTTCGAATTTAGATTTAAACATAACTGTTTCATTGAATGTCTGCTAGAAGAGTGACATAGTTTGCTTTATCACATCTCTGTACAGGATAGTTTAAACAGATTCTTGGCCGATGATTTAAAGCGTTATCATTTAAAAGATATGTGTGAGGCGTGATGGGTTCTATGTACCATTTATAGTATTAAATATGGTCAGGAATCGGTTTTTTCCGAGATATGGTTGTGTGTCCGGTCTTCGTCAACGTAAACAATTCCCTTAAACAATATATCCTACGACACCACTGGTCGAATTTCATCCAAGATGCAAAATAATGTGTCTTTGTTAAAAGAAATAAAATAAAAAAGGGTGACATTTTGAAATTATTTTCCTCCGAAACTGGTGGTCTGATTTCAATTAAATATGGTAGGATTGTTTCTTATGTGACGATTCAATATAAATGGTTCAATCCATATTCAATTATTTCATAATATTACCACCAGGCGGGACCAAAAAGAGAATAAATGACAAAACCTATACAAAAGAAGACACTTTCCCAGAAATGTTCTGTGGATGAACATTCACAAAAAAAGACATGACCATCTGAGAGGTGGTACAATGACAACACTTTGGAATTCTTTTTAAAGATACCCTAGCAGACATGCTCCGTATGTGATGCTTTACAAACATAGTTAAAACAAAATTGATTTATTGATATAGCCGGTCGTGTGATGGCATCAGAAAATGACAAATCCTAAACATGGTCTGCTCTTATTCTGCCTTTTTATGGCACCAATATACGTTTATTGAACTGTTCCCCTTACAGAACAAGCTCATGTCATATTTATTGTTTGAAAACATAGCGCAGGGCAGGATTAAAAGGGGGAATATAATGACTAAACCTTACAAAATATCTGCTTTAATTAATGACTGTCTATTCCCCGGACAGAAATGTTCTTTTGGCGACCCATCTTCATTGCTCAAGCCGTATTGATTGATTTGTCGGCAAAATGTAGTCGTCGGGTTAAGTTTAAAAAGTATTCCCTTCTAAAACTGCCTGTCATAGATCAAGATAATATGGCAGATGTATTGATTAGAATATTATCCTATTCATATTGATGTGTCAGACGAAGTACTCGATCCATGTCTGCTAATTATGACCACGTTACATGTACCCCATTGTAGGCAAGAGTTGGAAAGTCGGAAAAACGTTACTTGTTGGATTAAAGCATGAAATTCAGCACAGAGGTCTATCGGGAATAGAGTATATAAGCATAACACATTGGGCGTGCCATTTCGCGAAAATTTAGGGTGAAGGCACTAGACTATTGTTTTATAATAGTTTTGTAAGAACCCACTTAAGTTGAAATCTGTACCACGATCTAAAGTGAGCAAATTTTGTCAATGTTTTTTAGGTCAAATCTAAGAAATACTGTATAACCACTAAAATTCCATTTTCAACAATTATTCATGACGTTTAATCAGCGCATGTGTCTCTATAAAGTGGTAAATTAAGGGACTGTCAACTTGGTAATATAAGGTTAAACGGTTAAATCTTAAGGAGAAAACCGTGGCCACTGTGGAGGACATATCATTCATTTTGTCTGATACTTAGTCTGCAACAAATATTGGTCATATGTGGCACTATGTAAAACAAATTTGGGTGAACTTTGGTTCAGAAACAAGGTCAAATGGTCTGAAATAGACCCTGTCCCACATACAACAGCAGACGACTTTGAAATAAAAACAAATCATTGGTTTACCTCTTTAAATTAATGTTTAATTAGTGTACGGAGTTGAACAAAATGGGGACAAAAGGAGATATTGCTCATCAAGGAGATGCTTCAGAAAGCATATATGTGGGAAATCTTTTTGACTTTATGTCTTTATCATTTGTTCGAAAGCATTTGACACTGGCTGAAATGGGGTTAAAAACTATGTCATACGAAAAAACGTTCTAATACTATAAATACCGCATTTCATACTCAATCTTCATGAACTATTATCACATCACTTGTCATTATAAATACATAACTCTATCTAGGCCTAATTTAAATGTAGGTCATACCGGCTAAAAGACTAGGTCACTAGGCCAAATTAAAGAGAAATAGTGTAGACACATTACAATCCGTCTATTATATTAGACGCTAGCGTGTTGAAACTTTGGCAGAATGTTAGTCTTAGTGATATCTAGGCGGAAATAACACTATAAAGGCCAATTTTGAATGCAGACTGTTAACACTTTATCTGAATGTTTGTCTCGGTGATATCTAAGCTGAATTAACATTATAAAGGCCACATTTTGAATGCAGACTGTTAATACTTTGTCTGAATGTTTGTCTCGGTGATATTTAGGTTAAGGTTTAACATCGTTCATGTATGGTCAAAACTAGGTCATAAGTTTAAATTCAAGACAAATATTGTAGACACTTTATAGGCAGTATCTTGAAACTTTAAAGAATGTTTGTGTTAATTATGTCAAAATTTAGTCATGTTCGGTAAAAAAAAGAAAAGAAAAGGTCACTGAGACAAATTAAGCACCAATCTTTGGGACAATCTAGAGGCAACTTATTACACTATATATTGTTGAAAATTTGTCAGGATGTTTATCATAATAATACCAAGGCTAAATAAAACAATGCCTTCATTTCCGATAAAAAAAAAGAAAAACGTCACAACCCGCAAAGTCTAGAGCCTGATATGTCAAAGATTTAGAAAACAGTCATATTGAACTCGCTAGAGCACGTTTTTTCATTCGTTTTCATGAAAAACATCAGAACAAATATCCATCAAATCATGGCCAATGTCAAAACAGTTCGTGCGGTGTCCGAAACTAGGTTACTAGGTAAAACTTTAGAAAACAATTGTGAGCCGTAATGAAGCGACACTTTTCATCCAACTGATCACCAAAACAATTATTTTATTTTTATTTTTATTTATTAATTCATCCTCCTCATGGGAGATTGGTTAACATCAAGATAAACTATAATATAAACATGCACAATACAACATACAATGAAAAAAAATAAGAAAAAAAAAAAAAAAAAAAAATTATACAGTTATATCAAAGCATCATTACGAGTTCGATATTCAATAATACAAGTACTGGTTGTGTTCATATTACTGTATCAACATTACCTTTTTACTGCAATTCATATGCAGAAACTTGTTCTTACAAATGTGAATACACATCTGTAAAACTCACAGTTCTGCACACTGAAACGTTCGTTCTGTCTTGCGCCTAGTAGTTCACAAGCAAAGTCAACTTTTCCCAATCTGATTAGGTACATAGCATTTCCCCTTCCAAAAGATTGAGATATATTGTTAAGCAACTGATCTCTCGCCTGATGGAAATGGAAACATTCTGAAAGAATATGCACTTATTTGTTTAAATAACGTTTGTTTACAGAGTTTACACAATGAATTGAATTGAATGAAGTATCTTGTTATATAATAGCATGGCTCACATGTCAACTTTAACCTTTACCGATTTACAAAATGACATATATATATTACAACTATGTCAATAGAGGGGGGGGACATTATATAAATAACACAGTGCTTTGAATTGGACAGTAATATTGTCAGCCTGAGGAGAATACTGTCACCCGAGCCGCAGGCGAGGGTGACAGTATTTCTCCGAAGGATGACAATATTACTGTCCAATTCAAAGCAATGTGTTATTTATTTTATTATACCGAAAAATAATAAAATAATAAAATATAAATAATAAAATTATAAATAATAAATAAATAATATTAAAAAGTTAAAAAATAAAAAAATAAGATATTTGCATATTATTTATATATTTTATAAAAATATTTTATTTTATTATTTTAATATTATTATTATTAGCATATGATCTGTAAAATGTTTTATAGCCCAAAAGTACAACATAGAGCGCTCTACATGTCTAGTTTTAATGAGTTTCATTAACATAAATCTTCCTACCTACCTAATTTGCATACGGCCGTGAGACAGTAAAAAAATTTGCATACAGCCGTGAGACAGTAAAAAAACTGTCGCATGGTCACGTGGTACATTTGTCTTGACAGTAAAAATAGCAACTTTTTGTCAATGGGAGTTTTATATGGACAATGAAATTGAGGTGTAATAAAACAAAATCACATATTTCAGGCTGATAATAAGCTCCATTGTTCGCATAAACGTACTTTAAATAATATGGAAATTATGTAAATTCACCTGCGTATTTGTTAGAATTACATTGGTGATATTATAATATTTGATATTGGCGAGTTATCAGTAGGATCTCAATGGAATATGACTATCTAATATGTCGGTTAACCCCGGCTTCAAAACAATCAGCTACCATATCACTTGTTATAACATTACATCACAGATCGAATCTGTTTATTATAACATGATAGAGGATTTTATTATTTGAGTTTGACGTCGCCTTTTATCAGTATTCAGTCATGGGTTGATTGATTAGTGTTTAACGCCGTTTTCAACAATTGTTCGGTAATATCACGGCAGCCAGTTCACCTTCTCATGTGTTTCCAGGCTTTCTCACACCAGTACTCTTCACAACATACTTTCCAACCAACTGGCTGCTTTTCAATATATAGAATGTTAGCCTATTGGTTAAAGATGAGTGACGCTTGTCACAGTATCTTTTGTCAAACGTCGTAAAGAATGTTGGCCGAGCTTGGGTTCGGACAAACAACCCATTGATTGATAGCCCGCGTCGCTACCGATTTAGCTATCGGCGCTTTGCAATATTCAGTCACATGACTTAATTATGGGTTTATTACCAGTACTTATAGAAGTAAGTTTATCCTGACACCGGATAATCAGTCTACTTTTTCTCAAGAAACTTAAATTAACCAGACCAATGATCAAACTTGATCTGTCACTCCCGGGGAGAACGATGTACCCACTACACCGAAAAAAGCAGTGACAGGGCTGTGATATGTTAAGTGACGGAATCTTCCTTATATGAAATTGGTCCAGTGGTTTCGGAGAAGAAGTTGTTGATATGGAAATATGAACGGACGTCGACAACTACGGATGGTGAGGGATCACAAAAGTTCATCCCGCACTTAGTGCTTCGATGAGCTAATAAAGCGTAATCGGTAGATCAAAATATGATACTTGCATAACAATTAAAATGCACTATTAAACACCTGTGAAATCGAACGAATTTGACCGGAAAAAATGTTTCAAATAAAATGTATCCCCTTTAATAGGTACTATGAGTATTTTATTTTCGGACATGTAACGTTGATTCACATTGACAGATGATAGAATTAGACAATCTCATTAGGTAAATAAACCTTCGGCTGATCCAAGTTACTTTACCTACCATCTGTAGAAGATTGTTTTAAAATAGTCTCGTCCGTTGTAAAATATACGTAAGGGAATTTTTCCAGCGAGAAATATATTGCTTACAGAAAAACGTAATTCTTAAAGAAATAGAATTATCTTATTATAAAACACTGGCAATCATTCAGACACACACACATACACACACACACACACACACATACACACACACGACATACTGCAGGGACTCTTGAGCTAATAGCATCCTCACTTAGCTCGAATTGGTAAATGTAAGAGTGTCTTCCATGGATTTGATCCTTACAGTATGCATCATGAGATCAAATTTTAGAATCATCACAACACATGATAATCCATTATGTTTTGTTTCCAGACTGTTCTGTATTAGCAATTGCTTCATGATAATCAGTCCCTATAAAGCATTACTGGTAACATTACAGAGTAGTTATTACTTTTCCCTAATGTTTTATTTTGACCCCAAAACTGAATGACTGCGTTAATCTTACTGGTAGTCATACAAATAGCTTTGTCACATATCAAATGCAATTGCCAATACGATAGGCAAGTCTTTCGCTTTGATTGGGTTTAACGTCGTTTTCAATGATTTTCAAGTCATACTACGGCGGCCAGTTTACCTATCCATGTGTTTCTGGACTTTCCCAAAGCACTTCCATTTTCCAAGGCAACTTATGCCGATTGCATTACTTTAGACAACCTTCGGAAAGGATGTTTGCTGAGCTGGGATTTGAACTTACAACCACTGAATTGACAGCCCGCTGGGTTATCGATTTGCTGACCAAAAGGTAAACTGATCGATGCCGCTTCGAAGGAAAACTGATTGTACCAATATTTGATTTCAATTTCCATAAAAAAAACCTAGGCATTATTAACTGTCACGTCCATGTACAGAGAATCAACGATAATTAGTACTTAAAATAGGGCATAATAACATGTCCGTATTATTAAAATGAATCACAGGAAATTCTTATGTTTAAGATCAATATTAAGCCAATGAATCCTACCTAAACTCTGGTTGTGTTGACAGTCGAAATCAAACATGGGTACATTCATTTTTCCTCTGAACCGTATACAGTAACCTTAAATCAGATTGACACCGATATAATTATTCTGCGGATGTCGCAACAGATGAACGTCGCTTATTTTCATGTAAATCTCCTCGCCCGCTACCAACTTAACTACACCAGACAGATAACTGTGATAAGTATTGAACCGGCCATTACTAGCTTTTGTTGGCGAGGTTAAGGCAGTGAACAATTCTATTTCCTTATTGGCATGGTACGTATACTTAAACATAGAATGCTCAATGGTGCCGTTTTTAGGGACGAACTTCCTTGCCGGGTCATCGGTATAGAAATCGTCAAATGGATGGAAAAGATCGAGATGAGAATAGATGAAGTAAGATCCTGATACGGGGACAACGATGCGACCATTTCTAAGATAGACTCCATACCGTTTAAAGCCACCACGGTCTAACAGATTTCGACCGTCCTTCCAATTTCGTATGGGTATCATGTCCAACTGTTTGTCACCTGCAACACAAAGTGGGTATTTCTCAATGTAAACCCATAAAATATAAAATACGAACTATAATTGTTTAATTTGATCAGGTGAATATTATGAATGATTTCTATTTCCCGTGTTTATGTTAAATATTTGATACGCATTTAAGCATGTCAAGATTCATAAAGATTAAACGTGAAAAGTGTATTAATTTGTGTACAAATCGAGAAATCTGTATTTTTTTAGGATAAAAAGTCTGATAGATTGGAATCATTTTCTCATTAACAAGTTCTTTAATTAGGGAAACAAAATTGAATACCAACAACATAGGGCTTGGATGAGTAATGAGAGAGAGTTGATGTGAAAAAGACCAGTTTCTAGTCCTCTGCTGTTATTTTGTTATGAGGGTTTCGGAGAGTTGTGTACCATTTCTGTTATGTACTTACTGTCTCTGATGGCCAGCTCGGATTCCCCTGTGAAACGAGCTGCTGGCTTCGACTCCCAGTACTGATTTCGAACATAGTACTTTAAACTGATTCTTCTGTCTAAATTTTATATAAAAAAAGGAAAACGTGCTTGTACAAGGGTAATATGAGAAAGTCATGAATTACATTAAGGTAGTGAAATGAAACCAATGTTTATATTTGCTGTGTACAGTCTTTAGAGAAATCAGGGATGTCCATACTCATTGTATCTGTTATTTGATCACATAAAGCCCTCTCTGGGAGTGTCAACATCCCATTACATAAATAGCATATGACACTTCTATAACTAAATAGCATATGACACTTCTATAACTAAATAGCATATGACACTTCTATAACTAAATAGCATATGACACTACTAGTTTGGTTTCCAGTCTCACACTAAAGTCTTTGTTACAACGCGGAAACCAAACTGAAAATGACGTCACTTCAGCGGTTTGATGTCATAACATTAGTCACTTTAGCGCAAAAACTGGCAACTTTAATTCATTTTTAATACACTCGTTAACTAATCAGAGTATGCCAAGGCTCGCGGCATATTATCTTATCATCTTAAACTCGTTAAATAAAAGTGATAACAAATAAACACTCATGAAATATCCTCTATGTATATTATGTCCCGCTTCTTCTGGTTTTAGAAAGTATCGAAGTTAAAGTTTCCAATTGGATATTAGAGTGAGAAGATATTGTAAACCCTTTCCCATATATAGACACATTTTGATGCACCTGAAGCAGACGACATTTGAAAACATAGTGACAAAAGGAGAAATTGCTAAAAAATAAAAATTTCTCCTTTTGCCACAATGTTTTCAACTATTTTCAGTAATTATTCCTACAATTATAGAGATTTTCCAGAGTTTTTAGTTAACATTTTTAATGTCGTCTAATACATATTTGCTGTATGTGAGTTATACCTGTAAAAGGGTTAACTTAAGTATCTTTACTTACTATTATGATACTCCTTGGTCTCTTTATCTATTCGGTTATAACTTTCAACAAGTTCCTATAAACAAATTAATATAAACCAGTAAGTAATTAAATAAACAACGAACTACTCATCGCGTTTGAAGTTTACGTGGTATAACTCACGATATTTAGTAGAAATCAAGTAATACATTAAAATTTCCCTCCTTCACCCTTAAAATTCCTTCCCGTTGTACATCGTTGTTTATACAGGTATAATTGAGTTGTGTTGTATATTCTACATACCATACCTTATACTACAGTGTAGTCATACTGTGGTTGTCTTAAACAGATTTACTCAGATACACCTACCAGCAATGGTGTTAGCTGTTAGCTGAATTCAGCAATCCAATTTAAGCTTTTAACCAACTCATGTTGTAACATTAAGGCCCATGCGTACTTGCCTCGGACGACATAGCTTCTATACACATGAGCAATCAGATCTCTAGATAATGCGATGTGTTCATGTTCCAAAATCTTTATTTGACATTCAAACACATAGGGTTTGGTTGAGTTATAAGAGAGATATTGTGGGGAGTTCACTCTCGCTTATCTAGTCCTCTGAGCAATTAAATCAATAGGTAACCACGTACATATTAGAGGTATAACAAAATTGAGCAAGTCACCAAGAGGTTGGAGTCGGCTTGACAGACGACGCGTTTTGATTAGACATGTTGCTTGTTCTTCTTAAAATGAATGTATACAGTTGTTAATAAAAGGTATAATCAATGCACAAAGTATACTCTAGTGATACCCATATGTGCCACTACGCCCGAGTACTAGGAATGATAGGTATATATCAGTGGGTACAGCCGATTGTAAGATATTTGTAAAATAGCATCTACTGTAAAGACCTGCAGTAAATATTACTCAAAATTCGTGCATTGTAATAACAAACCCGAATAACAGTTCGGATATTTGAAGAATGTAAAATAATTATCAAATAGCAACTATCGTAAAGACCAGCAGATTAACTGTATTCGAAATACGGGCATTAACCAGGGACGTAGATAAGAGTATTTAAATTGTATACTAAAATATCAACAATAACAAAGATATTTTCCTGAAGCTTAAACATTCTTCTATTGCAATAAATAAACATATTTGAATATTTGAATACATTACATGTTTTGATAATCTTTATCCTCATGAGTAATGTCAGTCTATTGATTTTTTAAACAAAACTATTAAAACTCAAATATCACAATACTTGTGTCTTTTAAACCAGCCATTATAAATATTACAAAGACATTCCAGTTGTTCAATGTATCTGTAACTTTAGTTGAATTGTTAAGCTTTCAGAATATGTATGTTTTGTTTATGTGCCAAATTTGACTTTAAAGTTTTATTTGCTACAAAATGTGAAAATATGGACGATTTTATTTCTCCATGTGATAGTTTAACCAGATAACAGGTGTACAGGTGGAATTGTTCATCCCTCTTATCTACCTTCCTGCTTTAACATAAGAAAACAAAATAAAATATGGATTGCCATGTGCAAGTTTGATTCAATGTTTGTTTTCGATAATGATATTAATATTTCAAGTAAGCGTGATTGTAAGTATATACATGTAAGCCACATGCCAAGTCAACTATATCGTATGTTTGGCCCTATCAATAGGTTCGACACTATATAAATAAATTTAATGAACATTTGTTTCAGTTACGGTTGTTTTATCACGGACAAAACAGGTAGCTTTCATTCGTTCGACGTTTGCAACAAGTAATAAGTAGTACTTTATTATAACTTACAAAAGTGTACAAATTATGTTATGGAGTAAATATTTGAGATATCAGTATTGTATATGCAAGGTTAAGATAACGCAGGTGATTTTAATCGCCGATATAAATGTGGTCAAAATGAGGGCTTACGTTATATTATTTCCATTTCTCATAAGTAGACGAGTTTGACGCCTCTGCATCAGACGGGGTTTTAAAACATTGTGGCAAAAGGCGAAGTTATTCATGATGAGCAATTTCACCTTTAGCCAAAATAATTTCATCTCTTTTCAATAATTGGACATTCCCTTACTTTTAAGCCAAGAGTTGTAAAAGTCTACAGATTATATTAGATGATAGTAGTTGAATATGCGTAAAACCTTTATTCATATTTCAAACTCTCTTAATAAACATTAATCAGTTCACTGCGCAATAGACTGCGCGTTTTCTGTATACGTCATTGTATCTGTTACTTCTTGTAGTGAATTGATTTGAACTGCTACCAACCGTCATTCGACGAAAAATAACTCTGTTTTAGTTTAATAATCCCGTTGTTCTGTGGCATTATAGATGTGCATTTCATGGGGTTAAAACAAAGAAATTGGGTCTCATAATTTGGGAAGAAGCCGAAATTTCAATCTGATTTAATCGAGAACCTTTTTTAGAGTCTTGTTTTTCCAATTATCATTGAAGTACGTCATTTTGTTATGAACATTTGAATCGTCTGCAAACTTTACAATTTACATAACAGTTACCTTCTGTAACTCGACACTAAATTGTTGTAAATGTAAACCTGGTTTTAGTACTGCGCAAGCCAAATTTTAAATTATTATTTGCTCATTTTACATTCCTATCTAGGTCGTTTGCTACGCTGTCTACACTTTTAAAAGTTAATACCATATTGTGTTAAGCAGGGTGTAATGAATTATCGATCTGTAATATAGCTATATGGTTAATACGACTTCCATATCAACATAAACATTTTGTTGTAAGAAAATATAAGAAAGAAATTAGTATAATACAGTTGATCAAAAATGATGATGCATAACACACGTTTAAACGTCCGTTTAACACACTCGTACCAACTAAGTACATCAGTATCAATTAAATATATTTACATTTAACTAATAATTAGATAACATAAATCGCAAAAATAATTAATATTGTGTCTACGATACCCGACGATAGCGTTGGTGGTGTAGTGGTTAGAGCGTCTGCTTCGAAAGACTCAGACAAGGGTTCGATCCAAGGTTGGTTCAAAACAGACTTTAAACATAGTACTAATGACTTCCCTGCTTGGGACTCCTGGTTGCGGGGACATAATTACGACCGTTGCTCTGGTGTCAGGTGCTACCAGCAATTCTGGTAATTTACCCAGTAGGCACCGTGATATGGATGAAGTACTTATGAATACGGTGCTAAACACCATATTAGCAGTTCCACGAGAAAACCACATTGTGGATTCTGTGTAATGTATCGACCCTGATCAGCCCCTGAGACGGAATCTGTCGGGTCGGATTAGCCTGCGCGGACTGCGCAGGCTGATCTTGGGCGATACATTACGAAGAGTCCATAATGTTGGTTTTCTCGGGGAACGGCTCATATGAACAAAGCCATAAATGAATATTTAAACTAGTTCCATAATAGTTCTTCCACCGAAAACATTGTTTTGATTATAAACACTGTTATAAGATCAAGAAATAAAAATGAGGAACACGATACACGCCCCTTTGCAGATGAACCAATACGTTAGAAAGACACACGAACAGATAAGAGGATTGTGACATTAAAGTTCTTCTAACCTTATTTAAGAATTCAGTCAAAACGTCCCTCTGATGTCCACACAATAAGCCCTGGTCTACACTGTGAGTTACACAGAGCTGATCGTTCGTGACCTTTCCAGGCAAGCCGGGCATCAATACTATAAGGATCAAGATGGGTAACAGAATAACCAGTGTTACTAACAAAACCATTGCCACAATACACTTCATCTTAATATAGTTTAATTTTAAACAGCGCGTGTGTTTACAAAGTGCATTGTACGAATGGTTTAGGTGTTCTGATTTAAGCGAGCAAAAGATAGCGGTGTATAAACTAGTCAGATATTGGATATGGCACGCCAGTTGGTTGTTTAAAAATGGGTATTTCGCTGACGTTATACACTAGTTATGAGGAAGTTTAATTATATATAATCAATTCAAAGAAGACTCGAAACAGAAACACACTGAATATGAAATAACAACAATATCTCATTTAAAAGAAAACGAATCAAACCTTTACAATTTGAGCCCTTAGATTGTTTGAATTACGTTTTGCAAAATTAAGGCTTGATCCCTTAACTTACGATTAAATAAATAAGGGACTGTGCATAACAGTTTTACTCTACAATCTTTGCGTGCAGTTCAATCTTTGAAAATCTTCTCCTCTGAAAGTAGCTTCACAATTTCGAAATAATTTTACTTCACTGACCCTTTAGTGACCGTGAAGGGATGGGGACAGTTAAACTCTATTATGGTTGCAGTGAATTCTTTTAATTCTTACAAGAACGATGCTATGGGTAAAACAAAATGATAGGTCAATTGCATCACTATCTTCTCCCCCACATTGTATTCTGCCCTTTCTTAAATTAAAATGTTTATCTTTGTAAGAGTATCTCATGTCAAATCCGATATGTAATAGATATATAATTTTTGAGAAAAAGACGATGCCCATTACGTCCTTTTCTTGTCCCAAACCCATCCCCAACACAATTCATTATTTTCAGCTTATACATTGCATAGGGTGTCAGTTTCTCTGGAACCATCATGACTAAAGATCGAAAGCGCTTTGAGTAATAGGGTTATGAAAGTGGGTGGGTAATTCAAAAGATAAAGTGTTTTTTTTTTTTTTTGTTTGTTACTTGGAAATCATTTTTGTTTACTCTAACACCTGCAATCAATGTTTGAAATAGCTTGACATGATTGTTCACTTTGATAAGACAACGTTTCTATTACAGGACATATGTATCAAACTCTATAGTCTAGGTCACACATAAAGGTCAAAAATAGGAAACAAAAGGACTTGACCAGTCTGCACTTCTACACACCAAACACGCCGTGATATAACTGAACAATTGTTGAAAGCGGCGTAGAACACCAAACCATCAATCAATCAATACACTCCATATTTCATGATGTAAAACTATCTCATTGGAAATGACTCAACGGGATATTAAAAACAAATTAGGAAGCATTTCCCCTAAACTTGATACTGGTTATATCGGAAATCGTTTTATTTGTCATGTGAACTTTGTATAGTATTACCATTTAGATTAGATTGTGATCATTAGCATTGTTATCAGTTTGCATACTTATAAAATAGTTTTGTAGCATCTATATCGCTGCTATGGAATCCTAAAGAAAATGACTTTGGAGTGAACAGCGAAGACCCTCTACTTGGGTACCGGTTGTGTTTAGTCTGAACTTACCAAATCCGGAGGGTTGGTTTTCTCATGGCTTCACTAATCACGTATCAAGCAAGGTGACACATCATACACGCAGACGATATATGGGGATATATGGGGACGTTTCTTACTTCCATGTTTTACTCTCTTTTTTACTTTACTTTAATCTATTTAAATGTCACATTATAACTTCCGAGTTTTTCCCCGTAAATAGTTATTCACATTACACCATACCTACGACGAAGGGAAAATAAGTTTTAATGTTTGAATATCGATTGTTCAATCACCTAATGGAGGGGAACTGTATAACCTTATGTTCCAATTATGTTCGCACTTATTGGTTGTATTGTTAATGTTATGCCTTACTATATCGAATAAAGTATGTTTAAACTAATGTTTGAATATCTCTGAGAAGTTTCCAAAAGTATTTCTTATCGAAAAGAAAAGCAACGTTATACAACCCATTCAGAACTGAACTATCCATCAATGGCAAACGAAGTCCAATTCATTTTTGAATTTGATGATTTGTCTTTCCCACATACAAACATTCCGATAGAATAGTGTTTTAAGCGTCTGCTTCGAGAGCGGAAAGTCACAGGTTAGAATCCGAAGTAATTTGAGTGAGGGGTTCGGTGATTCATGAACGGTTGGCCAGCTAGTTACACCATATCACCGAATACATGGCTGTCATGATGCGGAATTGAACCTGACATCATGCCTCAATTCCCTCACACTCATAACTCAGTTTCTGTTAATTGTTTGATCACTTGTATATATATATAGTTTATATCACACATTCATTTATTAAGGATGAAATGCTAAGTGCCCTTCTGGTATTTTACACAAATATGTCTTATTATCTGTTATAGATCATATCATTTTGTAATCTCTAAACTGTAATTGTCAGTGATCTGACTATGAATCAAATAAATGAAAAGATAAATGGAAAATAAAAGCTGTCTCTGGAGATTTGTTTCAGGTATAAAATAAATGTAAGGATCCCAAAAATAACAAGAGCTGTCGGAGGACAGCGCGCTCGACTATTCCACCGCTTATTTAAGTTACTGAGATAATGGACTCTAATGTAGTTGCATGCAAAACATTAACCACAATTTCTTAGTGGGTGATAATTTGCATTATATGCAGGATAGTGTTATTTAACATGATTATTTTCATAGGTGTGATGGTTAGATAGGGTTGTATAACCTTTCAATGGAATGCATCAAGTAGTTACTAAGATATGGACTCTTAATGTAGTTGCACGCAAACATTTAACCATAATTTCTAAGTAAAAAAAGGGCAACAATTTGCACCATATACAGGATAGAGTTATCTTAATTGGTTGTGTTTATAGTTGTGCACTTGGGAAAGGTTGTATGAAGTTTCAATACAATTTTTCCAAGTTGTTACTGAGATTACACTCTAAATGTAGTTGCAAAACTTTAACCAGAATTTTTAAGTCCAAAAAGGTCCATAACTTGCATAAAATGCTGGATAGAGTAATCATACTTGCTTGTCTACATAGATGTGATGGTTGGTAAGGGCTGTATTAAGTTTCAATGCAATGCATCAAGTAGTTACTAAGAGATGGTCTCTTTATGTAGTTGCATGCAAAACTTTAACCAGAATTTATAAGTCCAAAAAGGCCATAACTTGCATAAAATGCAGGATAGAGTTATCATACTTGATAATCTACACAGGTGTGATAGTTGGGTAGGGTTGTAGAAAGTTTCAATGCAAAGCATCAAGTAAATACTGAGATATGGACTCTTAGTTTAGTTGCATGCAAAACTTTAACCAGAATTTCTAAGTAAGAAAAATGCCATAACTTGCATAAAATGCAGGATAGAGTTATCTAGGTGTGATAGTTGGGTAGGGTTGTATAAAGGTTCAATGCAATGCATCGAGTATATACTGAGACATGGACTCTTAATTTAGTTGCACGCAAAACTTTAACCAGTATTTCTAAGTAAAAAAAGGGCCATAACTTGCATAAAATGCAGAATAGAGTTATCATACTTGATAATCTACACAAGTGAAATAGTTGGGTATGGTTGTAGATTCAATGCAATGCATCAAGTAAATACTGAGATATGGACTCTTAATTTAGTTGCACGCAAAACTTTAACCATAATTTTTTAGTAAAAAAAAGTGCCATAACTTGCCTAAAATGCAGGATAGAGTTATCTAACTTGTTAATCTACATAGGTGTAATAGTTGGGTAGGGTTGTAAAAAGGTTCAATGCAATGCATCAAGTATATACTGAGATATGGACTCTTAATTTAGTTGCATGCAAAACTTTATTCAGAATTTCTAAGTAAAAAAAGAGCCATAACTTGCATAAAATGCAGAATAGAGTTATCATACTTGATAATCTACACAGGTGTAATAGTTGGGTAGGGTTGTAGAAAGTTTCAATGCAATGCATCAAGTAAATACTGAGATATGGACTCTTAATTTAGTTGCACGCAAAACTTTAACCAGAATTTCTAAGTAAAAAAAGGGCCATAACTTGCATAAAATGCAGGATAGAGTTATCTAACTTGATAATCTACATAGGTGTAATAGTTGGGTAGGGTTGTATAAAGGTTTAATGCAATGCATCAAGTATATACTGAGATATGGACTCTTAATTTAGTTGCATGCAAAACTTTAACCAGAATTTCTAAGTAAAAAAAGGGCCATAACTTGCATAAAATGCAGGATAGAGTTATCTTAGATGATAATCTACACAGGTGTGATAGTTGGGTAGGGTTGTAGAAAGTTTCAATGCAATGCATCAAGTAAATACTGAGATATGGACTCTTAATTTAGTTGCACGCAAAACTTTAACCAGAATTTCTAAGTAAAAAAAGGGCCATAACTTGCATAAAATGCAGGATAGAGTTATCTAACTTGATAATCTACATAGGTGTGATAGTTGGGTAGTGCTGTATAAAGTTTCAATGCAATGCATCAATTAAATACTGAGATATGGACTCTTACTTTAGTTGCACGCAAAACTTTAACCAGAATTTCTAAGTAAAAAAGGGCCATAACTTGCATAATATGCAGGATAGAGTTATCTAACTTGATAATCTGCATTGGTGTGATAGTTTGGTAGGGTTGTAGAAAGTTTCAATGCAATACATGTAGTATTTAAGAACTTGCATGCAAAACCTTAACCAAAGTGTGACGTGGACGCCGACGCCGACGGCGACGCCGACGCCGACGCCGACGCCAGGGTGAGTAGTATAGCTCTCATATTCTTCGAATAGTCGAGCTAAAAATGGGGCAAGCATGACTCATGACAAATGGAGATGAAGCATGGGTTCTTGGCAGAAGCACCCTGATGAAATTTAGATTAAGTAAATTTATAAATGAGAAAAAATATACAAGTAGAAAATTATAAAAATCAATGACAAAGGTACCTATTGTCAAATAAGCGATATACATTCTTAATTCATGTTACTGCTGCCAATTAACATTCACAGTGCTTCATGATAGGATTTGTAAAGTAAACGTGATACTGTTTCTCATAAGCCAGAAATAGCCAGAAATAGGGTGACACTTGCGTATATTGAATATCAGGTTTAACCATTTTTGTCGGGAGTATGAAATTCCATTCTCATGATATATTTGTGAAACTCTATGTCTTTATGTGAGCTGTTTTAGTTTAAACAAATGTAATTTTTATACAGGTATTAGTGGTTTACATGAATACGCCATGGACGAGTTGTCAATGGTTTAGTGGTTTACATGAATACGCCATGGCCGAGTTGTAAATAGTTTAATGGTTTACATGAATATGCCATGGCCGAGTTGTAAATAGTTTAATGGTTTACATGAATATGCCATGGCCGAGTTGTCAATGGTTTAGTGGTTTACATGAATACGCCATGGCCGAGTTGTAAATAGTTTAATGGTTTACATGAATACGCCATGGCCGAGTTGTAAATAGTTTAATGGTTTACATGGATATGCCATGGCCACGTTGTCAATGGTTTAGTGGTTTACATGAATACGCCATGGCCGAGTTGTCAATGTTGGAAATTTAAGACTGGGTGTTCCGGGTCCCATTCCTACTCGCGGCAAGCGTAGTGGAGTTGAGTTGGGTTGAGTAGGGCAAGGTACGATTTTAAGTATGGGTTATATACTGGGATAATTGAGCGGTCGCCGTGGTATGACTAAAATGCGGTTGAGGCGATTGTAATCCTTAACAAACTAAACAATTGCAGGTCAATAGTTGCGATAACACATACACTGCTATATATTGTATACATGCGAATGTGAAATCAACGGAACGCAGTGCATTTTAATTTACATTTAGCCCTTTGAATGATATTGATCCAGTGACATGTGTATCTTCCGAATCAGGCGATTTGTGCATTGATGACGTCACAATTGTATGACTTTATTTCAATCAATGGTCTAAGTAACGTGGAGATCTGCTTATTTTGATAGCAAGCATTCGAATTGTTGATGGCAGTTCTTTCTCATAAGTAAGTTAACTAGCTTGCACAAAGAACAGTGTAGAGACTGAATAACGAGAGAGTCAGAACAAAACCAATACAAATGATTTCCTGAAAAACATATGAGCCGTCCCGCGAGAAAACCAACATTATGGCCTCTGCGTAATATATCGAAACAGATCAGCCTGCGCAATTCGCGCAAACTGATCCGGGCCGAAACGTTCCGTCTCAAGGCGATAGAGATATAGAGTAATGATTCCTATAACAGAAAATACACAGGAGGCGAAAAGTGTCTGACCGGGTAAGCCTGCGCGGCATGCTTAGGCTGATCCGGGTCGATCATTTATGCAGAGTCCACAATGTTGGTTTTCTGGCGGCACGGTTCAATTATAATGAATTGACAGATTTGTTTCTTTTTCGGTGGGATACATGCTAAACCTCTGAACACAATCCTTACTCTAATCTCTATCGCGTCAACAAGTAATGTTTTACTATTTCACGAGGATCTTTTGATTTAACAAAACGGGGCAATGTCTCATAAACATATACGTTCTGTGCAGTTTTGGAAAGAATCGGATGAAAACTGTTAACTATATCGTATGCTTAATATGAAATAAGGTACAAGTTACATTGCACAATGTCATGGCACATTGCCCAATGTAAACAATTAAACTGAAAGAAGATATTTCCATTGCACCATTTTCTATGAAGGTTTATGAAAGGAAGACTTAAGAAATCATTAAATAATGTTGAAGTGTTACTCAATAATCGATATCAATTACCGTAATTCAAACATGCTATTTGATTATTTCGAATCTAAACGGCTGTTATGCTTTTCGAATCATGTCCATATAAGTGTAGATATCGAATTACGTGATTACGCATCAGCTCTTTATCTTTATAGGCCAATACTGATACAGTGCATAATGTACAAGCATATGTCAGG